>JAVLUZ010000142.1:2092347-2474847 GCA_036768485.1 Mermis nigrescens
TAGTCGATCTGTGTTCTGGCGCAATCTGTGTTGGCAAACTTAATACAATTTTTAATATCGGGTCAATTCAAACTTGATTCAAAAACTTGCTCGGAACTATATAAAAGGTGCGACTTAACGTTCTAACTTAGAATGATCTGCGACAGATTTACACAGTTTGGTCGAACTTATAAGCGCTAGAAAGTTGAAACTATTGAGCATACATGTAACGGCTCAAAACTTTAGGAGGGGGTCCCCGGCCATTTTTAGGGGGAAGGGTAAGTAAGGACCTCTAATTTTTGTCCAAAAACGGCTAAAAAACGGCTAAAAACACCCGCAAAATTCGATATTTTCCAAATATGGGGGGGGCATAAATTTTCTGGTTTCAAGGGGATAGGGGGACGACCGATTTTAGGTGGGTGGAGAATAATTGGGCTTTTGAGGACTTTTTGTTAATACGCCTTTTCTGGGACGCTTACCGGAATTTATTACAAGGATGCATTTTCTAATTGCATTGCTAGTAGTAGCTGCTGAAGTCTCAATCGTCCATTTAAGTTAGAAGAGTTACATATTAATTATTGATCAACAGGGCTTTAGGCGGTTTTGATGGCCAACGTCGCCTGAATACAGCCGAATGTTATAACCCGGCTGAAAATCAATGGACCATTATACGATCTATGAACTGTAGAAGGAGCGATGCGCATGCGGTTGTTGCCCAAGACAACATTTGCATTGTCGGTTAGTGATCCCAATCACTTATCTGACCGAATTTTCAGTCTTCTTATTTCCTGTTTTCCACGTAGAAGATCCTAGTGTTTGTGAAACTTTTTATTCACAGATAGTCATTTTCGAACACTATAATAACAATTATTTTGATCATTATTTCTAGTGATATAACTATTACATGTTTGTATCCTTAATAGTTTTGATAAAAAATTTTTTTGGGCCATATATTAATTTTAAGGCGGCTTCGATGGTAGCGAGTGTTTGGACACCGTCGAGATGTATGATACATCAGAAAACAGGTGGATTTTTGGACCATCCATGAATAAAAGAAGAAGCGGTGTCGGCGCCGCAGTGTTGAATGGGAGACATGTGAGACGTCCTGAGATGGTTTCCTTTTACATTCATCAGAAACTACTGTAGTTCTCGTCTGTGATGTTAAAACTGATGCGAGCATATGCTGTGCATATATGTATCTCGGATGTTCTTTTAATTTTGTAGTATTGCGTCAACTCGTCTCACTAAGCCCCAATCTGATTTTCTTAAACTGCTGTTTTTCCTTTCTACTTAAATTTCTATAGTGTAACTTTTGTCTTTTTTCTTTTTTAGTAATATTATTCTTGTAATTCATTAAGCTCGAATTTGGCAATCTAAATAACGCCAAATCTAGGCACCGAGGTTTGGTTTGGTTTCTCGAATCACATAAAATCCCCCGCCATACTCATAAATTAGAATTTAAAAAGTTATGGATTTTTTTTGCTAAACGACTAAAAATTGTGTTTTGTCACCCTATCAAGATTTTTTGATCTCTTCTTTGCCTTATTTTTAACCTTGGGAAAATTTCAAGTCCCCAGACCTCAGAATTTGGGGCCGAATTTGTATGGTTGAAACCTTAGATGCACAGAATGGCCGATTTGGGGGTTCTACCGGTCTGATGGATCATTTAGTGAGCTTTTCCGGGCCGAAATGACCTCAAAAACTGGTGTACATGCTGAAACGGTGTCAAAACTACGTATTCCGCGTTTATGGTAAATTTCGAGCAATTCAAGTAAAGTTTCAGTTCTCATCCATTTTGTACCTCGTTTTGCCTTATTTTCCCTAGAAGATTTCTCATTTTTCAATTCTGGGGTTCTAGACTTCCGAACCTCCCCCACGTGCATGTTTGTTTAACTCTAGTTTGAATAGGTAAGTAAATTTCGACTTCATGTCGAAATGCATGCAATTGTAGTCTTTAAATTTTTTTATTTTGGTCTTCCTTCGATTTCTTCTTTTTTTATTTTCTTTTTGGTTAATCGACACGCACGCAGCTTTGGCCGGTCTAGTGGGGTGAGCGCGGAGACATTATTGACTTGAAGGATGTGAAAAATCGGGTCTCAATGCTAAAATAGCGTAAAAACTGTGGATCTAGTATACAATTTACCCACCAGCGTTTTTTAGCCGATCCATAATGTATTGTAATGTGTCATGTGTAACGTATAATGTGCAATATGTACACTTTACACATTACACATTACATACTACACATGACACATTACGCAATACACATTACACATAATACACATTACATATTACACACTACACAAAAAAACAGTGGTGGGTAAATTGTATACTAGATCCAAAACTGTTGTATGTACTTCACAGTTTTTGGTCGATTAAAGAGTTTTTGCGAAAAAGTATTTTCATCGTTTTTACAGTCTTCTCAATTATGCTTTATTTTTCTCACAAAATCGTCTTATTCTTTCCTCTTTACGTCTTACATGCACTTTTGGTCAAGACCATGTGAACCATTACATAATTGCAATTTAAAGAGTACAGTCACTAGCGGATCCAGGAAAAAATTTTTGGGGGGCGGTCCGAAAATTTGAAGTCAGATATCTCGAGAACCATTAGAGATAAGCAAAAATAAAGGCAGATTTGAGCGTATCTCGGCGAGCTCTAAGCGAAGGTGAAGACAAATTTCAGAAATAAAATTTCAAAAATTTTTCACCTTACTCAATATTGATATGCAGGAAATTGATCATTTGAGCTATCTGCACAACCAATTTCTCATAATGCAATTCACGAGTGATTTCTTATCTCCTGTCTTTGTATTTATTCATTGTGCTTTACAGAGAAAGATTAAACAGATAATAAATTCGGCGCGAAGCGCCGAAAAAATTGACATATTCTGCAAGTCAAGCTCAAATTTGAGCGTTTTGAGCGGGCTGTAAGACAAGAAACATAGATAAACAATAAATCCGGGGCGAAGCGCCGGAAAAATTTTATGTTCTCTATGTCTTAACTCAAATTTGACCTGTTTGAGTGAGCTAGAACGCAAAGATTTCGAGCGATTTTTAGCGTTTAGAGGACAAAACCATATATAAACAATAAATCCGACGCGAAGCGCCGGATAATTTTGAGTTCGCATAAGTCAAAAAAACGCTAAAAACCTCATTTTATTGGTGTTTTAGACGTGCTCAACTAAATTTCCATTCTTCCCTCTGGGGGACCCTTGGTAGAAACAGAATTTCGTTTTCATTTCGGAGATGGGGCGGTCCTGCCCAGCCCAACGAGTCAGGTCCAGTCAGGTCCAGTGATTTTTTTTGTACATGGTCCGTTTGTATATACACAAAGATGGTCCCGAAAAGTCTTTGTACATTTAGTACATGCAAATTTTTGTGTACTATAATATAGTACAGTAGCGATTTTAGTGTGGTAAAACAGGGTTTTCGATCTTTGGTAGTGTATTTTAGCTAATCTCTGGGTTTCTGACGCCAATTACAAAATCGCCTTAAACGGCACGATGCGCTGAAAACTTTGACATTTTTTCATTCTAAATGCAAATTCTGCCATTTAAAGATATGTGGGACAATGGGAATTAAACACCTTTTTATAGTTTTTGTCTTCTCAAAAATCTCTGTACGTTTTGTACACACAAATTTAGGGTGCTATAATATGGTACAGTAGCGATTTTAGTGTGGTAAAAACAGAGTTGTTCAACTTTAGGTAGTGTATTTTAGCTAATTTCTGGGTTTCTGAGGGCAAAAATTAATAAGAATCGTCTCAAAACGGCGCGAAGCGCCGAAAAATTTGACTTTTTTTCTTTTGAAATGCAATTTCTGCCATTATAAAGATATAATAGAACACACAATTACTCATTTTGGCGCGAAGCGCCGAAAATTTTAGCGAATTTCAGACCTTTTTCGCAATGTCTTCCCAAAAATCTTTGTACATGTACAAAGACGGTCCCGAAAAGTCTTTGTACATCGGGAAAAATCGTTGCCGAGTACAAAAAAATCACTGGTCAGGTCAGGTCACACATTTACATTACCCGACTATGCCTTGGACACGGAAAAAAGTGCAAGAAACACCCTCGCTTTCTGGGGGACGCGCTCAAACGCTCCCAGCGGGACCCAAGGCTGAGCCCCGGAAAATTTTGTAAAATGAAATGTTGAAATGTAACGTTAAAACTTTCACAAAATCGGCCGAATAATGGTTCTAAACTCAACCTAAAAACAGTTAACCAGCCTTTTTTCATACTAAGAAACCATTACAAATTCTTGCTTTGAAATGGCTTCTGAGCTGAAAAACGAGACGAAACGAAAAATTGCCGATAAATGGCACACACCTTTAACACGATGTCCAACAAGCGTTTAGAGTTTCAACCGATAAACAATATAGTTCATTAAATCACTGAAGCACTGGAAAATTTTTGACGTTTTGGCGTTTTTAGCTCAATTTTGGGCGCATTCTAACGTATATCTGCTGCTCAAAAAATTTTCAAAAAGGGTTTTGGGGGGGCGGCCGCCCCCACCCGCGCCCCCCTGGATCCGCGCCTGAGTACAGTTCATCTGTAATCTATTTCACGAAAGCTTGTGTGTGGAAATCAATTTTCAGCACCCAAGCGACGTGGCTACAAAAGTGGTTGTAAACAGCCTACACTAATACAATTTTTCTAGGTAAAACTTGATATGCTTATTGATTTATATGCTAAGTAATGTGATTGTAGGTTCAGTTTAAACCGCTTTAGCTATGAATTTACATTTACTCAAAAAGTGATTCAAGCACAAAATTTTGTAAAATATTTCACGAAACCTTGTCCATTAATCACGATTTTTGAGTCAATGTAAATCAAATACAAAGTTGGCCTAAAGTGAGGCAGGAATTACGATACTTTGTGCATGCTTATGAAGTTTTATTCTGCAAACTTTGATCACTGTAGCCTGCCAGAAGCCAGATTTATGGCTAATCGCTAGAGCGCTAATAATTGATTTCCGTGCACAAGGTATTATGAAATTGACTAAACGTAATCTTTTCGATATGATTAGATAATTTTCTGTACACTAGATATGCAATAGGCGGTTTCAATGGTCATTGGCGTCAGAAAACGATCGAAAGACTGGATCCGCGAGCGAGTAGATGGAATGAACTTCGTGAAATGTCTATGCCGCGTAGTAATTGTGGAATAGAGGTGCTGGGAGAGAAGGTAACGATTATAAAATTCATGTGAAAATAAGGCTGAGCCGAGGCCTTTAAGTCTCGGATGGCCGTGCGAAAAAATGCAAAATTTAAACAATTGAAGAATTTGCCGAATATTTGACGAAAAATAATCAACAATAACTTGAAAAGTAGCTTATTGCTTATACAACAAGTGCTTAGTCTACGCAAAATTACTGTAGAAACTATTGCTTTCGTGAATTTGAAAAGACTGCTTTGTCAAAATTCTTTTTTTGCATTTTTCCAGTGAAAAAAGTTTCAGGGGCTGAGATAAGGGTAGTGTTCTACGTTCATTTCTCTATATTTTGCACTAAAAAATGTCTTAGAAACATTGATTTCTGCTGAAGAAGAACAAATAATAAAAACCTTAATTTTGCGGAAATGTGCGCGCGCGGAGACGCCGCGCGCACACTTCGAGACATCTATTTTTTGTTTTTCATGATTCTTTGCCGGAATTTGAACTTTCTATAACATTATATGTCTCAAAATGTAGAGAAAAATGTAGAATAACTAAGGATTATCAAATTAGCTTCATATTGATTTCCAAAATTTTTTTCCTCTACAAAATTTAAAAAAATTTCCTTGACAAAAACTCATTTTCTTTTTCTTTTCTGCGATGGCAATCTCAATGCTGCAAGCCGTTCTAGTGTATCTTTAAAACTCATTGAGCTACAAGGACTTCAAAGTTGGGTCCGGACCCACAGCCATCCGAGGCTTAAACTTATTATGCGCTTTGATTTTTTGTTTAAATGATACAGGTTTTATAAATGGTAAGTATTATCCTCGTCATGTTTCATATCAACTATTCAATTCGAAACAAACAAACGGGGAGTTGACTTTTTTATACATTACCTATGCACATAGCATGACCCTTTCCCACTTATTGCAGGAAATGTTGGTTGGTTAAAAAAGTGCACTAACTCATAGCTACATCAACGCTGTCTTGTATAATGAAATGTTGTGATAGTGTCTGGGGTTGAAGAAAAAAGACGGGGTTCCATAAGTAGGGCCCATCAGGATGAACACCCCCAACCCCGTTTCCAACAAAATTTCTCCCACTGGAGGGGGTTCAGTGGCTCGGAAACGGGGTACCCCATTATTCATATGTGAAGCTGGCGCCGGTTCCGTTGGGGGTCTCTCCACCCTGGAGGTCATCCGAAATGCCGGAAACGGGATTCTCCAAGTAGGGCCCATCAGGGTGAACATCTCCAACTACGTTTCCGGCAAAATTTCTCTCACTGAAGGGAGTTTAGGTGCTCGGAAACGGGGTAACCCATTATTCATATGTGAAGCTTACCCCGGTTCTGTCGGGGTTTCTCCGCCCTGGGGGTGGTCCAAAGGGCCGGAAACGGGGTTCATCAAGTAGCGCCCATCTAAGTTAACACCCCAACCCCGTTTCAAGCCAAATTTCTCCCACTGAAGTGGAATTTAGGGGCTCGGAAACGGGTTACCCCATTATTCATATTTGAAGCTGACCCCGGTTCCGTTAGAGGTTTCTCCGCTCTTGGATTCATCCAAAGTGCCGGATACGGGGTTCCCCAAGTAGAGCCCATCAAGGTTAACATCCCTAACCCGTTTTCGGCAAAATTTCTCCCACTGAAGGGGGGTTTAGGTGCTCGGAAACAAGGTACCCCATTATTAATATGTGAAGCTGACCCCGATTCCATCGGGGGATTCTCCGCTCTGGAGGTAGTCCAAAGTGCCAGAAATGGGGTTCCCTAAGTAGGGCCCATCAGGGTGAACACCCCAACCCTGTTTCTGGCAAAATTTCTCTCACTGAAGGGGGTTTAGGGGCTCGGAAATGGGGTAACCCATTATTCATATGTGCAGCTGACCCCGGTCCTGTCGGGGGTTTCTCCGCCCTGGAGGTAGTCTAAAGTGTCCGAAATGGGATTCCATAAGTAGGGCCCATCAGGTCGAACACCCCAACCCCGTTTGTGGCAAAATTTCTCCTTCTGAAGGGGGTTCAGTGGCTCAGAAATAAGGTACCTCATTATTCATACGTGAAGCTGACCCTGGTTCCATCAAGGGTTTCTCCGCCCTGGGGGTCGTCCAAAGTACCAGAAACGGGGTTCCCCAACTAGGGCCGATCAGGGTTAACACCCCAACCATGTTTCCGGCAAAATTTTTCCCACCGAAGGGGGTTTAGGGGCTCGTAAACGGGGTAACCCATTTTTCATATGTGAAGCTGACCCTGGTTCTGTCGGGGGTTTCTCCGCCCTGGAGGTAGTCTAAAGTGCCGGAAACTGGGTTCCCTAAGTAGGACCCATAAGGGTGGACACCCCAACCTCGTTTTCAGCAAAATTTCTCTCACTAAAGGGGGTTTAGGGGCTCGGAAACGGGGTATCCTATTATTCATATGTGAAGCTGACCCTGGTCCCATTGGGTGTTTCTCCGCCCTAGGGGTCGTCCAAAGTGCCGAAAACGGGGTTCCCCAAGTAGGGCCGATCAGGGTGAACAATCCCAACTACGTTTTCGGTAAAATTTCTCTCACTGAAGGTGGTTTAGGGGCTCGGAAACGGGGTGACCCATTATTTATATGAGAAGCTGAACCCGGTTCCGTCGGGGGTTTCTCCGCGCTGAGGGTAGTACAAAGTACCGGACACGGGGTTCCCCAAGTAGGGCCCATCAGGGTTAGCACCCATCCTCGTTTCCAACAAAATTTCTCCCTTTAAAGGGGAATTTAGGGGCTCGGAAACGGGGTACCCCATTATTCATATGTGAAGCTGACCTCGGTTCTGTCGGGGTTTCCCCGCCCTAAGGATAGTTCAAAGTGCCGGAAGCGGGGTTCCCCAAGTAGGAACAATCAGGGTGAACACCCAAATTCCGTCTCCGGCAAAATTTTACCATTTGAAGGGGGGTTTAGGGGCTCGAAAACGGAGGACCCCATTATTCATATGCGAAGCTGCCCGTGCGTCGGGGTTTCGCCGCCTTTGAGGTAGTCCAAAGTGCCGGGAACAGGGTGGTGTTCACTCTAATGAGTTCTACGTGGGGAACTCCATTCCGGCACTTTGGGCGACCCCCAGGGCAGGGAAACCCCCGACGGAACCGGAGTCAACTTCACATATGGATAATGGGGTACCCCGTTTCCGAGCCTCTAAACCCCCTTCAGTGGGATAAATTTTGCCGGAAAAGGGTTGGGGGTGTTCACCCTAATAAGCCCTACTTTTAGAACGCCGTTTCCGGCACTTTGGACTACTCCCCGGTAAGAGAAACCCCCGACGGAACCGGGGTCAGCTTCACATATAAATAATGGGGTACCCCGTTTTCGAGCCCCTAAAGTCCCCTTCAGTGGAAGAAATTTGCCGGAAACAGACTTGAGGTGTTCAACCTGATCGGCCCTACTTAGTAACCCTGTTTCCGGCACTTTGGACGATTTACAGGACGTATAAATCCCCGACGGAACCGTGTGCACAATAATATGCGTTTCCGTTTCCGGCTTTTACCCATCGTTTCCGTTTCCGTTTCCGGATTATGCTTTTCCCCGACATTCGCGTGTCGCTCGTATTCCATCTTTATATTTACTTTACCTTTTTCGTTAATTTGCATGTGTAACCATCTATATAAGTACATGTTATAAGGAATGAAGGACTCAGTCCGAAACAGTCTATTGGTCGGATGCACGCTGAAGCAATACCAGCGCCGCAACATTAGTTAAACCACTTAACGAACCTTAAGTGCGCTCAATAGACAATACAATTAAACTGCAGCGTTAAATAAAAACGACACCCAAGCGAGAACGGCGCTACATATACACGTAGGAAGGATTGAGGGCCAGACCATATATGGGCAGCAATTGAATTATGGGGGTCTGTGTGACCGGTTAAAATCCCAAAAAAGTATGCCGAAAATTAGGGGCTGCCGGATTCTCGGGCTACCCCTTGTCCATGGATGGTCTAGACCCCAGAATGAAAAAAATGAGAAATTTTGTGTGGAAAATGAAGCAAAATGAAGGTCGAAATGAATGAAAATAAAAAAATGTTCTTCAAAAGTGCTTGAAATTGATAAGAAACTGTGTAATAATCAGCTTTTAAGGACATTTTGGCCCAAAAGCTAACTTTCTGACTCCCAGATCGGCTGATCCCCAGATTGGCCATGCTTTGCATATGTGCCCAGCTATACATGTACAGCAAGGAAAATCTGGGGGGTCAGGCCCAAAAAATTTTTAAAAAGTACCTGTTTTGGGATAAAAACGATGAATACACGTCAAAAACACTATTTTTGACGTTTCGGACAATGCTCGTTCTTTCTAGAGCATAAAAACGTAACAAATTTCGAAAGAATTAGCGAAGAATCGAGTAAATTGAGCAAAATATAGTCAAAAAATGTGTATATGGCGCGAACCGCCGAAAATTTGAATTTTGAGCCAAAAATAAGCTAAAAACGCTTAAAAGGGCACTAAGGTTGGGAGGGGGAGTCGCAGTCATTTTGCGGGGTAGGAAACCCCATAAGAACACTTATGTGCCCAACCCTCAAGTGCTATAAATACGTTTTGTGTAGATATAGTCTTGTTTACTAAATGTGTATGCTGCTGATTAGATATACGCCATCGGTGGTTTCAATGGTCATACGACCGTCGCTACCGTTGATGCATATGACCCTCGGGTTGACCGATGGGAATCGTGCGCCTCGTTGACCGTACACCGCAGCGCTCTGTATGCTTGCACGTTTCGTGATGAGGATAACATCGATCAATATGTGCGAATGCCCCGTCTGTTGCCCTCACACAAATTGAAGAGTCTTCAAGATCGATTGGCCGTGGCTGAGATGCACAGTCGACAGGAACAGCCGATTACGAATGACCAGACACCTGCGATGACGTCATCGATGGTCAATCAGGAGCCAAGTTCTCCGGTGATGAGGAGTGATAATGTCGTATCATCGACACCGACGAATCGCCATGGGGCTGCCACGCTGCTCACGAACCGCGCTACAATTGATATTCCGTCGAATAATCACACTTTAATGGTTGCTGCGGGACAAAACTGTGCAACGACTGGGACTCAACGACTCCTTGGCACATCTCCAGGGCCCCCAAATGGCACGGATGAAGTCGATTAGCAGAACGCCGGGACGTTGATTTGTGGATGCGGTTTCGCATCTGCCTCCGATTTCACCTACCTCTTGTACTGTTGACTTTTACGTTGAAGCCGTATCGGTCATGCCGTATCATCATTCGTTTACTAACCAATTGAAAATTCCAATTAAATAATTTTCAGCGAAATAAATTAATGTATTTTACGAATGCAAGTCATTAACCTCAACCGTATACCTACATATGTACATACGAGTAAAGTCCACACGTGGGCGTGGTCGGGGGTTGGGGGTATACACTGCTCAGGAGGCCGAATACCCCCAGAAACCAAAATACTCCCCCAGAATTCAATTTTTGAAATTTTTTTCTGTTTTTTTTTCTCGCAATTTTTTTATGCCAATGGATAGTGCTGAATGAGAAACGTCGAAAAATGGTGTTTTTTTCGCCATATCATTTTTAAGACCATTTTTTTGACTTGAAAAATCTTACACCCCCAGAATTTTGGTGCTGTCCACCTATGATCAGGTCCTATGAATATGTAGTCTATTTCACGAAACCTTGTGCATGAAATCAATTTTTAGCGACAAAGCGAACAGCTAAACCGGTTTTTAGGCAGCTTACTGCAAAGTAATTTTGCGTGGTAGAGCTTCATATACTTATCACTTGTTATCACCTACTACTTTAAATCGCGTGTAATCGATTTACACCGACTCAAGAATATTGATCCATGTGCAAGGTTTCATGAAACAGATTATAGGTGTTTAAGAATGATTACACACATGTATGAGAATGCAAACTGGGCGGATCCGAAGGGCGACCACTGATCATTGTTCGGTTGCTTTCGCAAGCCGAGTCAGTGCTCAAACAGAAATGTAATCGAAGTGAGTTCTACGCATACTTGGAACACAAAACCTTCGGGTTAAACGATAAATATCGATTAATCGACTGTACATAGTATCGTCCGATTGGTGTGCAGTATTGCCTGGTGAGCATGATAGGCATTGCGCTGCGGCCCGTCTTGGATCGTCATTGGCGTTAGTGCCTGGTACGCTAAGTGTGGGAGGCATAGCGGCCCGTCATGGCTTGCCATTGGCATGCCTGTTGGGGTAGAACATCCCATCTAGCGTTTGGACCGGAATTCAGTACATACCTAAATGTACCTATATAGTCTGTTTCACATAACTTCGGTCATAAATTTTAAACTATCCCCGACAATATGCTGACAGATTGTGATTATAGCATTGATCTGATATATAATTATCGTAACCCTCGGCTTACTGTTGTAACTGCGATAGTTACACGTTACGAACATTTTATCGAACATTATTATATTGCTGTGGCGAAAGCGAATCGATTACAGTTTTGCGTCACTATGGAATCCCTTAACCAATCGAGCATCTATCTATAAGATGAGTTAGCTTGGGTTATGCCTACAGTTCCCAAATTAATCCCATCCTTTTCACTTCAATATTCTATTAGGTACTTGTCCGGTAAAAAAGAGTTATGTATCCGTTAAACAGTTAATTAGATATTTGAATTACCGCTGTAAATTTTAGATCTTATGACTTTGTTTAAAAGTTATTTCATCTGTACCTAACTTTGTTTGATTGATTGTTATATACTGTAATCAATCACGAGAATGGATTGTGATCAGTGTTGAGTTGTTGAGTAGTGGAGTTATGAGGTTGGAGCGTGGCGTCTTGTTTTGTTTTGTTGCTGAAATTCAAGTCGTGCGTTGTTTATTTTGTAGATTAATAAATTGGGCATAATATTTACCTAGTGATTTGTTATATCGAGGGTAAGGTCCGGGCCCCGACGACGATATTATTTTTATTTCATCTCGACCGATTATAGGAAAGGTAGATAATGTTGTGTCTTATCGTAGACTTATTTTTGGAAAGTTTCTTATCTATTTCTCAACCCAAAAATAGTCAAAATATTATCTAATGTTTTAACGATGATGACTGTCCAGATTAGAGCTCGCTGTTGTTTGAATCAATGTTTAGAGTGCTACACTTATTAGGAACCGAAACATTTCTGAAAGCAATCAGTGGTTTGAAAAACAGGTTAAATTATCAACTTGAGAATTGGGTTTGAGATAGGTCAACTGACCTGGCGAGCATACCGGGGTTAGGTAGGTACTCAGAGCTAGGTTGTAGGGCGTACCTGCCGAAACTTCCGAGCAAGAAGCGGTCAGCAATATTAAAACCGAGGAAGTCGAGGTCGTAGGTCATTGAGGGCTGTTGGGTTTAGAGCCGAGCTTCGTGGTTACATAACCTGGCCAGCGCTGAGAGCAGTGTAGGTACCTAAGTAACTCCCGAAGGTGAATACATGTCTGTCTATGTGTTGCTTTAGCAAAGGCAAGGGGCACAGGAAACACCTCTGTATTTACACTGTCATTGATCTGTCAGCTTATTATCAGGGATAATTTTTAAATTTATGACCAAAGTTGTGTGAAACATACTATAGTCTATTGTGTTTAATGGTCGATTTATGACAAGCTGAATGCACAAATTCCATCCGCATGTTGCATGATCTGCTGGAAGACAAGAAAGAATTATGCTGTAAGAAATTTTTTTGAAAAACTCTTCCTTCCTGTAAATGTAGCCGGTTCGATCTGGGTCTACAGAATCATCACAGATACGAACCGCACTAACATTCACCTATGAGATTTACCTAGGTACGTAGGTACTTAAGTCTACGCTTAGTGCTGGCCCCGATCGCGCGGCTCTAAGGCTTTCGATCTTTGGACCCTTACAGACCTTACGGCTTCGATCCCCTCAGCCCTAATATTGCTGGCTGCTTCTATGTCGGGTGATCTCAGCAGCTACGCCCTAAGACCTAAGGCTACCTACCTAGTCTCGGTATTTGCCGCGGAGGTCAGTTGACCTATCTCAAGCTCAAGTTGTTAATTTAACTTATTTTCAATCAGTGCCTGATTCGAAATGTTTTGGTTCCTAATTTGTGTAGCACGCTGAACTATGAAAACAACAACAACGAGCTCTATGCTGATCAATCATCTCTAAAGATTAAATAATAGTTTTGATCAATTTTTAGGCTTGAGAGATAAATTATGATTTTCGAATGGAAAAGACTATCATACGGAATTTACCTATCAGTCCACTAGATGGGTGGAAGTCCTCGACGAAGGGATGATAGCCGACCAAACCCTCGGTATATCCGAAACCACTGGGTTGGTTTTCTAAGATTTTATTCAACGAATAACACACGGCCTATAGCCGGGAAAACAAATACGCAAAAGAAAAATGACTATGTACAGTCGAGAATAACCGACCAACGAAAAACAAAACAAGCCAAAAAACTAACTCGACCTTCAATACGTTGGCCTCAATGACCATTACAGTAAATTAAAACAACGATCAATTTAACATAATACTGAATTGACTTTTATCTCAGATCGATTACACAAGCGGTATGGATGAAACAATTACTATTATCATACACTTAGCTCTACGATACCGGACAAGTATCTAAATGTTTTTTATTATTGAAAATTTGGGAAAATAATGGGAAGACCGAAGGCATAGCCCACAGTACACTATCATAGATAGCTACTAGTATTGGCTATGTTATGGCTATTGCGAACTGCTAAGGCATGTTCGCCTAAACGTGTAACTCTCGCAGTTACACTCCCCCACGTATAGAAAAAAAATTAGTAACGAAGTGGAGAATTTTTTCGGGGGTACCAAACAACGGCAACTAGCGTCGGCGACGCTCTACAACTCGGCTCTCAGGCGTCCGCAACGCCTCTACTCTGGCGTCCGCAATGCCTCATCCTGAGCGAACGTGAAAAACGAAAATAAAAAGAACGAAAAAATAACAAATATCGATAGTCGGTCAACGCATGACCTCGTTCGCACTCAGGAAATCTCTCGAGCAACACTCACAATGGCGCTAGGAACTATATTGTTGCCCGAGTAATGATGGACTCCGGTCTTGGACAGCATAGCATAGTATTCGATCATGCTGCCCAAGTAGCCTCCTTCAGTCCCCGGGTAATGAGAAAAATTTTGATTTGAAAATTTTGTAGATTGGGTGTAAATTAACCCCTTGTCCGTTAAAGAGTTAAGGTACCATAATAGTAACACCGCTAAATAAACACAAGAAAAATTAAGACACGGAATGATAAGGCAAATTATGCTGAGCAAAAATTTAAAGTCACTGACGAATTAAGATACGAGGTAAAACAAGAAAAAATGGCAAATTATGCGAGATTACGGGGAAAAAATACGAGCACCGACAAAGAAAAATTTACAACAAGAGAAAAATGACAAGAAGAAAAAATACACAAGGAATAAACGATACACGAAGTCCTGGAATCCACATCAGGACGGAAAACGAAAAAATTGACGAAAAGCTGCTGGTCGAAAGTCGACGCCGTCGCAGAGTTCCAAAAGTTCAGTACGTCGAACTTGTAAATTAATAGTCGTCGCAGTATTTGGCCTTCGAGCCATAAGATTTTCCGTGACGTCGGTGTCGTTGAAAATATTCTTGATCCGATTCCGGATCGCGACGCGTATTCGAACGCTCGCGATACTCATATGGCGATGGCCTACGCCCGTACAGATGCTGGCGTAGGCGGCAATGCGGATCGACGGGTCGATCGCTCGTCCTCAAAATCGTCATCGTCCTCGTAATTGTCCGCATAACGACGCGGTGTGGGCGGCGTCGGAGTGAATAGTTGCTCCGGCGTGAAGCCGTACGTTCGTTGTCGAGAAGGCTCGCGTGGCCGCTGTTGTTGTTGTTGTGCAACAGGCCACGGTTTCGGCAAAAGTGGTCCCGGTCGAGGTTGTGGCTGATAACCCCCGGTGGCTGGTTGGCTTTGCTCCAACGGTGATTGATACTGGTCCCATTGGCGTTGGCGGGATTGCGACCGGCCCCGATGAGCTCCGCGGTTTGACTGTGGCGGACGGCGGTATTCATAAGGCTGCTGCTGTCGCGAGCGCGACAGATGACCAGCATCGGCCTGAGAATATGCCTCGGAACGCTCACGCGATTCCGTGAATTGCTGCTGTTGCCGCGGTTGGGTCTGCGGTCTTGTGTATTGCTGTACATGCGGTTTTACGTGTGTCTGTTGCTGTGCTTGTGATTGCGAACGGTGGTGCGTTTGCGCATAGCGCTGCCGGGATGACTGCGGGTCTTGCCGCCTCGAACCCCTTTGGCCTAAACGCGCTTTTAATTTAGCTGCAACTTCAGCTTGAACGAGTCGTCTTACTCGTTGTTTTTCCAAATTTTTCAACCGTCGCAACGTGTGCTCGGATTTTGTATCGTAAAAACGATTCAATTTTGCCTTGTGTTCGTCTTCTGGCATATGACGAACTTCTGAAGTCTCAGCAAGAGAACCGGCGGCGCGTAGCTTCGTCGCACGCCGTGGCATTTCCGTAGCCAAATTCTCACGATCACGCTGCTCGATCGTCATGCGTGTGCGACGCATCGCAATTTGTGCTTCCAAGGAAAGATCGACTTCCGGCATATCAAGGCTCGCCACGGATCCGCTTGGGTCCTGCGAGGATGCCTGTCGTCTTTCTTTACGAATTTTTTCCAATTTGTCTTGAATTCGATGTTTGAGGTAAAATACGGATTTTTGACGACCTCGAAAACGATCGAACTGAGCCGGAACTTCGAGTGCCGGGTCGGTAGCTAACCGAATTTGCCTAATCATGTTATGCAGAACATGAGGACTTTCAATTCGTGCTGTTAAGTCCGGGAATTCCGGAAAAGCCTCACGTGGAGATGGCGTGTAAGATTCACCAAGGAACGCTACGCGTAACATGCGACGCAGCTGTTCCGTCATACGCCATCCTATTCCGGCATTGCCATAAGCATATGCGAAATAGTGGAATTTTCTATCCAAAAATTCCAAAAGCGCTGTAGCGCGCATGACGTCTATCAAAGAAAAGACCGTCATGTGTCGATACTCCGATTCGTATAACGACTGAAATTCTCAGAAAGTATCGAAAATGTCGACCATTTGGCGTGTCGGTATTAAAATCGGCGCAAGATGATCCGGCGCTGGTGACATTCGGTGCGGATATAAATCCGGAGAAATTTGATGTGTCACGCCGTCGATCACTTCGCTTGGTGCGTCGAGATGTGGGTGTACGACCAAATACTCGAGCGGAACTTCGTACAACATCATACCGGTTGTGATAAAAAACCGAATACGCACGAAGTATTGGTCGGGATAAAATAATCGATTAAAAACGCTCATATCGCTGATGAAACAAGGTGCGGGCTCACGATCGGCATCAGCTAAAGGCTGTGCGAGCGTAGACCACACTAAAGGACGCGAGGGCGAATCAGTCGAATTCGCGTATTGCAAATGAATTGCGTACACTCGATCGAAGTATACTTGAGCAGCTTCGATCAACTGATCGTACAAACGCGATCCATTGACTTCACCCAAATAGGAGCGTAAGTCGTGCAGAACGACTGGCGCAATAACGCACGGTGGTTCGCGCGTCATATTTTCCATCATTGTGAAAAAATGCTGCACGTAACGCGAGCGATTTTGAATTCTCGCATTATCATTCGCGGCCATTTGATCGCGAATAGCCTGCACGTGCGCAGGTATTGCGACTTCCAAATTCGATGGTTGGCTTTGCATAGCCTGTGAATGTAAATTTGCCACGGTACTAGACACACCCGTCATGGCCATAGGAGCCGTGAAACGAGTCTCCGATGCCGTTGTACCTTGTGACACGGGCTGAGTCGCTACTTGCGTGTATAATGCTACATGTGGTACTTCGTGTGTGGCTAATGTACGTTGAGGTTGTGGTGGTAAACCGATAATTTCCGTCATAATGACATCTGGGTCAGTCTGCTGCTCTGCCCCAACCGGCTGAAGAGTCGGCAAAGGTCCGAGCGCACTGGCACCCAAGGGAGTTTGTTGAACTGTCGCAAGCGATTGTGAAACAATCGGTTGCGCCACGGTAACAATCCCTTTTCGAGCCATTGCTCCACGTGTTACGCGCGGTGGCATCACGTTAGCCTGTGTTTCCGCCTCGGCGTCAGATAACGCCATAACTAAATGTTTGGGAGATAGATCATCGTCTTCAGTGGAGATCGATGGTTCTACGCCCAAATGCGTATACGACGCGTAAATGTTCTCGCCAGCGGCTGAATATTGATGAAATTTGCAATAAATGGGTCTTTCACAATTTCTTCGAATGTTGGCCTGTAGACATGGAAATACGCAAGTCGATCTTGCGTCGGGTCATAACACACCATATACACGTTAGGTAAATGTGTTTCTAGCAACTGATGAAGCCCAAACGGAGGTTGCGGAAACTTCGCTAAATCCCAACAGAACACATGGCCAGTCGCGCTCGCAACTTGGACGTAGCGTACGAATGGGCCATGGAGGTTCTGGTAAGTGGGACAAAGTTGCTGAAAACGCAGGTCCCACGTCTTATAATGCCTGCCTTTCCTATCATTCACCAATTCTGAGTCATAACCTAGGAATAAAGTGCCATTCGTCATATTCGATGTCTGGATTAATGCCAAAATGGCGCCAAATGACTTCTGGTCGTCGGAGACTATGACGGTGGGTAAAAGCCTATTCTTTGGTACGCGAGGGGTTACCAAAGGGCTTCTACCAAGCCGATTCTCCCACCAGAGTTGTTGATCATTTATACGCTTTTTATGATTTGCGATTTTATGTGTTGCTTTGTGTTTTATCCATTTGGCACTAAGTGATTCAGGACCGCCAACACGACGAGTATCATGTTGCGGCAGCGGGTTGGGTACGACCAATCCCCACTCTAAAGCCATACTGGTCAACGCCGAACGAAACTCATCTAGGGACGCGGGCACACGTCCCTCGAATTTGCATCAGCGACCAGCTGCCTCCAACAGTGCCTCCTTGCTGGGGGTACCTTGAGCAGCCATGGGTCTGCAAAAGGAAAAACATTAGATAATGGTACGGCATGTGCTGTTTTAGAACCATTTAATAAACGCACAGGCGCGCTGTCCTTAGCTTTTTGTTCCCTGCCCGGTAAATCCTCAAAACTTATGACTACTGCTGGGGCGAGAGGGCGATGTGGTAACTTTACCAACACAAAATCGCCAGGGACATACGCGTGTTTTTCCACAATTAAGTCAGAATAAGGTAGTTTAGGTTCAGGCAAAAGTCTATTCCTGTGAACGTGATGAATAATGAGAGGGTTATAGACATATGCGATTTTTGCAGTTTCAGGCGTAGGTAAGTCAATAATCCGGTATGGACCAACACGCTTGGGTGATAGTTTACCAATTTCAGGTTGAATGACTGAGGTATTATTGAGGTAGACTATATCCGAAAGATTAAAATTTGTGTGCGTTACGGCTTTGTCATATTGCGATTTTTGCTGCTTACGGCGCTTGAGATAAATTTTTGAGACGCGATTTCATGCAGATCCTGCAAGGTCAGCTTTAAATCAATGACATATTTTTCCGCAACGGATGGTAAATTTGGATTTATCACAAAGTCATTTATGAGTAAAGTGTCAAGGGAAATGCTGGTTCACGACCACACCTGGGCGTGGGGTAGGGTTTGGAGGGGGTATGCACCCCCAGAAACCAAAATACCCCCCCCCAGAAATCAAAATACCCCCCCAGAATTCAATTTTTGAAATTTTTTTTCGCTTTTTTCGCAATTTTTTGATGCCAATGGATAGTGCTTGATGAGAAACGTCGAAAAATGGTGTTTTTATCACCATACCATCGTTTTTAAGGCCATTTTTTGACCTTCAAAAAATCTTGAACCCTCCCCAGAAATTTCTTGCTGCCCACGTATGTTCACGACCATAAAGCATTTCGAAAGGAGATATATTAGTTGATGATTGTGGAGTCGCGCGGTATGCAAATAATGCGAAGGGTAAAAATTGTTCCCAATCATACTGTGATCGCGCACTCAGCTTAGACAAACCATCAATCAACGTACGATTATAACGTTCCACCAACCCATCACACTGGGGGTGATATGGGGTTGTAAATATTTTTTTGAACGTTTAATAGTTTACAAACTTCCGAAATAAGGGTAGATGTAAAATTTGACCCCTGATCTGTCAAAAATTTCTTGGGGACTCCATAACGTGGTATAATTTCTCTTAGTAATAAATTTGCAATAGTTGTTGCTTTTACATCAGAAACAGCAAAAGCTTCCACATATTTTGTAAAGTAATCCATAAAAACTACAATCTGGTCATTTCCAGAGGGAGATCGCGGCATATGCAAGCAATCGCACGCAATAAGTTCAAAAGGCGCGGATACCTCAATTGGTTGCAATGGAATGGATGTGGAATTTAATGTGACCTTACGTTGTAAGCACACATCACAATTCCTACACCACGCGATTACATCATTTTCCATACGCGGCCACCAATAACGCATTTGTATGGCGGGCAAAATTTTGCGCGATGAAAAATGAGCTTCGAAAATAGAGTCATGAAATTCCGTTAATATGAAACGACGCAAGGATTTGGGTATGACGATTTGATGAACGACAGTTGGTGAACGCTTAGGTTGAAAACGACAAAAAAGTACATCGTTTACAAGAAAAAATTCGTCACGATATTTTTTCGTTGTTAAGTCGTTCAATGCGATACGAATTTTATGCAATTCGTCATCTGCACGTTGCTCAGCGAGTAAACGCGCAGGTGTTAGCATTTCAGCTTTTTCCGCATCGGTAAGTAACAAGCGTTCGCGAAATGTAGGTGGTTTAGAATTAGTAGGGTCGGTTTGCGCACTAGGATTATTATTTTGTGTGTTTGGATGATTAATTTGCGCAGTAGGGGTATTATCGCACGATCGGTCAGGTGGAGCCGATTCGTCATCTGACTCAGAATCTTCGGATTCTAAATTCGCGATGTTAACGATATTTTTGCGCTCTACTTTATATTTGTGTTCTGCGTGATCATATTTAGGATGACGTGAAAGAAGATCAGCTGCGCAGTTATATGCACCAGGAACGTAAACGATATCATACTCGTATTCCTGTAATTTGAGACCCCAACGGCGTAATCGACTCGATGGGTCTTTAACGTTTACTAGCCAGGTTAATGCTTGATGATCAGTTTCGACAATGAATTTTTTACCGTAAAGATAATGTCGATAATGCTTGATAGCCCACACTACCGCTAGCGCTTCTTTTTCTGAAGTAGCATAATTACATTCAGCAGAATTTAGCACGCGACTAGCGTAGCTAAGAATAAAACGACTTTTAGATGGTAAATGCTTTTGCGTCAAAATAGCACCTAACGCATAGTTACTTGCGTCAGTTGTTAAAATAAATTGGTGCTCATGATCGAATTTTGGTAATTGCAAAATAGGTGGAGATGTAAATGCTTTCTTCAGAAGCTCAAAAGCGGTTTGGTGTTCAGGCTTCCAGCAAAATTCGACATCTTTACGTAGAAGATGGAATAGCGGTTTAGCGATCTTAGCGAGATCCTTAACGAATTTCTTAAACCATTGGACTAAGCCAAGAAATTTTTGCACGGATTTAACGGTTTTTGGTACAGGAAACGAAATTAAATCTGCGACTTTAGACATATCGGGAGCGATGCCCATTGCACTGATGCTGTGGCCAAGAAATTTTACCTCTGCATGCGCGAGATGGCATTTATCAGGCTTGACACGTAAGTTTGCCTTTTTAAGAGCGATGAAAACGTTTTCGAGATCTTTTAAATGTTCTTCGAAAGTACGTGAAAAAATAATTATGTCATCGATGTAAACGAGACAAGATTTCCAATTTAGACCTGCGAGCACAAGCTCCATTAGTCTTTGAAAATCTGCGGGCGCATTTTTTAAACCAAAAGGTAAAACTTCAAATTCGTAATGACCAACAGGACATATAAATGCTGTTTTTTCGCGAGATTTATTGTCGAGTGGAATTTGCCAATATCCAGATTTCAAATCTAGTGTGCTAAAATATGCAGCACTGCCTAAAGTATCAAAATAATCGTCTAATTGCGGAAGAGGGTATACTTGCGTTTTAGTAACGTCATTTAACCGTCGATAATCGACGACTGGCCTAAGGGAACCGTCCTTTTTTCCAATGAGAAATAATGGACTTGCCCATGGGCTAGTTGTAGGTCGAATAATTTTATCCGCAAGCATTTCATTTATAATTTTCTGCATAGATTCTCTTCTAGAATGTTCAACACGGTAAGTTTTTCCAACAACGGGTGGATTATCCCCTGTGTCAATATGATGTTTCATCAAAGGGGTACGACCGAGAGGTTCATTTTTTAATGCAAAAATTGAGTCGTATTTTAAGCAAAGTTCACGAATTTGTTGCTGCTGTCTAGAATTAATGGCGGAGCCATTTAAAGCTTTGTTTATTGATGCAAAAAGTTCCGGTGTCCTATCATCAAAGGATGAAACATGTGACACAACTTCGGCATCAGTGGTTAATGAACCTATTATTTCACCAGAGTCAATGCGAATTGGTGCTTTAGAGATGTTACAGACGCGAACAGGTATTAGAGGTTGTGACGCATCGACTATAGACGGAGCAACAAAAAGTGAAGTTTTTTCCATAAAATCGGGATTAGGTTCGAATAATGCGAAATCAAAATTGCAAGAACCGTGACTTATGTAGCCAGGTGTAATTAATTCATGCCTGGGTTGTATGATAACAGGCTCAGGTAACGAAACATGCACACACACAACACCAGAGGTAGTTGTGTTGGGTTTCGCGCGAAATTGCAATTTTTCGTGAGATGAAAGTAAATTAATCTTTATGCCATTTATAAAAGCACAACGCTCAATAGGATTAACCCACATGAGTGCGGATTCGCAAAAATCATATCCTAAGAGCATGTCTTCCGGCAAATGATCAATTATAGCTACTGAGGTAGAAATAGATTGTTCCGCGATTGTTAAAGTCATATTTACTTTATAGCGAACGACTGCGGTAATTTCGCCTACACCATGCATGACTTGTGAAACTTGCTTAGGTGGTAAATTAAAACCAAGACGTAAGAATGCAGACGTGGTCATCATGGTGACCTGTGAACCTGTGTCTATCAGAGCAGGTACGTCAACGCCATGAACTTTAACGAGAATAGTGGGTAAATTTGTCCCAGCATGACTTACGATGGGAATATTAGGATCAAAAATCTTAGATGGAGGTAGATTAATTGTTTCGTAAGTTGCAAGACGACGTTGTAGACGTTCGTACTCTTCAAGAAATTCTTGCGACGCGAATAAATTAGGACGCGCGCTAGATTCTTGGTCTTTCGCAGTAACTGTGTTCACATCACGAGGAGATGTTAGGGTTGGCTGCGGTGGGGGCACATTTATGGCGGGTTGGTTATCTGCAGTGTATGTGACATACGGGCGATTGAAATTATTATCGCTGCGATAACTAGAATTATAGTATGTGCCACGTTGTTCATTAGGAAATTGCACAAAAGGTGTGTTTTGGCGCGATTGGTTATTATAACGATTATCATAACGCGAATTTTGATAATTAGCACGTGAATTTTGATAATGATCATTACGATTTTGCCAAAAATTCGATCGTGATTGCTTTGCTTCAAAGCGATTATCATTATTCGCATAGTTAGCTGAACGATGTTGACTAGAATTACGATATCGTGATTGAGATCGATGCCTATTCTGCGAATTCGAACGCGATGGCGAACGATTTCGTCGCAAAAAGAACGCGATTGGCTGCGATTGCGCACCATAGAATTAGTATTCCGATCAGCTTGATTATTAAAATTAGCATTATTAGACGTTTCTTGCCTTTGACGCGTGAAACATTCCTCATAAATGTGACCTATGCGCTTGCAAAAGGTACAATATTTGCGAGAAGAATTTTCTGGTTTCTCAGCACGCGATGAGCGATGAAACGTTCGATGACGTGAACGATTTGGATCACTTTGGTTAGATGCGCGAGGAGTATCTTTAGGTACTACGCTGCCTACTGGAGCAGCTGTTACCGATACGTAAGGCGTTACTGCCTTTTTATCCTCAAATTCTTTATTAGCAAATTCAGCGCTAAGCGCATTGTCTAAAAATTCAGCTAATGATGCTCTAGGTTTTTTATGATATGCCTCTTTCGAAATGTGTGGTAATAAACCTTGTTTTAGTTGATGTCGCATTAAATTATTGAAATGTGACAGAAAACGATTAAATAGCGCACCGGTGTCCATAGGACAAAATTCGGTTATTAGCGCATGTTTCATTTTCGAATAAGATTGTTGTATATCAGCAGGTAACGAATGGTATAGACGCAAAACATAAGGATCAAGAAATCCAGTAGCGAATTTTAAACGATCAGCTTTGTCAATATCATAGGCATTGGCAAGCGATTCAAATTCTGCAAAATAAGCCTTTATATCCGATTTATCGCCGTCAAAAAATTTTTTATTTGTAATTGCAAATTGCATCTGCTGCAAAAATGGTCCGCGATTCAAGGAATCAGCGAGACGTGAATCACCACGCGAGCTTTCAGATGAAGAACCTGAACTATGCCTATGACGTCATCTGCGCGATTGAGATTTGCGACGCGAGCGACGACTGCGCGGGCGATCATAACTATTAGATGAGCTGTCGTCAGAAAACTTGACATGCTTTTTCCTACTAGACGATTCAGATCGAGGAGCAGATTCATTTTGCAAATTTGCAGATTCGTTATTAATACCAGATAAATTTATTTCAACCGGTTGCATCTCGATATTAGAAGAATGCAAGAGAGGATTATTAGGTGGGATTTCCACGTTTATAGGGTTAGGTACATAATCAGTGGATAAAATTTCTCCTTGAGGTGGAAAATACTGCAGCGGTGGTGGATTTAGTTGCTGCTGCGAATTCGCAATAGAAGGAGTAGGTACGAAGGAAGGCGCGTTACGATTTAATGGCAGCGAAGGCCGAGATCGCGACGTCTGCGAAATCGATACCGACGGCTGCGAAATCGTAGGTATGTTCTCCGAAAAACCCGAGTTTTGCACTGATTGCAAACCCGTGTTTACAGGATTCTGTGACAAATTACAGATTTCCGGCGCGCGATTCGTACAACTTTGAGAGACATTTTCTGGAACGATTTCTGAAGGTGAACGTGAATTCGATGCTCTGTTGCTAGTAGACAACAGTGAAGATGCCCTATGCGTACTTTGCGCACGATTCGCACTTTGCGCATTGAATTCAGAAAAATTTGCGCTATCGATTGAGTGGTTAACGCGCTCAGATACATTAGTTTCTATGCGATTCAGAACTGGTTGGGGTTTAAGCATAGTGCTTAGCTCCAAACGCAGTTTACGCATTTCATCCGCATTTTCCTTTTTGTCTTGATCAACGCGCGTAGAAAGATCCGAAAATTGTAAATGAATAGCTTGTAATGCTTTCAAAATAAGATCATTAGTCACATTAGCATTAGCACGCTCTCTGTCGGCATTCATGCAGCGACTATGATTACTTTCTACGTCAGAATCGTGATTTTCGCGTTCCGAACTGGTTTCAGGATTATTTGCCGTGTTAATGGTAGTCGTATTATCGATCATTGTGTGACTTGATGAATTGTCAATATTAGGATCCGACCTAGTGAGCGAAAATTGATTAATGCGAGATCGCATGGTACTCAATGATAATTCGTCTTCGGACTGTGTATTACTCGCGGCATGTAGTGACGCGGGTAATTTATCATTATTCGCCTTAGTCGTTACGTCTCTCGTAATTGTGTCATTACTCGCAGAATTACACGCGCTATTAGAGTCAACAGGCGCAGTAGGTAATTGGCGAGCTGAAACAGGTGGCGTAGAAGGTTTTTTCAATTTAGCGGGCGGTGTCCGCAAAACCTTTTTTCCTGCCATTTTTAGGTTTCAAGAATGTCGAAAAATGTGCCTTTGGGTAAAATAAATTTCCGTACGTCGAAATTTTTCCCAAAATAAATGTTTCGAATTAGACCTTTGTCGATCCGAAAAACAGGTTTTTTCACGTGAATAGTACTTCCTCACGTGAAGTAAGATATACCTGACGTGAAATGATCGAAAACAGATAGGACTAAGCCTAAAGCGCAAGAACGTGTATGTGGTTAGAAAAATAGGTAGGTAAGAACCTAAATGACGGAATTTCGTCGTCAGTTGAGGAGAATGATAAATCGTCGCCTGAGGGCTGACGTTTATAGAAAAATGAGTATGCGAGCGTGAGAGCTGCCTTCGTCGGTAGAGATCCGACGGAAATAGAAAAATAACGATGGCTTTACCACGATACACAAAATCTTTACCACGGACGCTTACTTAAATTGTGCACTGCCACGATCGCGGTCGATACAACAACAAAGGTGAACGAAACGTTACACATTTTTAGATGGCCAAAATGATGAATTTTGGATCGAAAAATAATTTTACGATGATTGATCAGCTCGGCTGTAGCTAGCAGCCTAAAGGAGGGAACATCCAATGTAAATGTAGCCAGTTCGATCTGGGTCTACAGAATCATCACAGATACGAACCGCACTAACATTCACCTACGAGATTTACCTAGGTACGTAGGTACTTAAGTCTGCGCTTAGTGCTGGCCCCGATCGCGCGGCTCTAAGGCTTTCGATCTTTGGACCCTTACAGACCTTACGGCTTCGATCCCCTCAGCCCTAATATTGCTGGCTGCTTCTATGTCGGGTGATCTCAGCAGCTACGCCCTAAGACCTAAGGCTACCTACCTAGTCTCGGTATTTGCCGCGGAGGTCAGTTGACCTATCTCAAGCTCAAGTTGTTAATTAACTTATTTTCAATCAGTGCCTGATTCGAAATGTTTTGGTTCCTAATATGTGTAGCACGCTGAACTATGAAAACAACAACAACGAGCTCTATGCTGATCAATCATCCTTAAAGATTAGATAATAATTTTGATCAATTTTTGGCTAGAGAGATAAATTAGGATTTTCGAATAGAATAGACTATCATACGAAATTTACCTATCAGTCCACTAGATGGGTGGAAGTCCTCGACGAAGGGATGATAGCCGACCAAACCCTCGGTATATCCGAAACCACTGGGTTGGTTTTCTAAGATTTTATTCAACGAATAACACACGGCCTATAGCCGGGAAAACAAATACGCAAAAGAAAAATGACTATGTACAGTCGAGAATAACCGACCAACGAAAAACAAAACAAGCCAAAAAAACTAACTCGACCTTCAATACGTTGGCCTCAATGACCATTACAGTAAATTAAAACAACGATCAATTTAACATAATACTGAATTGACTTTTATCTCAGATCGATTACACAAGCGGTATGGATGAAACAATTACTATTATCATACACTTAGCTCTACGATACCGGACAAGTATCTAAATGTTTTTTATTATTGAAAATTTGGGAAAATAATGGGAAGACCGAAGGCATAGCCCACAGTACACTATCATAGATAGCTACTAGTATTGGCTATGTTATGGCTATTGCAAACTGCTAAGGCAGGTTCGCCTAAACGTGTAACTCTCGCAGTTACATTCCTTAGTAGCTACAGTGATCTCTAAATAACCTACAGCAAATAGGAAAAATAGACTTACTGTAGTCTCGGAAAAGACTTGCTGAAAAAGCTCTCGGATCAATGAAACAGACTTTAGTGAGGCAGCACTTACATGCTCATCGAACTCAGGCGCTACTATTTTATATAGCTTTCCCCGTTCAAACTAGTTTTCGGTGTTCGGATGTTGCTATTTTTATAGTCCGTTTCATTCAGAGTCCGTTTCACATAACATCATGCATGAATTCTAAGAATTTTCATCGACAGTAGGCCGAGGGTTACGATAATTATATATCAGATCAATGCTATAATCGCAATCCGTCAGCTTATTGTCGGAGATAGTTTTAAAATTTATGACCGAAGTTGTGTGAAACGGACTACAACTTTAGGGTGTTCAAAAAAACTTAAAGGGCCTAGAAAAGTGTTTTAAATTAGCAGTATAGGTATGATATTCTACAGTAAGTATATCGAGTTACGGTGAGCGCTTGCTATTGCCAAACCGCATTACTGCATCAAAATTTTAAATCATTTTCGCAGCCTGATTGATGCGGATTAAATTCAAAAGAAAACCGGAAAGTTAAATGAAATAGACTAGAGCTTTTGCACTGTAACCCGTCGAGATGACGTTTCATCCCCGAGTTAAATTGCGCAATTTCGTTTTCGTAGTTGAGCGCTGGTTCGTCTTGTGAAATCAACCGAACACTGGCCAGTGGCGGGGTTTCGAACCTACCCAGTTTTTGTACTTCTCAATTGCACTATGATTAATGCGTTGATCCGGGTAATTATCTGACCTACATATATAATCTGTAGGTACCTATATCAGAGCAGTTGTGTGCAACAACAGGAAAGTTTATTGTCAGAAAAATGTAGATAGTGCTTATAGTCTGTTTCAACTATGATTGATTTATTCAACTGCGGTTTTCTTTTGAATTTAATCCGCAAGAGGAATCAATTAACCGCCCCATGATAGGACCGAGTATGCCGAAACTGAAAAATATGACAGTCCTACTTGTAATAGCAAAAAGAAAGGCCCAGTCATAGTGTCAGGAGGTACAAACTCGGCATTCGGCCCACCAGGCTCTTTTGGCCATCCAGAGTGCATGGGAGGAGCCAGATCTACGTCTATGAGGTTTTGTGCCAGGCTCCTTTGGTTCTCTAAGTGGATGGGAGCCGAGAGCAGATGAGGTGGATTCGCCAATCCCAACGGACGAAGATTTGGACAAGGGCGTCCAATTTGAAGAAGAGGAATGTCAGGATGGCCAAGGGACTGACAACAGCGATGACGCCGTTAGCTGCGCAAGCATCGAACATTAATGAATTGCGCAGTTAGGGGTGACATGCATTTGATGGCGGGAGACGAAATACGTGACTCGAGGCAGCCGTCAAAGAAGCCAGGCAAAAAGCGAAATACGTGAGGGATCGACGAAAGTGATCTGAGTGAATTTCGCTTGTTGCCTAAATTAGCTCTTTTGTTTGTTGCCTGATGACACATAGCCCATCAAGTATTTAAGTCGCGTGTTTTATTCATTAGGGGGCTATGGTTCGTCTTTGGTCTTTGGTTCGGTTGGTTTTTTGAGTCGGTTTTGAGTTAGTCTTCTATTTGTGTTTTTGTGATTAATAAAACAGTGTGTTGGAATATTCTCGGTACTTACCACATAAGTCTTAACCTTAAGACCTCCGAACTAGCTGAAGTCCCCGACCCCAACTCAGTCCCCCACATCTAAACCCTAAAACCACGACCGTAAAGAGGCACGACCTTAACACAGGCCCCTAACATTTACAAATGTTACATACACAGCTCAATGTCCAATTATCGAATCAGTTGGTGCGAGAAGTGGGTACTTATAAACTGCTCTTTGCTGATTGGCTGAATTGTTAATACTTTCGGATCACCATACTGTAAAAAAAGTAAAGAATTTCGAAACAGACTTTGTCATAGATTCCTGTGCCCCCGTATGTTTTATCTGTACCCCCTTTATCTTTTCACGAGCAATGTGTGTTATTTATATTAGCCGCATAATGTAAATATAGTAGGTTAATAACTGTAAACCCCATGAATATAAAGCAATCTTCATCGCGTACGGACGTCGTACAATAATCTAATAATATGCTTATAGCATGCCGTCTTCGTAAATCGTTTCGCAGAGATTAATAATCGCTTTTAGTGCATAGCGTTTGATAAGACAGACAAGTTATTATCAGCTGCGGTGAAAGCGTTGAACACAGAGCTCTCTTGATATCAAACAAATAGTTTGTGTGGAGTTATTATTCCTTATGTCTCAGGTAAGCAAGTTATTGCCTTTTGGTAAATTGATATTTGACACATAATACTGTAGTTTTTGTATATAATGGGTAGGTAAGCAGTTAGCAGTGTTGCCAGGATGGTTGGTAGTTTTACTTCCATTTTGGTAATTTTAGAGGGCATTTGGTAGTTTGGGTATCTATGCTTAACCACAGTGTGGTAGTTTTCCTGAGCACCCAAAACAGTTTTTTTGGCGCTTTTGAATAGTCTTGGTAGTTTTTGAAATTTTGACCTGGCAACCCTGTAGGTAAGTCACAGGCAGAGAAAGCTGAAAAATCGGGGGCCTGACAACCCGACCCACAGGTCGGAGGACACCTCGGGCCATGGGTTGAGATTTTCCATTTGGGCTGAAAATTAGATTTTGAACCACGATTTTCAACCGTATGCATAAGTCCGGAAGATGTCTCAAAGTCAAGGATTGCACCAAAAAATATGCTAAATATTCCAGCACAAACCTACGGCATTGGTGTAGCTGGTTCACATATGTATTAAGATAGCCACGTTATGAGTACATATACAGCAAGTAGTATTCGGTGAAAGCTGCCACCTAACTTTTTTGAAATGAGTCAAGTCGAAAACAACATAGGTAAAGCAGTGCTCAGATTGAAAGAAAGAAATAAAGAAAAGTGTTTATTGTCCAGAAAAATACACGAAATTTGATAAAACGCAAATACATGATAAAATATCTGGTTGACAGCGACTTTCTTCCGCTTCATCGGATGCTACGAAGTGCATACATACGCCTTTACAATATGACTATCTTTATACATATGTGAACCTGCTACGCGAATGCCAAACCTACTTATATAAATGCGTCTGCAACACGTTTTATTTTATCTCTTAATATTTTTTATTGGCACGTCGCGCAGATGAGCGTCAACGTATTTTACTTGTTTGTGTAGTATAGGTACGTTCTTCTGACAAAATATTTTCATCCATTAATTCATTCAAAGAATGTAAAACTTGATGTAAACTTGTGATAAATACTATTGCCAATATTTTTAGTCTAATCGCTTCCAATCTATCAGTTTTTTAAAAGTATAGAAAGCTGTGGTTGAAGTCCGAAGCGGCCGAAAATGGCAAGTTTAGCGTTAATGCCGTAGTTTACTTTACTTTTATTCCTATGAAAAATTAAATCAGATTTTTGGGTTTAAATTGAAGAAAACTACTATTTTGACGCTTAAAAATACATAAATTTGAATTTCCTGGACGTTTACGATTTTGCCTGGTCATTAAGGCTCAGTAAAAGGTACTCTGAATCCTCCGGTTCTTTCGGGGTTTGTCGGGCAGATCCCTGACATGTTCAAGTTTCCGGTTTAGACCCTGCGGGTTGGCTGGTCGTCTGACTCTTGCGGGTCAGGTGCGGGTCGGAAAATCGAACCCGATTTTCATTTCTAGTCAAGGGTAGCCACAACCAACCGTGGGGCTTTACCTCAAATTTTGAGCATTCTTTCTCGTGTTTTAAGTTTTTTAGCTTCATACTTTTGAGGATTTTGCTTGAGGTTTTTCTGAAATTTTTTTGAGGCTTTTAAGAATTTTCGAGGTTTCGGTATTTTCATTAGGAAATGCGTTTTGGAAAGCTAAATTTTAAAAAGTTTCCGGCGCTTCCTGCTGGATGATTTATGTTTTATACTTTTTTATCGATTTTTCTCAAGCGCCGTGTCAGTTACTGCACTTTTATTGACAGCTTACTGCTTGACCACAATGAAAAAGTCGCACCGTTCGTTCCTATTCCCTTCACAGGTTTAGGTAGGTAGGTACTTAAATTTATCGATTTTCCTATTCCCTTCACTTCACATCACATTCGAGTTCAGATTTAATTTAGGTTAGTATGAATGAACATACCTATCGCTTGTGCGCATATATATTCTGCTAAAAATTTGCTAAGAACATGCTTAAACTTGAGTATTTTTTATCTCGCGATAAGTATGGATTAGTTATCTGAAAAGCAAGAATTCAAGCCAAAAATCGTAGAAATGTGGCAATTTTAGGCGCTTCGCATAGATGGGGTAGTCATGGTGGATATGGGCCCGCCCCTTTCTTCCGAAATTGAATCTTAAAGATTTTTTTTCGTTTTTAGAGAAAACTAGTCAAGAATTTTATGATCCTAATTACAATCTACTAGTCACAAGCGCGCGGTTCAAACACTCGACATTTAGCCTTTAGCAATTTCCATCACATTTTGCCTATGTTTTTTCCTCTGTTTTTTTCAGATTTTGTACAGAACATAAGATCTTTGTGAACAATTTGACTTTCTTTTTTGTTATTTGAAAACAAGATTAACTTCATTGTGTTTATGTTTGTTTAGCAAGGTAATTAAATTTATTAGTGCAATAGCATCTGATATCAGATTGAATGAGCATTTGGCGACTATACATATATTATTTTCGGTTCTGTAATACAACCTTGTTCAGTTTTCTGACTCGATGTCTGGTGCCAGTTTCGCTGAAAAACATCGTGAAAATTTAGCACTTCGAGCGGGACTATAATTAATTATATTTATGACAGAATAGCACTGCTTAAATACATATCACACGGTCGTTAGATTGCACACTGGGTATTCGGCGGGTAGGGAGAATTATGAATTTTTGCGATGAACGTTAGCTTTAACTATTTTTAGGCTGAATTTAGAACAAATATTCGGCTGATTTTGTAAAATGTTTATGATACGACTCAATGTTAAAGTGCTCTTATTAAAAAATTTCTGGGATACTCTCCCTGAACGCCACTGGGAGGCGCTTGAACGCGCCATCAAAGTCCCTCATCCCTGAAAGAGAATGTATCTCTTGCATTTTCATCTTATCGAAGGTACCCGGGTGGCAAAATTTGCAAAGTCTGGAGCTCTAGTGGCTTTAAAAATATCTTGATGCATCTTTCCTTTGGTCCTGTCTTACGTTTTTACAAAAATTTAGTCGTACTCGTGACCTCCCGAAAAAAATACTGGATAAGGGCCTGGGTGTATTCCCCTTTTTTAGCTAAAATTTTAATAAAGGCGCAGGTAGCTACATATATACTTAGGAAACAACCAGATGTTTCGAAGCTTTCCATCATACTCTATACATACCGGTGATTTTCTTCTTGTTTTCTCCGGAATAAGATGAAGTCGATAAGATTCTGCGAATTAAGTTTAATGTATTAACTGAGACATCCACTTGAATAACATTTGTGAAAAGTAGAACTCGATTGTCTCTACTGGTTAAAATTTTACAGCCATTCGCGCAAAAGTGATCAAAGTAGCCCCAAGTTACCTTATTGCTCAGTTCTTGAACATGTCAAAATTTACCTAGGGGAGGGGTAATTCCCCCTCCCCCTGGTTACGCCAGTGAATGGAAACCATCCCTTTTAGGGCTGAAGGGGTCTGGGGTAGCGCGCTTAAGCGCGCTCTAGCAGGGTCGGGGCAGAGCCCGAAAAATTTTGTAAAAAGAGCACTTGAATTTTGAATCGTAACGTTACAATTTTTATAAAATCAGCCGAATCACGGTTCTGAAGTTACTCTAAAAATGGTCAAAGTTCTTCAACAAATTCATAATCGTTGCCAAAAAATTGCTGTCATTCGTGCTTCTTGAATAAATCTCATCTCTACAGAAGACATAGATATGCAAAATACGCTTTAGATTGTATTGAAGTGTTTAAACCGCGCCATTGGGACTAAATACATTCAATTATAATTGTAAAATTCGGCGCGCAACGCCTGGAATTTTTCTCGGTTTTTGGCTAAAAATGCAAAGGGGAATAAAGGAAAAAATCATTCTTAAATTTTATTCCGGGAAGGCTCGTGCCATGCCCCCTAATCCACTCTGGATACGGACCTGGTTGTATGTACTCACTTTCTAAATCAGTTTTCAGCAATGTTTAAGTTCACAGGCTGGCCCGTATCCAGGATTTTGTTTGGGGGCAGGGCACATCGCACTACCAAAATTTTTTAAAAACATAGGTGACCAAAGGATGCATTTAAAAAAACGTTTTACGGTCATTAGAGTTGCACGTTTTGTAAATTTTGTGACGTATACACCTAAAACATGTTAAGAATCTAAGGGAAACCTCTCTAATACGGCTGGGGGTCTGGGGTGGCGCGCTCAAGCAATCGCGATGGGGTCCGGGGCTGATCCGTTGAAAATTTTGTGAAAAAACCACCACTTTAAGATTGAATTGGAATGGCTACTTAACCTTCTCCCCCACGAAATAGCTGCGCTGCGACCCCAGACTTGTCGGTTTCTATAGGAAAAAATCGTTGAAAGCGCTCACAAGTTTCACTTTTTTGATGTTGTATTTATCCATATTCTGCTCTACTCATCTCTTTATGGATATATATGTAGGTACCCAGGGCCATATTTAAGGGAGGACGAGGGCGGCCGCCCCTTCCCCTGGCCTGAAAAAAATTTTGAAGGGCAAGATAATGCCTGGAAAGATGGAAAAATCGACTGTCTTTGACTTTTAATTCTTCGAATTTCGCGCCGGATTTGAAGTATTTTTTATCATTTTGGCCCAAGTGCGACCAGAAAATGGCATTTTTTATAACTTTTTAGTATGAAAATTCTATTTCAAAAAAGTTCGAATTTTATGATCCTAATGGATAGAGCATGTCAAAAAACTTCGAAAAAATGCGATTTTGGCGAGCTATCCCGACGAATTTCCGAGGTATAGACCAATTTTTATTGGGTCCACCTCGCTTGTCCGAATCCTGGACACGGGTCTGTAGGTACCTACCTAAATGTGCTTTAGTTACTATGTACGTGCATGCATGTTCACGTGGGACCATACATGTAACGTTGGTTTTCGGAATCCCCACAAAAAGTCGGTCGTCTTCTCATCCCCCTAAATCAGAAAATTTTGAATCTTCCTTAAATAGCGAAAACTAGCGTTTTCAGCCATTTCTAGGTTTTTTGCCATCTTTGACCGAAAATTGGATGATTTATCCCCCCCTTAAAATGGCTAGGGACCCCACCGAAAATTTCGGGCCATTACATGCATGCATGGAACGAATGTTTGGGTATATGTTTCGCAATGCAAAAAGTTGCACCTGTACCTGTATGCATGAAAAAATAAATTATGTATGCACAATAGATAGGTAATGGAAATCTGGCGAGTCAGTCGCAAAAATGTCTTCAAACGTGCCTTTTTTATCTTAAAACCGATGAGTAGGTAGGTACGCATCAAAATCATACATGGTCAAATGGTCAATACAGGGTCAAGTAACTTGACTCAGGTAGCTGAGCAACCCATAACCCCATAGGGGAAATTGGATAAACCCCGCAAGTTTTGAAAATTTACTGGAGAAAATTAGGCAAAATTAAGGTTAAAAGTATATGAAGATTGAAAATTTTCTTCAAAAGTGCTTGACATTGACCAGGAACTGTGGAATAACGCAGTTTCAAAGTAATTTTAGCATTTATGTCAGTTTTTGAGGTCATTTTGTTCCAAAAAGCTCAAGTTTCCACCTTTTTCGAGATCTACTATGCTTTGCATCTACATATGGACATGATGACCAACCCCGCAGGTTCCTTGAAAGTCACTTGACCCTGAAAATATGACCGTGCCCATGTATGGTTAAGATCATTTTTTTCTTGTGGAATTGCTAATTATGTATACTTTTTTCTAGAATATGTTAAGAAAGGAAAATTAATGTATTACTCGAAATTGAATGATATAGTGAGTTTTACGTTGCAAGCCTAAATATAAGTTTTTGCGTCGTTCTGTTGTCGTTCATTCAAGCACTTCGCAACTGACTACTCAAGGTGAGTCACGTAAATATCCATAATGTTCTTCAACTACATCTTCGTCTATAATGCTTTAAACTCACTGAAAATTTGACCAGAGATGAACTATCTAATAGCAAAGTAAGTTCCAAAGTTTTATCGAAAACAGGCAGGTTGATCATACACTACATCATTTCTACGGGATCACCATTCAACTCAATCCAGCAATGGATTCATTCGTGTTGCACAATATTATTTTTGATCTCATTTCAGTAGTGACTTCCCTGAAAGTCGGTCTTATGCGATTTGTGGTGTAAAGTTTACACTTAAGGGTTCACAGAGCCCTTGCCGTAAAAAAATTGTCAGAAATATTGTTAAAATTAGAAAAATTTAAATATTCAGAAAAAATTGCCTTGTCAGCAACCCTAACCCTCAAAATTACATCAAATTAGCTGATCGGAAAGTCACTGCCGAGGTGAGAATGAAAACGATGTTGTATACAAGCAGGGCCGGCCTTAGGGCTGGGCCAACTGGGCGATGGCCCAGGACCACCACCCTTATAGGGGCCACCACCTGGGTTAAATTTTTTTAAAAACTTTACGGTTAGTCAACGAAAACATTAAGCATAAAAACGCTAATAGGATATTACTTATATTAGACGCCATCAAAGAAAAGACTAAAAGCAATCGATAATTATATAACCTGTTTAAATTTTGATGATCTTTTTTTGTTTACATAAATGTTGATCATACTTTATGCTGCCGTTTACATTTTGAATGATTCTCAGGCTAGATTATAAATAGTCTTATCGATTGATTCTAGTCTCTTTAGTGGTGTGTATAAGCGTACATGGATTTTTTAGTAACAAATGGCCTGTAGCCTGCTATAGTTTCCCAAATTTTTGTGGAACTTGAAAGTTGTAAAGTTACAATTCCGTAAAATTGCTTTATTGCAATTTTTGATTGAAAACATAACATATGTAAAAATAAAGTAAGTGCTTACCATAATGTATGGGAGTGAAATCTTGCAATTTTGAAGAATGTTACCTAAAATGACCAATAAATTTTTAGGGGCCACCATTTTTGCTTTTGGTTCAGGACCTCCAACTATCTAAGGCCGGGCCTGATACAAGGAATGGCTTCAGCATCTAATTGAGTTGGATGGCAATCCCGTAGAAATAATGTAGTCTTTGAACAATCTGTTCGTTTCTAATGAAACTTTGAATTTTGTTTTGCTATTTAATAGTCCACCTCTGGCTGAATTTTCATAGAGTTTGGACCATACATGCACAGCATGGGAATTCTGGGGGGGTGAAAACCTAAAGTGCCTTTTTTGGGCCCAAAAACTGCCGGTACGCGTTAAAAAACATCGTTTTTTGGCGTTTCTGACGATACTCTGTCCTTCTAGAGCATAAAATCATGCAAAAAATTTCGAAAAAATTCGAATAAATTGACCAATCGCTTAAAACATGAATATATGGCGCGAACCGCCGAAAATTTGGCGATTTTGAGCAAATAGATAGCCAAAAACCCTTAGAAAGACACTTTTTCTACCAATTTTCAGGTAAGTTTAGGAAACTTTTGAAAAATCGCCAATTCTGGGAGGGGGTGAAAAATTTTTTGCGGGGGGTGAAAAATGATTCTGCGGGGGGGGGGGTGAATTCCCCCCAAACCCCCCATGATCATGTATGGTTTGGACCAATATTAAGGAATCTATACTTGAAGAACATTATGGATATATATGTGACTCACCCTGTATATCTAAAAGCTCAGAAGTAAAAGTGTTTGTTTTTCCAAGTCACTTTTTTATTTGACGGCTTATTCTAACGCTGAGCGTGCCTTCAGCTTAAACTACTTTTTGCAATTGTTAGCATAGTACTATTTCTTGTGAAAATTCATTAAGGACTGAAAATGGAAACATCTGTTAACCTCTTAACGATTCAGCCATTTAGATCCGCTCAATGTGTTCGACTATCTTTCAATATGCTAAGCTCACAAAGGTGGAGTAAGTTTGGTGTATGATGTATTTTATTCATAAATATGTACGATTGTCGGAAGACATGTCATTTAATAGAGATTTTAATAATATTAGCGATTTTTAAATTTAAAGTTTCACCCGTTTATATTAAAATTTCACCCATTTATTTATCTAACGGGTTTCTTAATTTAAAATCCAAAAAATCTTATTTTAATCAGAAACTAATAAGGTTGTACGTTACTGATGATGATGTGCGGAAACCCGCGGTAAGTAAATATTGCATTGTGAGATAAGGATGGCGAACTGTACGTTCGAGAGCTTCTAATCACGGATACACAGTGTGGTTGGTCTTGGAGGCACGGTTGTTTTGCGACATGTCCGGCCTTGCAAGTGATCTCTGACACTTGGTTGTATAACTTTCAATAATATTAAGCAAGTCAGGGCAAATCAGTAAAGAAATATTTATTTATTAATAGGGTCCTCGCACACGACTATCGTTCTGTGCGGAAATTCTCAAAAGTTTTCTGCACGCATAGTAAATTTTTCTGCTTCACTTTTTTGTACGGTGAAGGATTTTGAGGATTGTAGAAAGATTTTTGGAGTCATCTCTATACAATATACAAAGACTTTATGGGGCAGAGTGATGGTAAATTCAAAATTTTTTGCCGAATATCGTAATTACAATGTATTTAGCTCCAGGTTCGGGCACTAAACGCTCCTAAATCTATCTTCGTGAATTTCGGGCATCTTTGTGCAAACTTAAACATCTTTTACATCTACGTCTACCAGGCCTGTAGTGAAGGTTCGATCAAGGGGGGCGGACCCAACATAAATTGGTCAGCTCGAAAAAATCGCATTTTTCGACGTTTTTTGATATACTCTATCCATAAGGATTATTAAATTCGAATTTTTTCGAAAAAATTTTTTTTTCAATAAAAAGGCTATAAAAAGTGTCGTTTTTCGGTCGCAGTTTAGCCCGATCTTCCCGTGCATTATCTAACCATTCAAAAAATTTTCGGCCAGAGGAGGGGCGGCCGCCTCCCCTCAAATACGGCCCTGATCTCTACTGTTTTGTAAAGATTTTATGCAGATAATAAGAACTATTTGACAACTTTGCACTGTTTTCTGCCGTTTGAAGATAACATTGACTTTTTATCTCCGTTTTACGTTGAATTAATAAGCGGATAGGTGTCCATCATGAGATTCAGTCGGCATATTGCAATCACTGTATTATTTCTGATTGTGCAAGACGAATTATTTTAGCTCTCTGAGTCAAGTTTTATGTGTAAATTCAACCAAAAAATCATAAAAATTTTGGTGCTTTGCGCCAATCTAATATAATCCGTTGAATTTAAGACGAAGTAACATTTTTTAGGTGTGCGGGTTGCGCATAACAGACTGGCAGTATGTAAAACTGTGTATCTTTAAGAGTATATGTATATATTATATGTACAAAAAATTTTTCGCTCGTGCAAAGACTTCCCGGGATCGTCGTACATGTACAAAAAGGCTGGTACAAAAACAATGCATATAGATATGTATTACTCTTCATTTGCATACTTGTGTATCAAAAGCAAATAATCAGATACGCTAATTTCTCTGAAAATCAAAATACGACATATGTACATTTGTGATCTAAGTCTTATTGTACAGTGCCATAGTGAGCAATAAAGTAAAACATGGGATAACACATATATCAATGTCCTACCTTTCTTGAAAATGTAGTAAGCGTAAATAACTATATAAATCTTCGACTTGGAGCCACTATTGTTTTATCATACAAGTTGCACGTTAATGCAAATTATTTGAAATAAGTGAGCGACAGTTGTAGGATGGTGTTTGTATACTAGTGCCGTAGTAAAAATAAGCAAGTCGTTGACTTCTTCAAGTATTCTCGCATAAAAAATTATGTTTGTTTAGCTTGGTTGATGTTCTGGGCCCAGTCGTTGATCGAATGGGGATACTTTCAGCCAGAGCACAAGGTCTTGGTCACACGTTAACCTCGTACGATAAGCTGTTGAAGGCACCCGAACAAATATTGTATATTTTTTGGACTGAAGCTGACAATGGGTAATTGGTAAACATGCATGTACACAGGGCCGTATATAATGAGGGCGGGGGCGGCCGCTCCCCTCTTGGCCGGAAAAAATTTTTTGGAAGGTAAGATAATGCACAGAAAGATGGAAAAATCGGATGACTTTGTCGTAAAAATCTTCAAATTTTCGACGCTTCACGCTGGATGTAAGCTGTTTTCCATCATGCTAGCCCAAGCGCGATCAAAAAATGACACTTTTTATAGCCCTTTTTGGATAGAGCATGTCAAAAAACGTCAAAAAATGCGGTTTTTGCGAGCTATCCCGACGAATTTCCCGAGTTATAACCAATTTATGCTGGGTCCCCCTTGGCCGGATCCTAGATACAGGTCTGTATGTATGTACATAAATATTTTAACTTTGATTATGTTATAGATAATCCGTCAAAGTGAGAATAATCATTCAATTAAATATGCCCTCTAATCAACTCGACCTTTTATAATTTTGTTCGTATCATTTATTTACTTTAATTTTAGTTATATTTAATTTTTGCTGCGCTAAAAAATAATTTTGTAAAAAATGTCAAATTTTTGTCCATTTTTGGTTCTAATTTTGCCTTATTTTCCCTAGAAATTTCGCTTTTCTCCTTGTAGTCACCTACAAAATCTCGCGTTTATGTCTGATCGTATCCTACTTTTTGTTTAAAGCTCGTGTAATTAATTATATCTGGTTTACATCAAATTAGGCTAAATTTTAAAACTGTTACCATAGGTGGGCGGCACCAAAGCTTTGTGAGGTGCAAGATTTTTTCAAAGGTAAAAAAATGGCCTTAAAAATGGTGGTATGGCGAAAAAAGACAAAAATTTCAAAAATTGAATTCTGGGGGATGCATACTTCCAAACCCCCTCACGCCCAGGTTATTTATGTTTTACATTATCGTTATTTCTTGATGTTTTATCATAGGAGCGGAAGCCTCATAATCGGCTTTTTAAAATGTGTGCGGCGAGTGCTCTACTTGCACGACACAAAAAGCCAGATATTAGTTAAGCGCAATCCGATTTGCTTATTGGATTTTTACGTGTGCGATGGCTTGCAGCGAAAAGGGAACGGCAAAGTTTTATACGATGCCATGCTAAAGGTTAAGCAAATTTGTTGACTTTTTTTTGGCGTTTCTTATCGTGGAGCTGGATAAGTGTTGTTTAGGGGGTAAACCATACACGTGGAAGGTAGAGATGGCTAGAGGGGTTGAAAATGATCATATAGTAAATAGTGATCATTTTTGTACAAGGTCACTTTTTATATGTACTACGGTCCCAAATGTCACTTTACATGCTGTTTATGAAATTTTTGTTTACTAGATACAGTAGTATGTACGTTATGTGCGATAACTGGATTTCTTGACCCTTATTGCTCAAGTAAGTCTAGCTAATTTATGGCTTCCTAGCGATAAAAAATACAATGTGTTATTTTATATGGTTCGAAATGTGGCCGAATTTTGACTGGCTCGAACATTGTTAGTAGACTTCGCTCGAACATTGTTAGTAGACTTCAGGTGCAGATTCAATCGGAAACTCGGCGGGATTAATGCAAGAATCTTGAGAAAGAAAAGGAAAAGCAGTTTCGGTAAATTGAAAAAAAAAGTTCCTCTTCATGATTTAAACTGGCTTTGATTTATATATATTCCGAGCAATACAGAGAAAATTAAAGAAAAATTGAAATGTTAAGTGGGTCAGTGATAGGTATTATTTGCACGTGTTACATATTTCATACGATTGGAAATCTGCTTAAATTACGACTGGCTCGTGCATTGGTAATATACTTCAGGGTCAGATTCGGTGGGTAACTGGGCGAGATAAAGAGCGGATATTTATTTTCTATAATGATTTTTACCTATCATTTGGCATAATTTTTTCGAATTTCGGGCACTCCGCACCGGATAGCTCTTTGATGGCATTTACCGAATTTCTTGGCTTGATGGCTCAAACATATGTACAGTTTTTAAAATATTGTTTTTTCACGCAATAAATACTGAGTGGGCTGTACAAAGAATTTTTTTAACAAAACGGAAATTTTAAAATTTTCATATTAAAATTTGTTCCATTTTTTAGCGAAAATTCTAAAAATTTCCGACACTTAGAGCCACGCTGAATGCTCGTGCATTTAGTGCATTCAATTTAATTTAGTGCTGAGCTGAGATAAATGCAAAAACAAAAATCATGATGAATGTTCAAAATCTCTAAAAATCAGGATGTTTTGCGAAATGAGAAATCAAATAGATTACTTGTTGTATTTAAATAAGATTCGTGGCAAATAATTTTAAGAGTCGATCATTGATTCCCTAGATTTCTCATAGTCGAAATTTGCAGGGACGACATTCTACTTGAAAACTTGTCATATACTGTATTTATTCTTTGTATTTTTGTAACAATAATAAAGGTAGGTAAAAATACATGTAAGAGCTCGAAATTTTGGGGGTGTGGGGACGACCAGCTTTGTGTAAGGATCCCCACATCACCCCCATTACATGTCTGTTCAGGAATCCCAGTAATATATCGACATACATAATATGCGTGCCAATGACTGGTGCTGTAAGCATTCTATTATGTGTCGCATGACATTTTTTAGGACGAAAATGTCTTGCCAGAGATGGTTGCTATTGATAAACCGAGTGAAAGCTTATTGCGCTTCCTGCTCAAACATTACAAATTGAGTGCCCCATTTTGGCAGTCAAATAATTACGTCATATATCCAGGATTTTTTGATCACAGTGGTAAGCTTTCTTTACGATTGCCAAATTTTTCTCACGATTTTTTTACCGAAATGAGATATACATATTTAGATATATTGTATTAAAAAAGATTTGTAACAGTAAAAAAACAGACTATGCTGCGGTAATTTCTGGAGGAAATTTTCTTATTTTTATTTCTTAAAATGCCTAAACTAATCCATAGTGTAAAGTGCATAAATGCAGGCTTGTGAAATTTTGATGTACAAACGTATGAGTGTAAAGTATCGTATATAGGTACCAGTTGTCCTTCTGGCACAGACAATGAAGTATTTTCTAAATTTAAAAAAATGCAACTTTGGCTGACGGTAGCACATGTATTATAGGTAGCATGTAAAATTATCGATTTCGTTCCTAGCGTAGAAAACTACCTTATATGGTGGATTCACATCGATAAACGAATTTCTTGGAAATCGCCCTCGTAAGTTTGGCAGAATTTGTTTCCTTCTACTTTTAAACGTGCATGATCTACAGGGGATGAGGGTGCTCAACCCACAGAAAAGTTTAACCCCATCGGAAAAGTTTTAGCCCACTAGAAATTTTTTCATCCCTCCGGAATTCGCAATTTTTAAAAGTTTCCAAAAAATTCGTAGAAAAATTGCTGTTTCGAACGTTTTTAGTTATGTTTTGCAAAAAGTGTCAAATTTTTGGCACATATCTTCTGATTATTCTGAATTTTTTTATTTTTCCTTTTTTCCTTTTCGCTGTAAAAAGATAGAGCATCATCAGAATCGCCAAAAACAATGTTTTTTTGACGCGTATCCACCATTTTTGAGCCGAAAAATATGCAATTATATTCAGGCCCGTATCCAGGATTTTATTTCGGAGGGTAGCGCGACCAAAATTGTTTTAGAACATAAGGGGAACCAAAGGATAAATTTTAGTTTGCAAGTTTCTGGATACATTTAATACGTTGAGAATCCAATAGAAATTATCTCTTTTAGGGCTGGGAGGCGCGTTCAAACCTCCCCTCTTCAGCGGGCTCCGGGGCGGAGCCTAAAAATTTCTTAAAAAGGGTCCTACAATTTTGTGTCGTATTGTTAACATTTTTACAAAATTGAATGAACTTTCTTAATTCACCCTAAAAATGGTCAAAGTTCATCAGCAAATTCATAATTATCGTCGAGAAATCGCTGTCATTCTTGCTTCTCGAATAAATCTCATTTTCTGCATAAAACCAGTGAAGAAGAGAATAAATAGATGCAAAATATGCGTTAGGTTGTATAAAGTCTAAGAAATGGAGTGCTTTATCGCGCGCTTGGGAGTAAATAGACCTGATTATAATTGTGAAATTCGGCGCAAAATTTTTTAACGATTTTTGGCTAAAAAACAAAATGGAGTGTAAAGTAAAAAATCATTCTCCCATTCCTATTCGGGGGGGGGTCACTTGCCCCTATCCCCCTGGATACGGGCCTGGCTATATTATGTATATGCTTTTTTGCGCATATTTTTCATGATGGTTCAAAAGCAAATGCTCGGTTAAATTTTTAAATGGAAACGCCATTTCAAGCATTTCATTTTTATGGAATATTTTTATCGGAAGAACAAGTAGAAAAAACGATTGACCGATTTTGTTTCTTCGTTCTAGCTGCAACATATTGCACTACAACTACATACATATTAGCTTACGTTTCATTAATCAATCAAATTGACAACTTACTGCCAGTTTTGCCATCGCCTACTTATATTTGTTTTCAAGATTTTCTGGAGACGCGGGCGTTCAATGGCGATTCACCATTAGTGGATCGATCACTTTTTACTTTGCATCTTAATTCACTTGCGCTAGATTCAAAAGATGATATGCAAACGGCCAAAAATTTGACTCAGCCGCAATTTCGTTCACCTGCTGCTTCACCAAGCTCCCATTCAATGGTTGAATGTGTACAACGAGCAGATTGTAGTAATCACACAGTTGTGTGGCTTGCTGGCATAACTGGGCGTGGGGGGTTTGGGGGTATGCAATGCACCCCCCAGAAACCAAAATACCCCCAGAATTCATATTTTGAAAATTTGTTTTGTTTTTTCTCTCAAGTTTTTGATGCCAATGGATAGTGCTCGATGAGAAACGTTGAAAAATGGTGTTTTTTCCCCATACCACCATTTTTAAGGCAATTTTTTCCCCTTTGAAAAATCTTGCACCCCTTCCCCCAGAATTTTGCTGCCGCCCACCTATGCTTGGTGGGATTTAACGGTTCGAATTCCTGCTAACCATACATGGGTATATATGAGGTTCTGGAGGTTCGGACTATACGTGATTTGGGGTGGTTTCATCCCCCAGAAAATGTTTCATTCCTCCATCAGAAATTTTTTCAAATACTCCCCCAGAATTCGTCATTTTTCAAAAATTTTCAAAAAATTCGTAGAAAAGTTGCGTTTTTAAGGCATCTATTTATTCGCTCAAAAATGTCAGATTTCAGGCGCCATATGCTCATATCTTGACCATAATTTGGTCATTTCAAAATTTTTCTTTGTTTTTATGCTCTGTTTTTGTGCTCCAGAAGGACAGAGCATCGTCAGAAACGCTGAAAAACGATGTTTCAGACGCGTATCCGCGATTTTTTAGCCCAAAAAAGGCACTTGAAAATTTCACCCCATCTCTCGCTGTGTATGGCTGGTTTGGACCATAGGTGGGCAGCACCGAAATTGTGGGCAGGGATGAAAAAATTTTTAAGGGTCAAAAAATGGTCATAAAAGTGGTCGTATGGCGAAAAAACACCATTTTTCGACGTTTCTCATCAAGCACTATCCAACGGCATCAAAAATCGCTAAAAAAACAAAAAGATTCAAAATTTGAATTCTGGGGGGTATTTCAACTTCTGGGGGTGCATACCCCCAACCCCCACGCCCACGTGTGGTTTGGACCCGTCTTTTTGTGTTACGCCCCTTTGTACATGTGCAAAAACAGTTGCACCTTAGCCTACAGTCTCTGGGCAAAGATTTTTTGGATGGACAAAAACTTTTCGGAAGCGTGTTTGTACATAAATACGAAAAAAGATTTTTGCATGACAAAAACTGTAAAATTGCTGAAAATTTCCAAAAGTCAGTAATAGCATGATTTTTTCTGCATAAAACTTTATACCCTTTTCTTTGGCTTATTAAATTACAGAACGATTATTTTCATTTTACCAAATAATATGCGTGTAAATGATTGATCATTTATAAAAAAGTAAATACATAAACATATTTGTATATTTTGTAAATTATTGCGTTATTGATTAAGGTACTTTTCATTTTGTTTATTTTGTATATCTATTTTGCATATGTACATAAACACTCTTCGATCCTTATTTTTAACAGACGTGAAGTGTTTCAAGTTTTATTCTGTAGCCTAATGAATTTCTCGTCTTGAAAGTCGCATTCACATGTTTTGCGGAAGTACGCTCATTGCGAATCATTTAACTGAATTGGATTTTGTTGTAGAAACTCAAAATTTTCTGTGGATTGCTTTACGTAATGTATAACTCCCTAATTTTCGCAATTCTTTCTTTATAGTCTTAATTTGTTATGTGATTTTAGTTTTCTAGATTTTTTAAACTGCTGTATAGTTATAATATCGCATGTACTCTAAAATTTCTATGCAGTCGGTTCTTTATCTATCCTCAACGCATAAGAGTCTTTGATTTTCACAATCCTCATCCTATATGCCCATGTTTCTGCTATAAAGTTGACCGATGAGCATCCATGTAACAAGGGAAAATTCCCCTCACTGAAAGTTGGTCGTCCCGCATCCTCCTAAAGTCTGAAATTTCTTGACTCCCCCTATTTTCGGAAGAGATCCATTCTTCGGTCATTTTTAGGTGTTTTATGGCCGTTTTTGGCTAAAAACTTGAGGTCATTCACCACCCCCCCCCCTAAAAATGGCCGGGGACCATCAACGATACGTGGGCAGCACCAAAATCCAAAATTCTGGGGAGAGGTTGCTAGATTTTTCAAAGGTCAAAAAATGGCCTTAAAAATAATGATAGGGCGAAAAAACACCATTTTTCAACGTTTCTCATCGAGCACTATCCATTGGCATCAAAAATTGCGAAAATAGCAAAAAATTCAAAAATAGAATTCTTGGGGGGGGAATATTTTGGGTTCTCTGGAGGGGGTGCATAGCCCCAAACCCCCCACGCCTAGGTGTGCTCCCAACCAAAATTATGTAAGACCTTTTACACGTATGCCGATGAGGATTTAAAATTTTTTGGCGATTTCGGCAAGGTAAACAAGTAGGATTTTCTTTTGAAAGGGCTTTATTCTCCTTAGCTTGCTTTTCAGAATCTTTAAATGGGAGCCTTGCGGCGTTGTCCACTACGACCGATTTGCATCTCGATCATCCTGACTCATTTTTCGCTATGGAGAAATCAATGCCACATGAAATAGCGGCGCATGTTGAATCTATCGCCTCGAGCCCAATCGGCAACTTGGCGAAAGAACGTAAATTGCTGTCGATGGGGCATCACAAGTTATGGTAGATGATCGATCGGTTGTTTCAAATACATATCATTTTGTTAATTAATTTTGCTCCGCTGTACGAGTCGTCTTGATCTTCGTTTTACGAGATTAATTTTTATGTATCAATCTTTTTTAAGCGGATGATATTTTTACATCAGGTCGCTGATGACAGCTTTTTTACGTAAAATAACACAGGTTACCATCATAGGCGGGCGGCACCGAAATTCTGGGGGTGCAATATTTTCAAAGGTCAAGAAATAGCATTAAAAATGGTGCTATGGTGAAAAAACACTATTTTTCAACGTTCCTCATCGAGCACTATCCATTGGCATCAAAAAATTGCGAAAAAATTAAAAAAATTTCAAAAATTAAATTGGGGGGGATATTTTAGTTTCTAAAGAGTATTTTGGTTTCTCGGGGGGGGGTAGCATACCCCGAAACCCTCCACGCCCAGGTGTGGTGACCATAACAACCATAAACAGATATAACGTTATTTTCTATTATATGTATTAATGTACATATCGGGTGGTGTGGTGTGGTGATCATATGCAGGTGCATAGCATGGTCGATCTGGGGGATCAGCTATTTAATCGAGGGAGGTCGAAAATTGAGCTCTCTTGAGCCAAAATGACCTCTTAAACTGGTATACATGCTAAAATAGCGTTAAAACGACGTTATTCCACAGGCTTCTAATCATTTTCCAGCATTTTAAAGAAAATTTATTTTAATCTTAATGTGTACATGCTCTGTCTGAGAGCCATTTTTCACGGATCAATGAATGGATAGTGAAATTCTGCGAGTTTAAATGGCTACCATCGAATTTTTTGAAACCTTATACTTAACATTTTATGGAGTATATTTGACATCCACCAAGATCTTATGATGCAATGAAAAGTAACTCTTGGAACCAATTCACTTATAAAATGTTTAACACTAAAAGATTTATTGTTGTCCTGATGAACGAAAAAACAATTTATTCACTAAGCTTACATTAGGCTAATATTGCCATTTTAACCAACCTCAATCAAATTACACGAGAGAGCAACCAAATTTCACACATACACTCCCAACATATGCCACAGTTGCCTACCTTACTTGGATTTGCAAATCACTTCACTTGTTTGCAAAATAGAATTGGACAAACTTTGTTTCAAATTTTTGTCGTCATATTTGATTGAATTGTCCTTTTGTCCTCTCTGTATTTCTGATAGGCACATATCAAGTTCACACGTGGGCATGGGGGAGTTATGCACCCATCCCAGAAGGCCGAATACCCCTCCCCCAAATCGAAATACCTCGCAGAATTCAATTTTTGATTTTTTGTTTTTTTCGCGATGTTTTGATGCCAATGAATTGTGCTCGATGAGGAACGATGAAAAATAGTGTTTTTTACCATACCACAATTTTTAAGACCATTTTTTACCTTTAAAAAATCTCGCACCCCTACAGAATTTTGGTGCTGCGCTGCCCACCTATGATCAAGCACCTTGACTTTATTATACATATGCCCAAAAAGTCATCTGTACTTACTATATGTATATTTACCTATTTTAACTCGCTTTATTGTTGCATAAAATCGGCGTCCTATAATTGTTTCCGTCTTATTTGATACGAAGTAAAGAAGTGTCGTTTTATTTTAAGCAAAAACCAAGCATTGCTATCACACATAGGGTTGGGGGTATGCACCCCCGCCAGAAATCAAGATACCCTCTAGAATTCAATTCTTGAATTTTTTTGTTTTTTTTTCTCGCAATTTTTTGATACCAATGGATAGTGCTGGACGAGAAACGTTGGAAAATGGTGTTTTCCTCGCCATACCACCACACATGGGCGTCGGGGGATATGCACCCCCTCAGAAGTTGAAATACCCCCCCCAGAAATCAAAATACCCCCCAGAAAAAAATTTTTTTGCTTTTCTAGCAATTTTTTGATGCCATTGGATAGAGCTTGATGAGAAACGTCGAAAAATGGTGTTTTTTCGCCATACCACCATTTTTAAGGCCATTTTTGACCTTTAAAAATTTTTTCACCCCCCCCCCCCCAGAAATTTTTTCACCCCCCCCCCCCCTCCCTTGGTGCTGCCCACCTATGCATACCACCATTTTTAAGGCCATTTTTTGACTTGAAAAATCTTCCATCCCCCCTACAGAATTTTGGTGCTGCCCACGTATGGTATGCACCCCCCCCCGAGAAATCAAAATACCCCCCCCCAGAATTCAATTTTTGCAAATTTTTTTTGTTTTCTTTCGCAATTTTTTGATGCGCTCGATGAGAAACGTTATAAAATTGTGTTTTCGCCATCCTACCATTTTAAGGCCATTTTTTACCTTTAAAAAATCAACACCCCCCGGAATTTCGGTGGCGCCCACCTATGATTGCTATTGCTATTCACTGCATAGATTGTAGTGCGTACAGATTTTTGGATCGCAAGATAATTTCAGGGATATGGGTCCACCAGCATACGTGGGCAGCAAGAAAATTCTCGGGAGGGGTGCATGATTTTTCAAAGGTCAAAAAAATTGCCTTAAAAACGGTGATATGGCGAAAAAACACCATTTTTCGACGTTTCTCATCGAGCACTATCCATTGGCATCAAAAAAATTGTGAAAAAAACAAAAATTTGAAATTGAATTCTGGGGGTATTTTGGTTTCTCGGGGGGGGGGTGCATACCCCCTCTCCAACCCCCATCTCCCACGCCCAGATGTGGTCACCAGGGTTGACAAAAATCCAAAATCAAAACTTTAAATTTAGGTTTTTGATACTTACACTAAAGGCCCTGTTATACATACTTCCCGCCGCGCCGCGTTGACAAAATGTGCTGCTATACTTCCAAACGCGGTGCGCGGCGCGGAAGTATAGCAGCACATCGCCACGCGGCGCCGCGTGGCAGATAAATTGCAGTTTGAACACTGTTCAAACTTTTGCCACGCGGTGGGACGCGGCGGCCTATATTTATCATGTATTTATGAGGGAAAGCTTGATTTTAGCATTTTTTATGATGTACCTACTGATGTTTACGCATACGTGAAAGCGTGAAAATTGAATATATAATCCATTTTTAAGATGTCTGTGTGCGAAAATGTGTGTCTCTATGCCTTTCAAAACTTGTTTTCATGATGCTGAAACCATAGGCGTAGCCAGGGGGCATTGGGGCACATGCCTCCCCCCGAAAATTTTTCAGAAATATTGTTGATTTTTCTGTTGCAATAATATGTGTACAGAAGACTGAGTTCAAAAAGGCAAAAACGTCAAAATTTTCCGGTGCTTCGGGCCGAGTCATTATTAATTATTGTTATATAGATCTAGTGAATTAAAATGCTTGAATCAGTTGAAATACTCCAGCACTTTACATCACTTTAGTAATTTAATGCACTATTTGTTCGTTGATTGAAACTTCGCATGCTTGTTGAGCATAATAATAGTAAAAATACAAAAATGATTAAGTACCTACCAGTTTGTCTATTCTCTGCTTTGTTTGTCTTTTGTGTACCAGTTTGTCTATTCTTTGATTTGTTTGTCTTTTTTTACAAGGACACATAATCCTATTTTAAATGAAAGGAATGGCCAAATTTTCTTATGTTTACGCGCATTTCCTGTTTTCTGAACTGCATCTTGTTAATCTTAGGTAGCGCGTTAGCGCTGTACCTATAATATACTTGGGTACCCCCAACACCTGTGCACCCCCCTACAGCTATAACGGGACACTTCTGGAAGGTGCGGTTTTTTTAAAAGAAAGATAATAAAAAAATTCGCTGCCCGTGTTTATTTGTTTTTCTTGAAACTCAAAATTGACTGTGTAAAGAAGGTGTAAAGTTTTTGTGTAACGTTATAACATAGGACAAATTTTGGGACCTTTTTACTGCGGCATGTGGACAACTGAGTATTGATGACTCGAAGGATTGAACAGGATAGGATAATAGAGGGATGAATTCTTCAGATGATATTTTTTTTTGTTTTTTGAAATTCGCATTAGTTATCGAATGGCAGTGTAAAGAGTGCGAAAATCTGGGGGTGAAAAAGCACTTTTTGGTCGAGTTTTCAACCTGCCTATGTCCGATACTAACTCCGGTTATGAGTTTTTTAAAATGTTTTCCGACAGAAATGTAGAGCGGATCATAGGGCTAATTCTGCATATAAGCAAAGTCTTCTATGCTCTATGGTGAGTTAGATCCTGGGGTTTAAAGTTTACACTCTGGTGGATGGTGTAAAAAAACGGATTTTAACTAAGATTTCTCTGCCAAATTTTTCCGCTTATGAGTCAGTGTAAATCGAAGACAGCACTAATAAAGTGCCTCTCAGGGGCTAAACATCGCAGCAAACCGCATTTAAAAAACGCAATATTGAGTTATTTATGGGGGTGTAAAGTTCGAAATCAGAGGTAAAAAATGGGCGAAAAAACACGTTTTTTACGAAGTTTGATTGATAAATCATACCAAATAATTTTTGCAACAGAATTTTGGCACACAGGAATGTACTACGATTTAAAAGCTACAAATTGTACCAAACCGAATTTCTTTAAACTCAATGGGGAGTTCGGTACGGAATTTTAAAGTTTACAGTGTTCTAAATGATGGAAAATACGTTTTTGTTGCGTTTTTTGTTCGCCACTTTCTCCGTCCAGAAGTCGGGATAAGTCTAATAGAATAAAAATAAAGTGCTTTATATCGGATGCATGTCAAAGCAAATTGTCTATACATTAATATTTAGCGAGTGTAAAGTCAAAAATTTGGAGTTAAAAATGCGTTTCTGTCTAGTTTTTCTGCCTGCTTCTCCGGTTACGAGTCAGGGACACGTTTAACAAGTCTAGAAATGGACCAGGAACCAAATTTGATATGCCAGTCTGGCACATATGTTTACACTCTACGGTGTTTTAAAGTAGTTTACACCAATTGTTAGTTTGCCCATAGAACATTATGTAGACTTAATTTTTTCATAAATATTAATCGTAATATCGGAACAATATCAAAATTACGAATCTGACTAAAATCTTCTTTACACTAGGTGTTTACATGAAGTTTACACTACATATGTATTTATCTTCGTTTTTGAGCATTCCAGAAACCTAATTTTTTCCTGGAGTCTAGAAGTTTTCAAAGGATCAAATGTGAGACGTCACGTAGGTGCGTTTGTTTACATCCAACAGTGATGTAATGTAGTTTACACTCATTGTTTATATGTCCTCAGACCATTGTAGAGACATAATTTTTTCATGAATGTTGATCATAATATCCGAGTAACTTTTTACACTGCATGTTAGCTAGCCTTTGTTCTAGAGCATTGCAAAAACCGAAATTTTTTCCTGATATAAAAATTTACAGGGAATAAAATATATACGTCAGTTGGGCGCGCTTGCTTACACTCAGCAGTATTGCAAAGTGGTTTAAACCTAATGTTTATTGTCTTTAAAACATTATGGACTAATTTTTAAATAAATGTTGAAAGTAATATGGGAGCAATATCAAAATTACGAATCCGACTAAAATATTCTTTACGCTATGTGTTTGTGTAAAGTTTACATTACGTGTTAACCTTAATTCGATAGACTTGCAGAGACTTTGTAACTGAAGTCAAGAAATTTTCAAGGATTCATATGTGAGACATCAATTAAGTGAGTTTGTTTACCCTCAAAAGTAATCTGAAGTGATTTAAAAATTATGTTCAAGTGTCCTTAGATCATTGAACAGATGTAATTTTGTCTTAAATGGGTTGCATTAAAGTTAAATCTTTCTTAGCCGTGTTTATAATATGTTTCACAAAATCTTGCACATGGAGAGCTATCGTTTAATTGATGTAAATTGCCTGCAAAAGTGGTTTAAAATGAACCAGCAATCACACTACTGTGCACAGAAATCGACAAAGATATGCAGCTTTATTCTAATTTACCAACATCCCGCCTTTTCCATTTTCTTAAAGTTTAAAATCTTTTATAAGTCTCTTAATAATTTAATGGTAGGTTTTAACTTTAAGTTTCTTTTGTTTTACAACTCTCGCTTAGCAAGCTCATTTTTCAAAACTTTTTCATAGTGATCAGATTAGTCGCGTTTAGTTTGGAATTGGTGGACGGTCGTCATTTTATTACTCGGCTTAAATAAACCAAGTGACTATCTTTTTGATTATTTTCTTTATCGCAAATTCAAACAACCAATTTTCAATTTGAAAATTGACCCAATTTTCAATTTGAAAATTGACCCAATTTTCAATTTGAAAATTGACCCAATTTTTCAATTTGAAAATTGATCCAATTTTCAATTTGAAAATTGAAAATTGGGTGTTTTCAATTTCAAAAGTCACAACACATTGTGCTTGTGTATTGATTGAGTGAGGATTTGCAATGTGAATTCGTTGGTTAAATATTTGTGCTTGATTATAAGTTAACTGCACATTAAGAAGAAATAACTTAATGGAGTTTTAATTTGAAAATGGATGGTGTCGTCAATAAGGTTGTCTTGTTTAAAAAGGATAATGCTGATGTTAAGAACAATATTGTTTTCCGCGTTCTTGGACTGTTGTCATTATTGTGGCATATTACTGATTGTGTTTACTGACTGATGTACTGAAATCACGCTAATTAAAAGTAGTGTACTAGCAAAGAAAAATGCTCCGATAGAACAAAAAAGATGAATATACTTGGAATTGTGGATTATTATGGATGTAAAAGGAGGGGACTAGGAAAAATCTATCTAAAGTCGGAAAATCTGCTAAAAATCACACTTTCTCTAAGCAACGCAAAAAAATCGATGTATATTCTGCGGCCTCTAAAAAAGTGTCTTTTTTAAATAATGTTCGAAGTTTCAGATAAGAGTGTATAAACGTAATCTATCAAGGTTACTTTTTTAAATTGCTGGCACCTGATTGATAGAAAACTAAGAGGTATTGTATTTAAAGTTGTTTTATTCTGTTATGAGCATTATAGCAAGCAAAGCAGGAGCCGATTGATTAGTGCACACAATCGTTTCGGGCATGCTAGTGTATCTACATTTAGTCTGTTTCAAGTCAACTTACGCGTTTCCTACTGTTTTAAACCAACCATGTCTTCAATTGTCTTCGATGTTTGCTATTTCATTCAATTGGCTTGGAAGACTGTTAGTTTACTTAATATCATTTCCCATAGCTACTGCATAGCTAAGGTGCTGCTGTTTCAATCATTGTTATGGTTGAATATTTATTTTAATCTGTTGGCCGCAGAATATACATCGATTTTTTGCGTTGCTTAGAGAAAGTGTGATTTTTAGCAGATTTTCCGACTTTATGTAGATTTTTCCTAGTCCCCTCCTTTTACATCCATAATAATCCACAATTCCAAGTATATTCATCTTTTTTGTTCCATCGGAGCATTTTTCTTTGCTAGTAATGTAAATACATGAGTGCCCTATGTATACGGGATCAACATAGGACACGGATGTATTTGCCTTCGAGAGTTACTTACGTACGTAGGTACTTAAGTCTACGCTTAGCGCTGGTCCAGATCGCGCAGCCTGGGATCGCTTTCGATCTTTGGACCCTTACAGACCCTACGGCTTCGATCCCCTCAGCCCTAATATTGCTGGCTGCTTCTGGTCGGGTGATCTCAGCAGCTACGCCCTAGGACCTAAGGCTACTTACCTAGTCTCGAATTTGCCGCGGAGGTCAGTTGACCTATCTCAAAGCTCAAGTTGAATATTTAACTTCTTTTCAAGGTTCGATTCTAACATAAATGTTTTTGGTTCCTAATACGTGTAGCACAATAAACTTTGGAAACAACAACATTGAGCTCTACACTGATCAATCATCCCTAAGATTAAATAATATTTTTGATTAATTTTAGGTTTGAGGAAAGAATTAAGACTTTCAAATAAAAATAGCAATCATACGGAAATTACCTATCCTTCCACTCTGATGAGCTGAAATCCTCGACATGGGCAATTACCGACCTCGGTATATCCAAAGACTCCTGGGTAGGTTTTTCTCTAATTTATTTCGAACGAAGAATCCACGGCCTGTAGCCGGACAACCAAATAAAGCAAAAGAAAAACGAAAACGTACGGACTATACACACGTACGGGTGGCCAACAAGACTGCCAACAACACTAACTACATTGGCCTCAAGAGACCATTACAGTGAAATAAACAAAGATCAAATTAACGTAATACTGATCATGAAGGAATAGTTTTGAAAAATGAGCTTGCTAAGCGAGAGTTGTAAACTAAGAGGAACTTAAAGTTTAAACCTACCATTAAATTATAAAGATAATAATGAAAGATTTAAAGCTTTAAGAAAAGAAAAATGTGGTAAATCAAAACAAATTTAAAGGATATGATGAAACATTATTGTTGAGAATAGGACGATCACATGCTATATATAATGACTCCTTGATTAAAAGATCAAAAGAGTTGGATGCTAGACTGATAACCTTTAAGCAATCTGATGTAATTGGATGATTGCTATTTGAGATATGTTTGTGAATAGCAGATAAACTATCACCCTGAATTGGCTTTCCTGTAGCAAATGAGATGCCAGTATGCTCTGCCATTCCACTCCCAAAATGTCGGCGAGTTTCACCGATGTAACTAGCCATACAGCTAGAACACGTATACTTATATACTAAATTTGAGAGTAGCTTAGCAGGTACAGCATCCTGGTTCTTGAAAAACCGGCTGATACACATAACAGGTTTGTAAACAAACCTTACTCTAATCTGAGGGTAAAATGCAGATATAACCATAGGTGGGCAGCACCGAAATTCTGGGGGGGGGTGAAAAAATTTCTGGGGGGGGGGTGAAAAATTTTTAAAGGTCAAAAAATGGTCTTAAAAGTGGTCGTATGTCAAAAAACACCATTTTTCGACGTTTCTCATCAAGCTCTATCCAATGGCATCAAAAAATTGCTGAAAAAGCAAAAAAAAAATTTTTCTGGGGGGGGGGGGTATTTTGATTTCTGGGGGGGTATTTCAACTTCTGGGGGGTGTATACCCCCCAAACCCCCCCCACGCCCATGTGTGGATATAACCTTTAGAATTCTGCTGCGTACATTGTAGCCATGCACACCAGTGTAAGGCAAAACAAGAGAATAGCATAGTTTATCACACACAAATTTTATGTCAAATTTGGGTGTGATAAACTATGCTATTCTCTTTGTTTTGCCTTACACTGGTGTGCATGGCTACAATGTACGCAGCAGAATTCTAAAGGTTATATCTGCATTTTACCCTCAGATTAGAGTAAGGTTTGTTTACAAACCTGTTATGTGTATCAGCCGGTTTTTCAAGAACAAGGATGCTGTACCTGCTAAGCTACTCTCAAATTTAGTATATAAGTATACGTGTTCTAGCTGTATGGCTAGTTACATCGGTGAAACTCGCCGACATTTTGGGAGTAGAATGGCAGAGCATACTGGCATCTCATTTGCTACAGGAAAGCCAATTCAGGGTGATAGTTTATCTGCTATTCACAAACATATCTGAAATAGCAATCATCCAATTACATCAGATTGCTTCAAGGTTATCAGTCGAGCATCCAACTCTTTTGATCTTTTAATCAAGGAGTCATTATACATAGCATGTGATCGTCCTATTCTCAACAATAATGTTTCATCATATCCTTTAAATTTGTTTTAATTTACCACATTTTTCTTTTTCTTAAAGCTTAAAATCTTTTATTATTATCTTTATAATTTAATGGTAGGTTTAAACTTTAAGTTCCTCTTAGTTTACAACTCTCGCTTAGCAAGCTCATTTTTCATAACGTAATACTGATACACTTTTATCTCAGATCGAATATTCTCGATTACTACAAGCGGTATGCATTAAACAATTACTATTATCATACACTTGACTCTATGTTACCGGACAAGTATCTTATTGTTTTTTATTATTGAAAATTGGGGAAAAGTGGGAAGACCGAAGGCATAGCCCACAGTACAATATCGTAGATAGCTACTAGTATTGGCTATGTGATGGCTACCGCGAACTGCTAAGGCAAGTTCGCCTATATGTGTAACTCTCGCAGTTACACTCCCCCACGTATGAAAAAAATTAGAAACGAAGTGAAGAATTTTTCGGGGTTAAACCGACGCCAATAGCGTCTGCCACGCTTCTACAACTCGGCACTCCGGCGTTCGCAAGGCCTCTACTCTGGCGTTCGCAATGCCTCATCCTGAGCGAACGTGAAAAACAAAAAAATAACAAATAGCAATAACAAATAACGGTCAACGCATGACCTCGTTCGCACTCAGGAAACTCTCGAGCAACACTCTCAATGGCGCTAGGTATAACTATATTGTTGCCCGAGTAATGATGGGCTCCAGTCTTGGACAGCATTGCATAATATTCGATCTCACTGACCAAATTAGCCTCCTTCAGTCCCCGGGTAATGAGAAAAATTTTGAATTGAAAAAGTTTTAAGATTGGGTATGAATTAACCCCTTGTCCATTAAAGAGTTAAGATACCATAATAGTAACACCGCTATTTGAGCAAAAATTTAAGACACGGAATGATAAGGTAAAATTATGCTGAGCAAAATTAAAGACACTGACGAATTAAAACAAGAGGTAACGATAAAACGAAAAATGGCAAATTATGCAAGATAACTGGGAAAAATAAGAGCACCGTCAAAGATAAATTTACAGCAAGAAAAAATGACAAGAGAAAAATACACAGAAAATAAATGATACATGATGTCCTGGAATCCACATCAGGACGAAAAACGAAAAATGGTGAAAAAGCTGCTGGTCGAATTTGACGCCGTTCGCGGAGTTCCAAAAAAGTTCTGTACATTGAACTTGTGAATTAATATTGATCCTGATAATAGGCCTTTGAGCCACGCTGGTTTTCCGCGACGTCGTTGACATTGAAAATAATCACGATCCGATTCAGGTTCGCGACGCGTATTCGAACGCTCGCGATACTGGTATGGCAATTGCCTACGCCCGTACATATGTTGGCGTAAGCGTTGATGTGGATCAACTGGACGATTGTCGTCCTCAAAGTCATCGTTGTCCTCGTAGTTGTCCACGTAACGACGCGGTATAGATTGCGCTGGAGTGAATAATTGCTCCGGAGTAAAACCAAAAGTTTGTTCACGTGAAGTTTTGCGTGGACGCTGTTGTGATTGCGTAACAGGCCACAGTTTTGGCAATACTGGACCTGGTCAAGGTTGTGGTTGGTAGACCCGGTGGTGATTGATCTTGTTCCAATGTGAACAATACGATTGATCCCATTGTTGTTGTTGGCGGGATTGTGACCGGTCCTGATGAGTTCCGCGGTTCAAGTGTGGCAGTCGGCAATATTCATAAGGCTGCTGCTGTCGCGGGCGCAACAGATGACCAGCATTGGCCTGTGAATATGCCTCGGAACGCTGACGCGATTCTGTAAATTGCTATTGCGGCGGTTGGGTCTGCGGTCGTGTATGTTGCTGTATATGTGGTTTTACTGGTGCCTGTGATTGTACTTGTGATTGTGAGCGATGATGCATTTGAGCATAATGTTGCCGGTATGATTGTGGTTCTTGCCGCTTAGATCCTCTTTGGCTTAAACGTGCTCGTAATTTAGCTGTGACTTCAGCTTGAACAAGTCTTCTGACTCGTTGCTTTTCTAAATTCTTTAACCGACGCAAGGTATGCTCGGATTTTGTATCATAAAATCGATTCAATTTAGCCTTATGTTCATCTTCCGACATATGATGAACTTCTGAGCTTTCAGCAAGAGAACCGGTGGCGCGTAATTTTGTCGCACGCCTTGGCATCTCTGAAGCCAGATTTTCACAATCGCGTTGTTCAATTGTCATGCGTGCTCTGCGCATTTCGATTTGTGCCTCCAGAGATAGATCGACTTTGGGCATATCAAGGCTTGCTAAGGATCCACTTGGGTCCTGCAAGGATGCCTGCCGTCTCTCTTTTTGAACTTTCTCTAACTCGCCTTGAATTCGGTGTTTAAGGTAAAACACAGATTTTTGGCGACCTCGGAAGTCAAATTGAACCGGAACTTCAAGTGGCGGATTGGTTGCTAACCAAATTTGACGAATCATGTTAAGTAAAACGTTTGGACTTTTGATTCGCCTCGTTAACTCCGGGAATCCCGGGAAGGCCTCTCTTGGCAAAGGTGTGTAAGATTTGCCAAGGAAAACTACGCGCAACATACGACGTAGCTGCTCCACCATGCGCCAGCCTATCGCGGCATTGCCGTAGGCATACGCATAAAAGTGGAACTTTCTGTCCAAAAATTCCAATAGCACTCTAGCGTGCATGACGTCTATTGTGGAGAAGATTGTCATGAGTTGATACTCCGAATCATATAACGATTGAAACTCTCGGAAGGTATCAAAAATATCAACCATTTGACGCGTCGATATTAAGACTGGCGCTAATTGATCTGGCGCTGGTGACATTCTGTGCGGTAAAAATTCTGGAAGAATCTGGTGCGCAACGCCATCAGTCACCACACTCGGTGCGTCGAGGTGTGGATGGACTACCAGGTACTGTAAAGGAACTTCGTACAGCATCATTCCGGTTGTAATGAAAAACCGGGTGTGCACAAAAATTGGTCAGGGTAAAATAATCGGTTAAAAACGCTCATTTTGCTGATAAATTGAGGTGCCGGCGCACGATCGACATCAGCTAAAGGTTGTGCGATTGTAGACCAAACTAAAGGACGCAAGGGTGTGTCAGTCGTAGCCGCGTAATGCAGATGTGCTGCGTACACCCGGTCAAAGTGCACTTGGGCGCACTCGACCAACTGGTCGTACAGACGCGTTCCTGCGACTTCACCCAGATAAGAGCGTAACTCGTGCAATACGTCAGGCGCAATATAGCACGGTGCTTCACGCGTCATTTTCTACATCATGTTGAAAAAATGTTGCACATAACGCGAGCAATTTTGAACTCTCGCGTTCTCTTCTGCGGATACGCGTTCGCATATGGCTTGAATATGCGCAGGTACTGCGACTTCTAAATTCGACGGTGGATTTTGAATAACCTGTGGTTGAATATTCGCCACGGTATTTGACACTCCCGTCATGGCCATAGGAGCCGTAAAATGAGTAGTAGGTGCCACTGAAGTCGACACGCCTTGTGGCGCGGAGTGGGACGCGATTTGCGTGGACAACGCTGCTTGCTGTACTTCCTGTGCAGGTAGAGAGCGTTGAGGTGGCGGTGGGAAGCCTATAATTTCTGTCATGATAACGTCGGGTTCAGGTTGACGCTCTACCCAATCCAACTGAGAAGTCGGTAAAAGTAGGAGCGAACTGAAGCCCAAGGGTGCCTGCTGGTCTGCCACAAGCGATTGTGAAACAATCGGTTGCGAAACGGTAGTAGCCCCTTTTCGAGCCATTGCCGCGCGTGTGGTACGCGGTGGCAACAAGTTTGCTTGCCTTTTGGCCTCAGCGTCGGATAACACCATGACTAAATGTTTAGGAGACAAATCGTCGTGTTCTGCGGACACAGATTGTTCAATTCCAACCATAGGAGAATTGTAAGGAATATCAGTTTGTGAAGAAATCACAGAAGCTGGGGTACTTGAGCTGGTTGGTTTGGACTTAGGTTCGGTATCAGGCGCATGAACCGGGCCCAAAACTGAGTCGGCAACGGCCTGCAATCCCTGAACTTTTAGATCAGGATTATCAAAAACATTAGTATGAGCCAACACTTCCATTACAGAGGCAATGGTGGTGGCTGCAGCTATGGCCGCTGGTGGTTGCGGAGCTGGTCCGTAAAAGTCCTCTACTGTGACTAACGCTCCGCCATCAGAATCAATGGAGACATCAGTCGCCGTACTGGTTGACTGGCCCCGTGATGGCTTGCGAGATGACAATGGTATACGCTGTCTGGTTTTCGGTTCGCTAGCTTTAACGTGTGATTCGTTGCCTTTAAATGAAATTGGCATAGGTTTTCTATCCTCGGTAATGCGATTATTTTGCGAGCAGCCTTCTATCAATATGAAAACATTGATAATTATCAGGGCATTCATCGCTAAATAATGTTGCATATCCCGAGTTAGTGGTAAACTCCACGCCTGTCCAAAATTATCAGGCGCGTTGGGATCAATAGCCATGTCAAAGAAAAATTCAGCCAAGCGCTTTAAAGTATGTGAATGCGCTGTAATATGGAGATGGCGAGTGAACAATCTCGCCAAAGGCTGAATATTGATAAAATTTGCACTAAACGGATCTTTCCAATGCCGTTGATTTCGAATCTCGGCATCAGGAATTGCCGAAATTTCTTCAAAAGTTGAGCCGTAAACATGAAAATACGCAAGTTTGTCTTGCGTAGGGTCGTAACAGACCATATATACGTTTGGTAGACGCGTTTCAAGCAGCTGATGAAGCCCAAACGGAGGTTTTGGGAACTTAGCAATGTCCCAGCAGAACACATGACTGTTCGCGCTAGCAATTTGGACATAGCGAACAAATGGGCCATGGAGGTCCTCATAGGTGGGACATAGCTGCTTAAAACGCAAATCCCAGGTCTTATAAGTTCTGCCTTTTCTGTCATTCACAAATTCCGAATCGTAGCCTAAGAATAAGGTGCCATTTGTCATGTTTGATGGCTGGATCAAAGCCAAAACAGCCTCAAAAGACTCCTGGTCATTGGTGATTAAAACAGTGGATAGATAGTCTCTTCTTTGGCACACGTAGGGCAGCCAAAGGGAATCTATCAAACCTGTTCTCCCACCAGAGCTCTTGGTCATTTATACGTTTACTGTGATTTGTGGCTACATGTGATGTTTTATGCTCTATCATTTTTGCAGTAAGTGCTTCTAGACCGCCAACACGACTGTCATCATTTTGTGGCAGCGGGTCTGGAAGAACCAACCCCCGCTCCAAAGCCATATTAGTCAAAGCCGAACAAAACTCATCTAGGGACGCGGGATCACGCCCTCAAATTTGAATCGGCGACCAGCTGCTTCCAGCAATGCCTCCTCGTTGGGGTACCTTCAGCAGCCATGGGTCTGCAAAAGGGAAAACATTAGATAATGGTACGGCATGTGCTGTTTTAGAGCCATTTAATAAACGTATAGGCGCGCAGTCCTTAGCTTTTTGTTCCCTGCCCGGTAAATCCTCAAAACTTATGACTACTGCCGGGGCGAGAGGGCGATGTGGTAATTTTACCAAAACAAAATCGCCAGGGACATACACATGCTTTTCTACAATTAAATCTGAGTACGGTAATTTGGGCTCAGGCAGAAGTCTATTCCGGTGAACGAGATGAGTGATCAGAGGATTATAGACATATGCGATTTTCGCAGTTTCAGGAGTAGGTAAATCAATAATTCTATATGGACCAACACGTTTGGGTGATAGTTTACCGATTTCAGGTTGAATTACTGAGGTATTATTAAGGTAAACTATATCCGAGAGAGAAAAATTTGTTTGATTACTGACTTATTATATTGAGATTTTTGCTGCTTACGCGCTTGAGCTAAGTTTTGAGACGCGATTTCGTGTAGATCTTGTAAAGTCAGCTTTAAGTCAATGACATATTTTTCCGCAACAGATGGTAAATTTGGATTCATCACAAAGTCATTTATGAGTAGAGTGTCAAGGGGAAATGCTGGTTCGCGACCATAAAGCATTTCAAAAGGAGATATATTAATTGATGATTGTGGAGTCGCGCGGTATGCAAATAAAGCAAAAGGTAGAAATTGCTCCCAATCATACTTAGATCGCGCACTCAGCTTAGACAAACCATCAATCAAAGTGCGATTATAACGTTCCACCAACCCATCACACTGGGGGTGAAATGGGGTTGTAAATATTTTTTGAACGTTTAATAGTTTACAAACTTCAGAAATAAGGGTAGATGTAAAGTTTGACCCCTGATCTGTCAAAATTTTCTTGGGAACTCCATAACATGGTATAATTTCTCTTAGTAATAAATTTGCGATTGTTGTTGCTTTTATGTCAGAAACAGCGAAAGCTTCCACGTATTTGGTAAAATAATCCATAAAAACTAGAATTTGGTCATTTCCGGAGGGAGATCGCGGCATATGCAAACAATCACACGCAATAAGTTCAATGGGCGTGGATACTTCAATTGGTTGCAGTGGAACGGATGTGGAATTTAATGCGACCTTACGTTGTAAGCACACATCACAATTCCTACACCACGCGATCACATCATTTTCCATGCGCGGCCACCAATAACGCATTTGTATGGCGGGCAAGATTTTGCGCGATGAAAAATGAGCTCCGAAAATAGAGTCATGAAATTCGGTTAATATAAAGCGACGCAAAGATTTGGGTATGACTATTTGATGTACGACAGTTGGTGAACGTTTAGGTTGGAATCTACAAAAAAGAACATCGTTTACGAGAAAAAATTCGTCACAATATTTTTTCGTTGTTAAATCATTTAATGCGATGCGAATTTTATGTAATTTGTCATCTGCACGTTGCTCAGTGAGTAAACGCGCAGGTGTTAGCATTTCAGCTTTTTCAGCATCGGTAAGTAATAGGCGTTCACAAAATGTAGGTGGTTTTGTATTGGTAGGATCGATTTGCGCAGTAGGATTATTATTTTGCGCATTTGGATGATTAATTGGTGCAGTAGGCGCATTATCGCGCAATCGGTCAGGTGGAACCGATTCATCATCTGACTCAGAATCTTCCGATTCTAAATTTGCGATGTTAACGACATTTTTGCGTTCAAGTTTATATTTTCGTTCTGCATGATTGTATTTAGGGTGTCGTGAAAGAAGATCAGCTGCGCAGTTATATGCACCAGGAACATAAACGATATCATATTCATATTCTTGTAATTTGAGACCCCAACGGCGTAAACGACTCGATGGGTCTTTAACGTTTACAAGCCACGTTAATGCTTGATGATCAGTTTTGACGATGAATTTTTTACCGTAAAGATAATGTCGATAATGCTTGATGGCCCACACTACCGCTAACGCTTCTTTTTCCGAAGTAGCATAGTTACATTTGGCAGAATTTAGCACGCGACTAGCGTAGCTAAGAATAAAACGATTTTTGGATGGTAAATGTTTTTGTGTCAAAATAGCACCTAACGCGTAATTACTCGCGTCAGTTGTTAAAATAAATTGGTGCTCATCGTCAAATTTTGGTAATTGCAAAATAGGTGGGGATGTAAATGCTTTCTTCAGAAGCTCAAAGGCGGTTTGGTGTTCAGCCTTCCAGCAAAATTCGACATCTTTACAAAGAAGATGGAATAACGTTTTAGCGATTTTAGCAAGATCTTTAACTAATTTTTTAAACCATTGGACTAAGCCAAGGAATTTTTGCAAAGATTTAACGGTTTTTGGTACGGGAAACGAGATTAAATCTGCGACTTTGGACATATCAGGAGCGATGCCCATTGCACTTATGTTGTGGCCAAGAAATTTTACCTCTGCATGCGCAAGATGGCATTTATCAGGCTTTACACGTAAGTTTGCTTTTTTAAGAGCAAGAAAGACATTCTCAAGATCTTTTAAATGTTCTTTGAAAGTGCGTGAAAAAATAATTATGTCATCGATGTAAACGAGACAAGATTTCCAATTTAGACCTGCGAGCACGAGCTCCATTTAGTCTTTGAAAATCTGCGGGCGCATTTTTTAAACCAAAAGGTAAAACTTCAAATTCGTAATGACCAACAGGACATATGAATGCAGTTTTTTCGCGAGATTTATTATCGAGTGGAATTTGCCAGTATCCAGATTTTAAATCTAGTGTGCTAAAATATGCGGCATTGCCTAAGGTATCAAAATAATTGTCTAATTGTGGAAGAGGATAAACTTGCGTTTTAGTAACGTCATTTAACCGTCGATAATCGACGACCGGCCTAAGGGAACCGTCCTTTTTTCCAATGAGAAATAATGGACTTGCCCATGGGCTGGTTGTAGGTCGAATAATTTTATCCGCTAGCATTTCATTTATAATTTTCTGCATAGATTCTCTTCTAGAATGTTCAACACGATAAGTTTTTCCAACAATGGGCGGATTATCCCCTGTGTCAATATGATGTTTCATCAAGGGGGTACGTCCGAGAGGTTCGTTTTTTAATGCAAAAATTGAGTCGTATTTTAAACATAGTTCACGAATTTGTTGCTGTTGTCTAGAATCAACGGCGGAGCCGTTTAAAGCTTTATTTATTGATGCAAAAAGTTCTGGTGTCCTATCATCAAAAGATGAAACATGTGACACAACTTCGGCATCAGAGGTTAAAGAACCTATTATTTCACCAGAGTCAATGCGAATTGGCGCTTTAGAGATGTTACAAACGCGAACAGGTATTAAAGGTTGTGAAGCATCGACTATAGACAGAGCAACAAAAAGTGAAGTTCTTTCCATAAAATCGGGATTTGGTTCAAATAATGCGAAATCAAAATTGCAAGAACCGTGACTTATATAGCCAGGTGTAATTAATTCATGCCTAGGTTGTATAATAACAGGCTCAGGTAACGAAACATGCACACACACAACACCAGAGGTAGTTGTGTTGGGTTTTGTGCGAAATTGCAATTTTTCATGAGATGAGAGTAAATTAACCTTTATGCCGTTTATAAAAGCACAGCGCTCAATAGGATTAACCCACATGAGTGCGGATTCGCAAAAATCATATCCTAAGAGCATGTCTTCCGGCAAATGATCAATTATAGCTACTGAGGTAGAAATAGATTGTTCCGCGATAGTTAAAGTCATATTTACTTTATAACGAACTACAGCGGTGATTTCGCCTACACCATGTACGACTTGTGAGACTTGTTTAGGTGGTAAATTAAAACCAAGACGTAAGAATGCAGACGTGGTCATCATGGTGACCTGTGAACCCGTATCTATGAGAGCAGGTACATCAACGCCGTGAACTTTAACAAGAATGGTGGGTAAATTTGTCCCAGCATGGCTTACAATAGGAATATTAGGATCTAAAGTCTTAGATGGAGGTAGATTGATTTTTTCATAAGTTGCGAGACGACGTTGTAAACGTTCGTACTCTTCGAGAAATTCTTGCGACGCGAATAGATTGGGACGCACGCTAGATTCTGGCCCTTTCGCAGTAACCGTGTTTACATCATGAGGAGATGTAAGGGTTGGCTGCGGTGGGGGCACATTCATGGTGGGTTGGTTATCCGCAGTGTATGTGACATAAGGGCGATTAAAATTGTTGTCGCTGCGGTAATTTGAATTATAGTATGTACCACGCTGTTCATTTGGGAATTGCACAAAAGGTGTATTTTGTCGCAATTGATTATTATAACGATTATTGTAACGCGAATTTTGATAATTAGCACGCGAATTTTGGTAATAATCATTACGATTTTGCCTAAAATTTGATCGTGTTTGCTTAGAATCAAAACGATTATCATTATTTGCATAGTTAGATGAACGATGTTGACTAGAGTTACGATATCGTGATTGAGATCAATGTCTACTTTGCGAATTCGAACGCGATGGCGAACGATTTTGACACGAAAAAGAACGCAACTGGCTGCAATTGCGAGCCATAGAATTATTACTTCAATCAGGTTGGGTATTATGATTAGCATTATTAGACGCTTCTTGTCTCTGATGCATGAAACATTCCTCATAGATATGACCTATGCGCTTGCAAAAGGTACAATATTTACGAGAGGAACTTTCTGGTTTCTCAGCACGCGACGAGCGATGAAACGTTCTATGACGCGAACGATTTGAATCATTTTGGTTAGATGCGTGAGGAGTATCTTTAGGTACTGCGCTGCCTACGGGAGCAGCTGTTACCGATACATAAGGTGTTACTGCCTTTTTATCCTCAAATTCTTTATTAGCAAATTCAGCGCTTAGCGCATTGTCCAAAAATTCAGCCAATGATGCTCTAGGCTTTTTATGATATGCCTCTTTCGAAATGTGTGGTAATAAACCTTCTTTTAATTGATGTCGCATCAAATTATTGAAATGATGCGAGTCAACTTCTAGATAAGGATCAGATTTAATTAGCTCTTCGCGAAGCGAGAGATAATAAGCTTTAACCGATTTGTTAGGCTGCTGTTTATGATTCAAAAAACGATTAAAGAGCGCACCGGTGTCCATTGGACAAAATTCGGTTATTAGCGCTTGTTTCATTTTCGAATAAGATTGTTGTATATCAGCAGGTAACGAACGGTATAAACGCATAGCATAGGGATCAAGAAATCCAGTTGCGAATTTTAAACGATCAGCTTTGTCGATATCATAGGTATCGGCAAGCGATTCAAATTCTGCAAAATATGCTTTTATATCCGTTTTATCTCCATCAAAAAATTTTTTGTTAGCAATTGCAATTTGCATTTGTGTTAAAAATGGTCCGCAATTCAAGGAATCAGCGAGACGCGATCCACCACGCGAGCCTTCAGATGAAGAATCTGAACTATAGCGGTGACGTCGTCTGCGCGATCTACTTTTGCGACGCGAGCGACGACTGCGCGGGCGATCATAGCTATTAGATGAGCTTTCATCAGAAAATTTAACATGTCTTCTCCTACTAGATGATTCAGGTAGAGGTGCAGATTCATTTTGCAAATTTGCAGATTCATTGTTAATACCAGATAGATTTATCTCAACAGGTTGCATCTCGATATTAGAAGAATGCAAAATAGGATTATTAGGTGGTATTTCCACATTCACAGGATTAGGTACATAATTATTTGGAAAAATTTCGCCTTGAGGTGGAAAATATTGCAGCGGTGGTGGATTTAACTGCTGCTGCGAGTTCGCATTCAAAGAATTAGGTACGAAGGAAGGCGCATTACGATTTAAAGACAGCGGCGGCTGAGATCGCGACGTCTGCAAAATCGGTACCGACGGCTGCGAAATCGTAGGTATATTTTCCGAAAAACCCGAGTTTTGCACTGGTTGCAAACCCGTGTTTAAAGGATTCTGTGACAAATTAGATATCTCAGGCGCGCGATTTGTACAATTTTGAGACGATATTTTCAGGAATAGTTTCCGAAGGTGAGCGTGAATTTGATACGCTGTTGCCAGTGGACAACAGTGAAGATGCACGATGCGTACTTTGCGCACGATTCACACTTTGCGCATTAAATTCAGAAAAATTTGCGCTATCGATTGAGTGGTTAACACGCTCAGATGGATTACTCTCTATGCGATTCGAAACTGGTTGGGGTTTAAGCATAGTGCTTAGCTCCAAACGCAGTTTACGCATTTCATCCGCATTTTCCTTTTTATCTTGATCAACGCGCGTAGAAAGGTCCAAAAATTGCAAATGAATAGCTTGTAGCGCTTTTAAAATAAGATCATTAGTCACATTAGCATTAGCACGCTCTTCGTCGGCATTTATGCTATGACTATGATTACTTTCTACATCAGAATCGGGATTTTCGCGCTCCGAACTGGTTTCAGGATTATTTGCCGTGTTAAGAGTAGTCGTATTATCAATCATTGTATGATTAGATGAATTGTCAATGTTAGGGTCCGATCTAGTTATCGAAGTTTGATTAATGCGCGATCACATGGTACTCAATAACAGTTCATCTTCAGACTGTGTATTGCTCGCGGCATTTAGTGACGCGGGTAATTTATCATTACTCGCCTTACTAGTTACGTCTTTCGTATTTGTGTCATTACTCGCAGAATTACTCGCGCTATTAGAGTCAACAGGCGCGGTGGGTAATTGGCGAGATGAAGTAGGTGGCATAGAAGGTTTTTTCAATTTAGCGGGCGGTGTCCGCAAAACCTTTTTTCCTGCCATTTTTAGGTATCAAAAATGTCAAAAAATATGACCTTGGGTAAAATAAATTTCAGTGCGTCGAAATTTTGCCCAAAATAAATGTTTCGAATTTGGCCTTTGTCGATCCGAAAAACAGGTTTTTTCACGTGAATAGTATTTGCTTACGTGAAGTAAGATATACGTGACGTGAAATGATCAAAAACAGGTAGGACTAAGCCTAAAGCGCAAGAAAGTGTACGTGGTTAGAAAAACAGGTAGGTAAAGACTTTTGTCACCTAGGTCTTTACCAAGAGAGAAAAATGATAAATCGTTGCCTGCGGGTCGACGTTTATAGAAAAATGCAAGCGTGAGAGCTGCCTTCGTTGATAAAGATTCGACGGAAATAGAAAAATAACGATGACTTTACCACGATACACAAAATCTTTACCACGGACGCTTACTTAAATTGCGCACTGCCACAATCGCGGTCGATACAACAACAAAGGTGAACGAAATGTTACACATTCTTAGATGGCCAAAATGATAATTTTTGGATCGAAAAATAATTTTACGATGATTGATCAGTTTGGCTGTAGCTAGCAGCCTAGAAGAGGGAACTATCCAGTGTAAATACATGGGCTGCCCTATGTATACAGGAATCAACATAGGACAGGGATGTATTTGCCTTCGAGAGTTACTTAGGTACGTAGGTACTTAAGTCTACGCTTAGCGCTGGTCCCGATCGCGCAGCCTGGGATCGCTTTCGATCTTTGGACCCTTACAGACCCTACGGCTTTGATCCCCTCAGCCCTAATATTGCTGGCTGCTTCTGGTCGGGTGATCTCAGCAGCTATGCCCTAAGACCTAAGGCTACTTACCTAATCTCGGAATTTGCCGCAGAGGTCAGTTGACCTATCTCAAAGCTCAAGTTGAATATTTAACTTCTTTTCTAAGGTTCGATGTCTGATCATGAAATGTTTTTGGTTCCTAATACGTGTAGCACAATAAACTTTGAAAACAACAACATTGAGCTCTACACTGATCAATCATCCCTAAAGATTAAATAATATTTTTGATCAATTTTAGGTTTGAGGAAAGAATTAAGACTTTCAAATAAAACTAAGCAATCATACGGAAATTACCTATCCTTCCACTCTGATGAGTTGAAATCCTCGACGTGGGCAATTACCGACCTAACCCTCGGTATATCCAAAAACCCCTGGGTAGGTTTTTCTCTAATTTATTTCGAACGAAGAATCCACGGCCTGTAGCCGGACAACCAAATAAAGCAAAAAGAAAAACGAAAACGTACGGACTATACACACGTACGGTGGCCAACAAGACTGCCAACAACACTAACTACACTGGCCTCAAGAGACCATTACAGTAAAATAAACAAAGATCAAATTAACGTAATACTGATACACTTTTATCTCAGATCGAATATTCTCGATTACTACAAGCGGTATGCATTAAACAATTACTATTATCATACACTTAACTCTATGTTACCGGACAAGTATCTTATTGTTTTTTATTATTGAAAATTGGGGAAAAAGTGGGAAGACCGAAGGCATAGCCCACAGTACACTATCGTAGATAGCTACGAGTATTGGCTATGTGATGGCTACCGCGAACTGCTAAGGCAAGTTCGCCTATACGTGTAACTCTCGCAGTTACAATAAGAAGGCCACGAATGGGCCTGAAAACGGTAAGAATAAAATTTTCATTCATATATTTTTCTATATCTTATTGGCAGCGAAGCGACCCGTTGCTGCGCTATGTAATTAGCAGAGGTCAAAAAAGGCATTTAGTTCAGAAGTTTTGTGCAATGTAGAAGTTCATCAATTTCAAGTGTTTTTGGGCTTGCTTAATTCAGGACCAAGATTTGGCCGATTTTGCGAAAATTTTAACGTTACTATTTAACATTAAAATGCTTTTTTACAAAATTTTCCGGGACTCTGCCCCGGACCCCGTTGGAAACGCGTGAGCGCGCCATCCCAGACCCAAGAACCGTAAAATCTCGTTTTACATGTGCAACGAGATTTCAGGGAGAACAAGCCAGATAAAAGAGTTAGGAATTTCTAAAAATTTCCGCCGTTTCGCGCCGGCATTAATTTGTCTTTTTTGTATAATTTACGCGGTGTAAATTGAGTTTAAAGTGCAAAAACGTCAAAATTTTGCGGCGCATAGCGCCGCCAGTTACTGTTCTTTCTTTTTTGTAAAGCTCCAGCATTGAGTTTAAAAGCCTGAATCACTCAAAATATCTTCAGACTAGCAAAGAAAAATGCTCCGATGGAACAAAAAGGGGAATATACTTGGGATTGTGAATTATCGAGGATGTAAAAGGAGGGGACTAGGAATCTCCTATGTTATATGCCAAAAATCGCAAAATATGTTAAAAATCAGACTTTTTCTAAACAATGCAAAAAATCGTAGTATATTCTGCAGTCTCTGAAAAAACGTATTATTTAAAAAAAAATTATCGAGGATGTAAAAAAAACGTATTATTATTATTATTATTATTACTCTGATTGACATAATATCTTAAAAGCATATTACGTAATGCAACTTTTTGCAGACTTCATTCAATTTTGAGTTGCTTAATAATGTGACTGAAAGTGAAATGCTGTTGACAAATCATAATTAAGTTGTCGTATTTCATTATTACTAAGCATGTCACTTAGCAGATACAGCCATTTTAAGTGTCAAAGTGCAAGCAATATTCAAATTACCAAAAAATTGATTGAAAAAAGCAGCGAATTACCAATGCAGTAGCTAAGCGAATTGAATGAAATAGTACATATCGATGCATTCAAGACAATCGATGATATTGTTGGTTCAAAGCAGTAGGAAACACGGAAGCTGACGTGCAACAGACCTTATGTAGATACTCTTTTACACATGTCTACAACCATTGTTTACTAAACTTTCACATTTTTCAAAGGCCGCCGAATATACTTCGATTTTTTGCATTGTTTGGAGAAAGTCTGATTTTTAACATATTTTGCGATTTTTGGCATATAACATAGGGAGATTCCTAGTTCCCTCCTTTTACATCCTCGATAATTCACAATCCCAAGTATATTCCCCTTTTTGTTCCATCGGAGCATTTTTCTTTGCTAGTACCCTACTTTTAATTAGCAAGATTTGGAAATACAATACTAGATTCCATTTACTGTGCGGTTCTTCTAATAATTGAATGGTTTAAACTTTGCAAAGCTACTAGTTGTAGAAGAAACAAACATTCTGATTAGTAATTCTTATGTTACGTAGAACATCCTGTAAAGGAATATGCTTCCAAAACTTTCTAGAGCTAAACTTAATTTACATTTTAAACTTTACACAAGAGTGCTGAAGAATTTTAGTGGGATTAATAATTTCGATATTGCTCTGATATAACGATCAGCATTTATTAAGAAATGAAACCTCTATAATGTTCTAAGAACAAATTAACATTAGGTGTTAATCACTTTACACTACTCTTCATGCGCCCTAGCAGACGTATCACATCTGTTTCCATATATATTTTACGACTTTAGGGAAAAAATAAGTTACCGTGAGGCTCTAGAATGAAGCTTATTATATAGTGATAAACTTTACACTAGCAACGAGTGTAAAGAAGATTTTAGTCGGATTTGTAAATTCGATATTACTCGGATATTACGATCAACATTCATGAAAAAATTATGTCTCCATAACGATTTATTGACAAATAGACACAGATGTTAACCACTTTACATCACTGTTGAGTGTAAACAAACGCGCCCAGCTGACGTCCACTTATTTGATTCCATGTAAATTTTCAGATTTCGGCAAAAAATTTAGGTTTTTGCAAAGCTCTAGAACGAAGATTAACCACTTTACATCACTGTTCAGTGTAAACAAACGAGACCCAGCTGACGTCCCTTATTTGATTCCATGTAAATTTTCAGATTTCGGCAAAAAATTCAACGAAGATTAATCAGCAGTGTAAACTTTACACAACCGCCTAGTGTAAAGAGGACTTTGTTCCGATTTGTAAATCTGATATTACTCGGATATTATTATCAACATTTATGAAAAAATTGCATGTCTACAATGGTCTGAGGACAAATAAACAATGAGTGTAAACTACTTTACATCACTGTCGGATGTAAACAAACGCGCCTACGTGACGTCTCACATTTGATTCTTTGAAAATTTCTAGACTCCAGGAAAAAATTAGGTTTCTGGAATGCTCAAAACGAAGATAAATACATTTGTAGTGTAAACTTCATGTAAATACCTAGTGTAAAGACGATTTTGGTCAGATTCGTAATTTTGATATTGTTCCGATATTACGATTAATATTTATGAAAAAAATTAAGTCTCCATAATGTTCTATGGGCAAACTAACAATAGGTGTAAACCACTGTACAACACTGTAGAGTGTAAACATACGCGCCAGACTGGCATATCAAATTTGGTTCCTGGTCCATTTCTAGACTTGATAATCGTGTCCCTGACTCATAACCGGAGAAGCAGGCAGAAAAAAACAAGACAAAAACGCATTTTAAACACCAAAGTTTTGACTTTACACTCGCCAAATATTAATGTATACACAATTTGCTTTGACATGCACCCGATATAAAGCACTTTATTTTTATTCTATTGGACTTATCCCGACTTCTGGACGGAGAAAGTGGCGAACAAAAAAGCAACAAAAACGTATTTTCCATCATTTAGAACACTGTAAACTTTAAAATTCCGTACCGAACTCCCCATTGAGTTTAAAGAAATTCGGTTTGGTACAATTTGTAGCTTTTAAATCGTAGTACATTCCTGTGTGCCAAAATTCTCTTGCAAAAATTATTTGGTATGATTTATTGATCAAAATTCGAAAAAAACGTGTTTTTTCGCCCATTTTTTACCTCTGATTTCGAACTTTACACCCCCATAAATAACTCAATATTGCGTTTTTAAATGCGGTTTGCTGCGATGTGTAGCCCCTGAGAGGCACTTTATTACTGCTGTATTCAATTCACCCTGACTCATAAGCGCGAAAATTTGGCAGAGAAATCTTAGTTAAAATCCGTTTTTTTACACCATCCACTAGAGTGTAAACTTTAAACCCCAGGATCTAACTCACCATAGAGCATATAAGACTTTGCTTATATGCAGAATGTAACTCCTATGATCCGCTCTACATTTCTGTCAGAAAACATTTTAAAAAACTAAAATCCGGGGTTAGTATCGGACATAAGCAGGTTGAAAACTCGACCGAAAAGTGCTTTTTCACCCCCAGATTTTCGCACTCTTTACACTGCCATTCGATAACTAATGCGAATTTCAAAAAACAAAAAAAGTGCCATCTGTACAATTCATCCCTCTATTATCCTATGCTGTTCAATTCTTCAAGTCATCAATACTCAGTTGTCCACATGCCGCAGTAAAAAGGTCCCAAAATTTGTCCTATGTTATAACGTTACACAAAAACTTTACACCTTCTTTACACAGTCAGTTTTGAGTTTCAAGAAAAACAAAAAAACACATGCAGCGAATTTTTTTATTATCTTTCTTTAAAAAAAAACCGCACCTTCCAGACATGTCCCGTTATAGCTGTAGGGGGGTGCACAGGTGTTAGGGGTACCCAAGTATATTATAGGTACGCGCTAACGCGCTACCTAAGATTAAGTTAGTAATTCGTAGTTTTCTTGTTAAAAGCTTGAAGTGTCAAAATTGTTTTGTACAAATTTGATAATTTTCTGCTCTGTCAGACTATTAATATTCACAGAGCTACAAAATGTTAAGGGCGGTGAAAAATGACTAAATTTCTTGGCACTTTGCGCCAGCTATAATTTCCGAAATGTTTGTCAATAGAAAGGCCGTAAATTCTTCATGAAAACGGTAGGAATTCCAAAAATTTTCGGCACTTCGAGTCGCTTTACACTTTTTTGTATTTTTGATCGTCAGAAACCCATAAATTAGCTAGGATACATCAGTGTTTTTTTGTATTCAGCAAAGATTTTTCCCGATGTACACAGACTTTTCGGGACCGTCTTTGTACAGGTACAAAGATTTTTGGGAAGACAAAAATTGCAAAAAAAGCTCTAAAATTCGCAAAAATTTTCGGCGCTTCGCGCCGAAATGAGTAATTGTGTATTCTATATATCTTTATACTGGCAGAAATTGCATTTCAAAAGGAAAATTGTCAAATTTTTCGGCGCTTCGCGCCGTTTTAAGACGATTATTAGTGATTTTTGCCCTTAAAGACCCAAATATTAGCTAAAATATACTACCAAAAGTCGAACAGCTGTTTTTATCACCCTAAGATCGCTACCGTACCATATTATAGTACTCAAAAATTTGTATCTACAAAATGTACAAAGACTTTTGGGGACCATCTACGTACATGTACAAACGAACTTTGTGCAAAAAAAACACTGGGCTACACTACTAAAGGTCAAAAAACTCAGTTTTACTATACATAACATTACTGGCATTCAATGCAAAAGTAAACTTAAAAAATTTTTGTTTATGCCCCCCGAACCAAAATCCTGGCAACGCCTCTGCCTGAAATCGAAAATGAGTGCAGTTTTTAATGTGCACAATCGTTGACCTATACCCTTTTCACTTGTTTTCTTGACACAAAATACAGTATACAATTTATACATGTTTTGCTTTTTTGCTGTTTTACTGCAGTTACAGCATCAATAAATTTTTTCTGCCGCGCGGCGCCGCATGGGAGTATAGCAGCACAACCCATGTCACGCGGCGCCACGCGGCACCATGCGGCGCCACGCGGCACCATGCGGCGCCACGCGGCACCATGCGGCACCGCGTGGCGCCGCGTTGGAAAGTATAGCAGCTACTTCGCCACGCGGCGAAGTATAGCAGGGCATTAAGCAGCATGAGACAACATAAAAAAATTTAGCAGTGACTTATTGGGCAAGATATGCCTCAATTTCATTGACAAAAAGCAGTAAACCCTTAGAAGTCAAAGAAATCAACAGGGAAAAGTAGTGCCATGTTAAGCATTATATCCCGAACTTCGAGGCCCAAATATGAATAAAACTGAAGGACTCGTCTCAGAAAAAGTCGGCTATTCTCGAAATATTGATAAGATGAACATTCTGTACCCAAAGACACCCTGATGGAACATTGAAAATTTTTCCTAAGATACTTTAAAAACGGACCCAGAAAAATTTAAAGACTTGACCACACTGGGCGTGGGGGGTATGCACCCCCGAGAAACCAAAATACCCCCCCCCCAGAATTCAATTTTTGGAAATTTTTTTCGTTTTTCCGCAATTTTTTGATGCCAATGGATAGTGCTCGATGAGAAACGTCGAAAACTGGTGTTTTTTCGTCATACCACCATTTTTAATGCCATTTTTGACCTTAAAAAAATCTTGCACCCACCCCAGAATTTTCTTGCTGCCCACGTATGGACTTGACTCAGAAAAATTACTTGCAGACCCTATAAAATAGTAATTTAACGAACATTCTGAATCGAAAAGCCTGACTACTAGTGATGTAAAAGATCATCTGGATCTGATCTTTTATCCAGATTCAGATCCAGATCCAGATCATCTGGATCTGGATCTGGTTATTTTATGATCTGGTTATCTGATCTGGATCTGGATCTGCCAGAAAATCAGAACCCGATCTTTATCTGGATCTGGATCTGTTTAGTCAACTTATATCTGGTTAAACAGATCAGAAAGTTATTTTTGCACGATGGTATTCTTTCTGTTTTACGATTTACTCTAGGTAGGTTATCTAATTAGTTGTAGCCTTACATTCACGGATTGTGTGACAACAGCCCCACTAGTCCCAACAGCCACACCATCCCAACAGCCCCACCATCCTATGAGCCCCACCAAAATCCCAACAGTCCCACCCGTCCCAACAGTCCCAGCCAGTCCCAACAGCCCCACCGTCCCACCAGCCCCACCAATAATCCCAATAGCCACACCAATCCCAACAGCTTCACCAATCCCAACAGCCCTACCAATCCCAACAGCCCTACCCATCCCAACAGTCCCACCGTTCCAACAGCCCAACCGTCTTAACAACCCCAACAATAATCATAACAGCCCCACCAGTCCCAAGAGCCCCACCAATTCCCAGCAGTTCCACCGTTCCAGCAGTCCTACCTTTCCAACAGTCGAACTGTTCTAAGCACACGAGTTTAACCCCCAACCCGAAATTCTGGAAATCCCCCTAATTATGTTAGACCCCAGAATTCTATTTTTAGCACATTTCTCGGTCACTTCAATCCACCAGACCCACAGAATTTGTTCGCTGTTATAATCATAGATGCACAGAACGACCGGTCTGGAGAACAAGTTTTAAGACAAAAATTGACCTCAAAACTGGTATGAATGTTAAAATAGCATAAAAACTGCGCTAATCAACATTTCCGGGCTATTTTAAAGCAGATTAGCGTGAAAGTTTTGATTTTCATTCAATTTTAACACTTGTCTTTCCATTTTTTTCACTAGAACATTTTTCATTTTTTTCTGGCATTGTAGAGTAGACCATAATGAGCAGGGATCCAATCTTTCGAGATGACTCGAATGAGGCAAAATCCTGGATTGTGCACAAATGCTGAAGCTTCAATTCTGACAGGTCTACCAGTTTCATAGGTAGACTTATTCTGAAAATTTAAACCTGCACACTCGTTTATGGTCTTCATGAAATATACGAATTCGGAAAATAGTCAAAAAATATATTTCATAAAAAATTAATATTGCCCGATTTTATTATATCGTATAACAGCGATTGCAGTAATGGTGAGGCTGCTGGGATTACTGGTGGGGCTGCTGGGACGGTGGGGCTATTGGAACGATTGGGCTGTTGGGATTGGTGGGTCTGTTGGGATTCATGGGGCTGTTGGGATTATTGGTGGGGCTGTTGGAACGGTGGGGCTGTTGGGATGGTGGGGCTGTTGAAACGGTGGGGCTGTTGGGACGGTGGGGCTGTTGGGACTGGTGGGGCTGTTGAGACATTACCCATGCACATGGGGCTGAGGGAGGGGTCTGCTGGGAGTTTTGACCCCCCAGATCTGTGCTGACCCCCCAGAATGGCCAAAAAGTGCCGCTGACCCCCCATAAATTTCTTTGTTTCAAAAAATTTTTTGAAGCTCTGCAGAAAAGTAACTTAAATGATAAAAATGTATTGAAGGTTGTTTTTTTCACATAAATCATCATCAGAATTGACCTTTGAGAGACTTTTTGCCTAGAAGTGGGAAAATTTTGAATTTATTCGAAAAATTTTTGTTGAAAAAGTGTTTCAATGGATGCGCGACATCGAGAAACGTCTAAAATTAATGTTTTCAGTGCCCATGGGCCATTTTTATCGCTTTTTTGATGTTTGAGAGAAAAATTTGATTTTGACCCCCCCAGAATTTCTACGCTGTACATGTATAGTTTTAATTGGTGCACCTGTCATTTTTCATGAATTTTAATAGCGTTTTTCTTTGTTGAATTGAAATTAAGCAGGTTTCTTCATAGTGTTGCATTTTGTGTTGTTAGGTAATGTATCGTTTGTGTTTTTGACAGAGATATCCCTCTGAAATAATACACATTTTTCTTTCTTACAAGCGATCAAAAGAAGCATTTGTTTCTCCTGTTTAACCACAATGTTGCCAAATTCCAGACATCTCACGTTCCTGTGAATATTTAATGCCCTCTTGTTTACAAAGTTGTCAATTAAATCTGTTGTAATAATTTGTACATTTTCATGCCTCAATTTCAAGCCGATTGGTAAAAATCTAAACTTGTGAGTTTTTCCTTTTTAGACAATTTTTACTGATATCATTTTTATGTAAAAGCTCTAAAATGCAAATTTTCCTCGGCTCTGCCCCAGACCCCTCTGGGGGGCTGTTATATTAGTCCTGCCATCAAAGACCCCCCAATCCATGTGGGCTTGGGCGCTTTACGCCCTCCTTTTTAGCAATACAAATTGCTGCACAGAAAATATTTTTATATCGATCTGGATCTGTATCTGGATCTTTTTAAATTTTGATCTGGCAAAACAATCTGGATCTGGATCTGGTTATTTTCTGATCTGGATCTGCCAGAAAATCTGAACCCGATCTTGATCTGGATCTGGGTAAAAATCTGGATCTTTTACATCACTACTGACTACTAAAGGAAAACAGGCAAAGATAACGACTGTGATGTTTTATAACAACTCGAGCATGTTAGCATTATAGGACTCGGCAAACAACAATAAATTCAGTCAAAGCGCCGTTAGGTTGTAGATAAAAGAACGATAAATTTGTGCGTCAAAAACCCAAAGTTTCGGTTATTTTGCACCCACAAAAGCCCCGAAAACTCAGCACTTGCCAACACTGTAGGTAACCTACTTATAGTCTGTTTCACGTAACTTCGTGCATAAATTTCGAGAATTTTCATCGACAGTAAGCCGAGTGTTACGATAATTATATATCAGATCAAGCTATAATCGCTATCTGTCAGCTTATGGTCGAAGATAGTTTTAAAATTTATGAACGACGTTCTGTGAAATAGTGTAGTATTTGAATTATTAAAACATGCAGGGAAACAAATAGAGCGCACGCTGGCCGTGAAGGTTTGGACCCACAGATGGTTTCGCTCTTGAGAATATCTAACTTTCATGATTGCTACTAATTCGCAGAATGATATAGTCTATATTTTTGCACAGTGAAACTTCATATGCTTATCAATCGCTACGCACAGTATCGTGATTGTTGCTTCAGTTTAAACCGCATTTGTAATCGATACCATGAGGTTCCATGAAACAGACTAAAAGAGCAACTGCCGTTAAGATTCGCACGGTTTGTACACACAGACGGTCCCGATGACATGTCGCAAAAACAAATGAAATTTTGCCCATCGGTAGGCCTTGGCATCAGATGAAAACATGTAAAGTAAAACTTTACAAAAATGCTCCTGGGCTTTTATAGCAAGCATCAAAGTTCCGGGTTTTGAATTTTTGCGAAAAATGTCTGTTTCCGAATATTTCTAATAACTCCGTCAATACTTGTTCGTTTTTCATGAAGTTTCGACTACTTTATAGAAGAATGGACGTTCTACTTTCTGATGGGAGTTATTTTGTAGTAGTCTCCATTTCAACACGTGATATTGAGGCTTATTTAAAAAATTTTGTTGTCAAACTTCAGTCGCATTTTTAGACATGTAAACGGGTCGTTACAACAACGAGAATGAATTTTTAGATAGAGAAAATCCTACTGATTTTAAAACATGTTTCAAATTTTATGCCCGGTTCACGGTTCTTTTTTAATGCTAATTTTTTCAAAGTGTCATGGACAACAGGCTTGGTACCTACGTACTCATATGTGCAGATCGAGTAATGAACTGCATAATAATTTTATTCAAAGTGGCAGTGTATTTTAGTTTAAGCTGATCGCAAAATTTTTATGTAAACCAACTTTAAAACTTTGCTGGGCCAATTTTTTGATCAACACCAAAAACTGGCTAGGATTTGGATCGACCTAGTTTTAGTCAAGCAGGACTAAGAAAAGCTACACATGCACATATAATTTTAATTGCAAATTACTTTTCACGAATTATTATCGTCTACGAGTATTTCGCAAAATCCTGAGCGTGGAAAATAATTTCCAGTGCTTAATCGAGCAGCCACAAAAAGCTGTTCTAGTCAGTTTACTGTAATAAGGTTTTGCGTAATAAAACTTCACGTGACATAATTATCAATTGTTATGATTGTTTTGTGATTGTTGCTTCAACTCTGTAATTGAATGAAAAAATGGTAGCTACCATAGCTGGGCAGACCGAAATTCTGGGCGGGAATGCAAAATTTTTCAAAGTCCGAAAAATGGTCCTAAAAATGGTGGTATGGCGATGAGAACACCATTTTCAACGTTGTTCATCGAGTACTATCCATTGGGATCAAAAATTTCGAAAAAAGCGGAAAAAAATTTTAAAAAATTTAATTCTGGGGGTACATATTTTGGTTTCTGGGGGGAAGGGGTATTCGAACTTTTAGGGGATGCTGCATACCCCAACTCCCCACTCCCACATGTGAAAGGTACCTATGTATGTATTTATGCATAAGGCTTTCTAAAAAAGACCAGCATTTCTAAATAAAGACGAACACAAGAAATAGGCAGTATAATAGATAACAGAATCAAGTTATCGTAATTAAATAATCAGTCTTCATTAGTTGTAGTTCGGTTCGTTCATTTTTCGCTTCGATCCTTAGAAGAGATGAAAAAATACTTAAGCCAGTGACGCGTACCTATGTATATACATATACCACAATAAATATCGCCAAAGTGGACAAAAAATCAAATAGTATAACTACAATGTCATGTAACGGGAGGTTTGAAGAAAACCCAAAGTTGGCTGTCCCTTCCATCCCCCCAAAAGCCCAGATAATTTTTGCCCCGTCCCCGGATTTCAGGAAAAAATCGAATTATTGGCCCTTTTTATCTGTTTTTTGGCTGTTTTTGGCCAAAAATCGGAAAATCTATATCAGCCACGCCTATATACAGTGGCGGATCCAGGATTATCTGACACGAGCGGAATCTTAAAAGTTTTTATAAAACACCTTTTTTGGGCTAAAAAAATTTCTGATTCATTACCTTTCTGACAATGCCAGTTCTTTCTGGAACATAAACGTAAAAAAATTTAAAAGGTTGAATAAATTTTAGCAAATTAAACCAAATACTCAGAAAACGTATGAACGTGAATACGAACGTGAACGTCGCAGACGTTTTTCAGTCACAAATCAGCTAAAAATCTCAAAACAACATAGTTTTATGATTTTTAACAAATTGACAATCCTGGGGGATCAGCGCCATTCTGCACGGAGTTAAGACAAACAATGGGCGTGAGGGGCTATGGACCCCGAAATTCGGATCCCTTAAAATCAATAGACCCCAAGAATTAAATTGTTCGGTGCTATTTTTAGCAATTTTGCCTTATCGGACCCTCCAGAATTCGGACGCTGCCCACTGCCCATGTATGGGTCAATCCCTCCCCAATATCGCACGTTGTATGATTTCAAAGCGTACAGGCAGTCATCAAACATTGCAATTAAAGTCATCAAACGCAATTATTAAAGTCTGCTTAAAATTGTTTAGCCCCTTGCAAAAAAATCTTTGTAAATCGGCCCGAGTTGATCCATTCGACAAGAAAGAAAATGTTTTTTAATTGTCCGGAAAAATACACGAAATTTGATAAAACACAAATACATGATAAACAGCGACTGAACAAAAGGACATACAGATCACGGCAGTGATACGACTAGGTAATACATTCAATCTTCACCCATAAACTTTTTTACGCACCGTAACACAGCTATGTCAATTTTCGTGCCAGCTGGTGGTCAGTTATGCCATAATAGCACTAATCTTGTTCTCCTATGTCACTGACTTTCAGGAAAACATCGTAGATAAGCTATTTTCTGTCCAACTTTATTTATTAGTTTATGACACGGTCTTACTGACTGCGCATCTGCTAAAAAATTTTATATTAGCGTGTGGTTTTTATTCACAGAAGGAATTATCACAAATATGGATGCCAATCTTTGCTCAAATAAGAGACGAACAGTCCTTGAAGTACCTCCTAATGTTTATGTGCAACGCATTCTCGACATATTCAAAAATTAACATAAAAAAGAACGGTAAACCGGGCATAAAATTTGAAACATGTTTTAAAATCAGTAAGATTTTCTCTATCTAAAAAATCTATTCTCGTTGTTGTAACGACCCGTTAACAGGTCTAAAAATGCGACTGAAGTTGGACAACAAAATTTTTTATATGAGCCTGAATATCATGTGTTAAAATGGAGACTACTACAAAATAACTTCCATCAGTAAGTAGATTGTCCATTTTTCTATTAAGTAATTATAATTTCATGAAAAACGAAGAAGTATTGATGGAGTTATTAAAAATATTCGAAAACAGACATTTTTCGCAAAAATTCAAAACCCGGAACTTTGATGCTTGGTATAAAAGCCCAGGAGCATTTTTGTAAAGTTTTACTTTACACGTTTTCATCTGGTACCAAGACCTACCGATGGACGAAATTTCATTTGTTTCTGCGACAGGTCATCGGGACCGAATGTGCGAATCTTACCGGCAGTTGCTCATAATCTATTTCACGAAACCTTGTGCATGAAAATCAATTTTCAGCGTTCAAACAAGTAGCTACAAAATGGCTTCTAAGCAGGTTACTGTAACACAATTCGGCATAATTGAACTTAATGTGCTCATCAGTTGCTGTGCACAGTATTGTGATTGTTACATCAGTTTAAACTATTATTATAATCGATTTAGATCAATTCAAAAATTGTAATCCATGCACTCATTGCAAAAGGTTACGTGAAATAGACTAGTCTATTTCATATAAGTTTCGGCGAAAATTTTGTTCTAAGCTGAAAGTACAAGTTAATGTGAAATGGACTATATGCAACTTATTCCATGAAAATCAAACAAATGCCTACACAATCCCAACTAACACATGTAAAATAACTTCACGGAACCTCGTGCATGGGTCACAAGAGTACAATTTCGCTTCATTATGTAACTCAGGTGGGTTCCGTCCGCCTTCGAGTTATTGGAGTATCTTAGCGCGCGCAAACGAGTTGGCTGATTCAGCACTTGAAGTATGTACGGATAAATAAACTGACAGCACGCCGTCAGAGAAGATACCCAACACACAACAACTACGAAAGCAGCGAACCCTCGTAAGTACCTTCGGGATTTACCTAAGTACCTATGCTACACCTAGCGCTGGTCAAGAAGCTGCGGTAAAAACCTGCACTCTTCCAAGCTGACCCTGAATACAAACTACCTAAAATCTCCACGGACGTAATTGGTCCGGTACCTATGGAGAAAAAGGGAAGGAGATGCCGACCGCAGATCTTAACCAGGGGTAATTAGATAATCCCGGTATTCGCCCTAGGTCCTTAGACCTTTTTAGACCAAAAGAGTAATTTTTCGCGAAAAGAATTGAAAGGGTTTCGCACTAGATTACCTATGGCGAAACTACTTACGATTTCTGGTTCCAACAGCACTCTGTACTTAAAACACAACAACAAAGAGCTCTATTCCGGGCTGTCATCTACTATAAAAATTATGTAATAATTTTTATAGATTTTTGGATTGAAAAAGGAATTATGAATTTTGCACAAAACGATAAATAAAAACTTTACCCAACGAAATCCGGCAAGAAATAAAGCTATGGCCGGCCTGATCCCAATTCCTGACTGCTTGCGATATAATGCACCCCTAAGCAGTGGATTTTTGTGCTTTTACCGAATTAAAACAATGAACAACAAATGGCGCTAATATAGTCGAAGATGACACGCCGCAAAAGCAAAAGCCAAACTGGCACCAACTAACTAATAATCCTAAGGGGGATTGGCCCACAGTAATAGAAGAAGAAATTATTGTAAAATGTGTTTATGACAAAAATTGTGTGCTACTTGCACATAGATTTTCCAGGTCTCCGCACAGGCTCAACGTGAATAGCGGTCATGTCGCCTATGTTTTAAATGTGAAAAGTGATAGGGGACTTGTGGGGTGTTCCACAGTAAAAAGGTCGCATCATAGTATCCCTCGCGACACCTAGCGACAAGAGTCCAACCAATTGACACTGCGTGGTCGGAATGCCTCCGCATGTCATATCGTCGATCTGAAAATATGGCTGGGTCGCCAAAGTGGAAACACACGACCGGATGGTCTGAATTGGCGCACTAAGGTGCGCAAAGGCCGTACATGTAACGGCTCGTGTAGATACACTATCTACACTCCTCCCCTCACCGGGAAAAAATTCGGAACACGGGCCAAATTTTTGTTTTAATTGGAATGAAAATTATTGAAATATAAGAAAAATTTGTTGGGGATCCAACAAATGGAAAAGTTTGAGTAATTTATCGAAATTTTGGTTGGGCCCCCTGTGGATGGGGAAAAAAATTTGAGTTAAAAAGTATGGCGGCTGAATCCATGACCGAGCCTCTATCAAGTAGTGCGGAAACCTGAAAAATAAATTTGGATAAAAGGAAATTAAGTAGATTTTAGATAAAGTTAAGATAAAATAAGGCCACACTTGCTCTGAGCAAGTTCAGGAATCAACAAGCTTAAAATGACGAGATTATGCAAAAGTTAAAGACAAAAATTTTAAAGATACAGGCAATAACGGACCGCGAACTAGTAGTTTTATAATAAAGACGCTTTACACAAGACGCGAAAAAGACAACGTTGATCCAAACAAATAAAATGCTGCTGGCCATCGGCACGATTGCAGAGTCCAAATAAATGTGGTAAGCGAGCCAAACGTGGCTATCAACGGCGTTTATGGTCGGGTTTCGACGTCGGAAAGAAACCAGACGATCGAATCGAGCAACGCAACGAGTCACTCGAGTCCGTAGAGCGACGATTTGACGGGCGATCCTCATCCAATAAATTTATGCACGGTTGCATGCGTTCGCGCAAGCTACGATGTTCGTCGTACGAAACGGCATCGGGCGATGGTGCTTCGAATCCATAATAAACTCGTGGTTGACTAGACGGAGTAGCCGGACGGCGGAACTCCTCGAACCTTTGATCACGGCGCGGTGGAGAAGGAAAGCGCCCAAAACTGCCGGATTCATGCGAAGGAGAGCGCGAATGGTATGGTTGTGGTTGTGGTTGACCCCAAAACTCATTTGACCGGGAGATTGAACGGCGTTCGTGTTGCGGCCGATCGAGACTAACGGTTGACTGCGGCGACCAACGCGTTGGTGATGGGCGACGCCCAACGCCTTCGCGTTGACGCTGTGGCGAACGCTGCTGCGACGATTCAAATTGCCGCTGTTGATAACCGCCAACGTTGTCAGCCGACCGCTGCAACCAATGCGTCGGTAATGAGCCACGCCCAAAACCTTCGTGTTGATGCAACAGCGACCTTTGGCGCTGCACTGCTCGCGGCGGCGGGGTTGAACGCGGCCGGTGTTGCTGCGTTGGCCGCTGCTGCAATTGCTCACGCGGCGTTGACGCTGCCGGTAACTGGGGCAAATTCTGTCTGAAACGAGACAAAGAAGAGGGTCCGGGTTCGTTTTCAGATGGCTTCGATAATAACGCCACTTGGCGATAGATCATCACTTGCCTTTCGCGTCGCTCTCGTCGTTTTTGATTGGCACGCATAGCTCGTTGAGTATGTTCATATTTATTCCGGATGTATCAGCTGGCCTTTAATAAAGGAATGGCTTCGTGATAGGATCGTAAGCGTTCCATGTACGCGTTCTCATCCTCACGTCTTATTTCAGAGGCCACGGCTAAAGAGCCTGGCTTACGTGCAACAGTAACGCGTGGCAATGGCGGCATCGGTTGAGTTTCACGATCGGCTTTCTCAATTATCATTCGGGCCTGGCGTAAGTCGATCTGAGCCTGTAAGGAAAGATCTGAAACGTTTTGTCGTTTCTTCGCTTGGGGGCCACTTGGGTCCTCCGCATCAGCGAGTCATTTGTGCGATTGGTGTCTCTGCTGGTTTTGACAAATATTGTTCAATTCGTCAGGCAGTTTTTTCAGAAGATAATGCGTAGAGTGTTGGCGCGATTTGTGACGACCAAATTGAGCAGGCACCGTTAAGTCAGGATCTGTGGCTTTGCGAATTAGCTGAATATCGCAATGTAGCACAACCGGATCCTCAATTTCTTCCGCTAACTCAGGAAATTCTACAAAGGCTTCCCTCGGAAATTGAGTATACGTCGGACCAAAGAAGGCGGCACGAAGCATCCGTTGAATCTGTTCACACATTCGCCAGGCAATTCCAGGATCGCCATACAACGTCGCGAAAATGAAGAAACGTTGATCTAAATAGTGCAACAGTGATGTAGCTTGCAACACGTGCGCAGTAGCGAACACCGGTTCGCGGCTGAAAGTGGTTTCGTATCCTCTCTCGAATTCACGGAACGCTTTGAAAATATCAACCATTAGCCGCATCGTCAAACACAACGGCGCCATATGATCAGGCTGAGGCTGGATACGATGGGGAAAGAACTCAGGCCGAATTGTGACACCGAGTCAAATGTTCATTTGCGGCAGCGTCGGCTGAAAAGAATGGTTTGCGACGTATTGGATGTTTACTTCGTAGACCATATAACCAGTCATGATAAAATGCGATTTTGCGTAAACAACGGATCTAGATAGAACTGGCAGTGAAAGACAGAGGGCTGCATAATAAAACGCGGCGCAACCCAATTCCTAAATGCCTCTTCTGGATCCGGATCCGTGGGCAAGCATAGCGGAATGATTGGCCTCTCCGGCGGATTAGAGATTCGACAATACTGCAAATAACGGGCGTACATCGAGTTGTAACACAGTTGAATGTCAGTACGCAAATCTGTGTACAGTTCCAAACCTGCTTCTGGTCCAAGCCAATCGCCAAAATTGAGAAAATTATGGATAGACAGGCAAGGTTGACCTGTTTCCTGCAATTCTTGCATGGTTTCCTGAAAATAATTCTGCGTAAGCGGTTGTTTGCCGTTGTTCCTCGTTATCCTGCACCTGAATTGGCTGTTCAGCCGGAGTTAGGACAACTGGTTCCGTCGGTTGTGGCTGCGTAATTCAAGGAATACGCGTCAACGGCAAAGGCTCGGCGGCAAAAGGCAACGTCATTGAGGCCATGATATTTTGGATATCCGTCGGCGCCGAGTAAGCAGGCGGAGGAGGAGCCACTGAAGCTGGAACAGCTTGTAAGGGCTCAAAACGCGATTTTCGAGTACGTGCCGGTTGAGAGACCAAAGGCAAATTTTCGACATCCAGGGGCCGACCTAACGGGGCGCTGGTTGCGGCCACAACTGGAACCCTATCTAAAACGTTTGTATCCATTGGTTCAGGCACATTACGCGATGTGGAAGGCAAATTAGCAATAATACCATTGAGAACTTGTTGCTGCATCGGCGATGGCGAACGCTGCGACGGCGGCGGAAATGGCGGCCTACCCTGGTCATCTAACTCATAGCCATCTAAAATAATCATCGTCGGATCCTCGCCGTCCGAATCAGCTGTCAATGATCTGCGGAAATGTCATCGTATGGCTTTTCGCCTTTGTTTCATATTGGGCGGTAATTTCGACAGCTTGATGTATAACAGCTCCGGCGGCGGCGCCGCCTGGACGGAACGTTCGTCACCCTCAAAAGTAAAACCTGGCGGAACACGATGAGGAGAAATTCGACTCATGTTTGGCGAATACATATCGATAAGAATGTAGACATCGAGTGAGAAAATCGGGTCTAAAACGAGATACCGTAACATAGGACCCGTCAAAGGCATGTTCCATGCCTGGCCAATCCACGTGACCACACCTGGGCGTGGGGGGGGGTTTGGGGGTATGCACCCCCAGAAACCAAAATACCCCCCAGAAATCAAAATACCCCCCAGAATTCAATTTTTGAAAATTTTTTTCGTTTTTTTCGCAATTTTTTGATGCCAATGGATAGTGCTTGACGAGAAACGTCGAAAAATGGTGTTTTTATCGCCATACCACCATTTTTAAGGCCATTTTTCGACCTTCAAAAAAATCTTGCACCTCCCCCCAGAATTTTCTTGCTGCCCACGTATGCACGTGACTGCCGAAGAATCCGGCTGCATATCGAAGAAGAAAGCTGCCAACGTTTTTAGGCGATGATTTCTGGCATCGATACGATGTTTGACCATGAAAAAGCGGCTCATCACCAGCGTATCTAAAATATTGGCCCTGAAAACCAAACGCGGTGGAGGAAAGCTATCACGATTTTGTAAATAGGCCACTACATCTGCGCAATGTGGGCCGTAGACGTGAAAATAGGCAATCTTATCATTACTAGGATTGTGGCAGGCTAGAAAAACATCTCGCAGCTGTGTCTCAAGCAACTCCGCCAGCCCAAACGGGGGCTGTGGAAACCTAGAAATATCCCAAACAAAAACATGGCCACGAACATCGGCGATCTGAATGTATCAAACAAAAGGACCGTTGGCCTGCATGTAGTTGGGATCGAGTTGTTGCCAATATCGTTCCCAAACGCGGTAGGGCATGAACAAACGGTCGTTAACATTCTCGGAGTCAAAGCCAAAAAAGTACTGGCTGTTCAGACGATTAGACGACCTGAAAAGTGTTCGTATCGCGTTATAAGACTGTTCGTGTGTTTTGACCATTACGGTATGTCGAATGGCGTTTTTGGGCACATATGGCGCTGACAACGGGATACGGTCCATTGTTGCCAGCCACCACTTATGTTGGGCATAGATACAATCGTAGTGGTGTGGCGTTTTGTGGTGTGATGGTTTGCAAAGATTGGGAGTCACGTGTTCGTCGTTTTGCAGTAAAGCATCTGTAAAGGGACTACGTCTGCGCGATACTGCTTTGCAGCAGCCGCAGCTTCGAGCGCTATGAGGAAATGGGCGGCATCGTTGTCGTTCCCGAGGCTAAACGTCGGACAAACTCGGTCCACGACGTCCTCTTCTGTTGGGGCACGCTGCTCAGCCATGGCTCTGCAAAAGGTGTAACGTTAGTTAAGGGCACGGCATGTGCCGATTTAGCACCAATTAACAAACGAACAGGCGCACACTCCCTCCTATTCCTTTCCCGGCCCGCTAATTCCTCAAAAGTTATAACTAGTGCCGGACACACAGGTCGACGCGGTAGCTTAACTAAAACAAAATCACCGGGTACATATGCGTACTTTTCGGCAATGAGATCGGAATAGGGCTACTTTGGGGCAGGTAAGAGGCGATTACGGTGCACTACATGTTTGATTAAAGGATTATGCAAATAGATGATGCGCGCAGTTTCAGGCGTTGGCAAGGCTTTGATGCGATATGGACCTAATTGTTTAGGTGAAAGTTTTCCAATTTCAGGCTGAATTACTGCTTTATAGTTGAGATATACAATATTGTCAACTGCAAATTTACTTTCAGCGCGTTGTTTCGTCATACTGCTTTTTCTGATGGTTACGCGCTTTAGCAAGATTTTTGCTAGTGATGTCATGTAGGTTAAGAAGCGTAAGTTTCAGATCAGCAAGATATTTTTCAGCGATGTTAGGCAGATTAGGATTCAACGCGAGATCGCTTAAAAGCTGTATATCGAGTGGAAAAGAAGGTTCACGACCGTACAGCATCTCAAATGGCGAAATATTTGTAGATGACTGCGGCGTTGCGCGATACGCGAATAAAGCAAAAGGCAAAAATTGTTCCCAATCGTATTGATTTCTCGCGCTTAGTTTAGAAAGTCCATCGATGAGTGTTCGATTATACCGTTCAACTAACCCATCACACTGAGGATGATAAGGGGTTGTGAAAACTTTTTGAACGCTTAGTAATTTGCAAACTTCGGAAATTAGCGCTGATGTGAAATTTGAGCCTTGATCAGTTAAAAATTGCTTTGGAACGCCGTGTCTAGGAATTACTTCGCGCAATAATAGGTTTGCTATGGTGACCGCTTTTATATCAGACACTGCAAACGCTTCAACATACTTAGTAAAATAATCCATGAAGACAACGATTTGATCATTCCCGGACGTCGAGCGAGGCATATGGAGACAATCACACGCGATTAACTCAAAGGGTGCTGAAACTTCGATGGGCTGCAGAGGTATGGTGGTGGGATTATTTGCTACCTTACGCTGCAAACACACCTCACAATTCTTACACCATGCAAGCACATCATTCTCCATTCTAGGCCACCAGTAACGAAGCTGAATGGCGGGTAAGATTTTTCGCGCGGAAAAATGGGCTCCAAAGATGGAATCATGAAATTCGGTTAAGATGAAACTACGAAGCGACTTGGGAATGACAAGCTGATGAATGGTGTTAGCTGCGCGCTTAGGCTGAAACCTGCGATAGAGAATTTTATTTAGCAAGAAAAATTCGTCGCGATATTTACGTGTTGTTAAGTCGCTGAGCGATTCACGAATTTTGTTTAACTCTTCATCTTGACGTTGTTCGGCAAGGAGTTTAGCAGGCGACAGAATTTCTGCTTTTTCAGCTTCAGATAAAGTGATGCGTTCATAAAAAACTGGCGGATGATCTTTTTGCGCAGCTTGCTGTTTTGGCGCGATGGTTTGTTGTCTTATATCAGGTGGTTTGTTGTCGTCGTCAGACTCAGACGCTTCAGATTCGAGGTTAGCGACGTTAGCAACGGGTTTACGTTCGAGTTTATAGCATTGTTCGTCGCGATCGTACTTAGGATGACGTGATAATAAGTCCGCAGCACAGTTATATGCGCCTGGTACATAAACAACCTCATACTCGTATTCCTGTAATTTTAAACCCCAGCGTCTTAAACGACTGGAAGGATCTTTTACATTTACGAGCCAAGTAAGCGCCTGATGATCTGTTTCCACGATGAATTTTTTGCCATAAAGATAATGCCTATAATGCTTAATTGCCCAGACAACCGCTAAAGCCTCCTTCTCAGAAGTGGCATAGTTACATTCGGCCGATTTTAAAACACGACTAGCATAACCAAGGATAAAACGATGTTTAGATGGAAGATGTTTCTGCGTAAGAATGGCACCTAGCGCGAAATTGCTTGCGTCGGTTGTCAGGATGAATTGATGGTCATTATCGAACTTAGGCAACTGCAAAATCGGTGGTGAAGTAAAGGCATCTTTTAACGTTTGAAAAGCTTTTTGATGTTCTTCAATCCAAAGAAATTCCGTGTCTTTCCTTAATAAACGAAAAAGAGGTTTCGCAATTTTCGTGAGATCTTTTACAAATTTTTTGAACCATTGAACGAGACCAAGCAATTTCTGTAAAGCTTTCACCGTTTTTGGCACTGGAAAATTGATCAAATCTGCAATTTTAGTCAAGTCAGGAGCAATACCTAGCGAACTTTTGCGATGACCCAAAAATTGGACTTCTGCATGAGCTAGATGACACTTTTCTGGTTTAACCCTTAAGTTTGCGTTTTGAAGTGCGCGAAAGACATTTTCTAGATCTTTAAGATGCTCTGAAAACGTGCGCGAAAACTTAATTATATCGTCAATATATACGAGACAGGTTTTCCAATTTAAACCAGCAAGAAGAAGCTCCATAAGGCGCTGAAAATCGGCAGGGGCGTTTTTTAAACCGAAAGGTAACACTTTGAATTCGTAGTGACCTACAGGACAGATAAAAGCGGTTTTTTCACGCGATTTTTCGTCAAGGGGGATCTGCCAATACCCAGATTTTAAGTCTAGCGTACTAAAGTAAGCTGCAGACCCTAGGACATCAAAATAATTGTCAATTTGAGGTAGGGGATAAATCTGAGTTTTTGTCACATCATTTAATCGTCGATAATCCACAACTGGGCGGAGGAACCATCTTTTTCCCAATTAAAAACAAAGGACTGGCCCAGGGACTTGTTGTTGGTCTGATGACTTTTTCCGCGATCATTTCGTTTATTATTCGTTGCATGACTTGTCGGCGCGCGTGTTCGACATGATAAGTTTTACCTACAACAGGGGGATTATTCCCTGTGTCGATGTGATGTTTAATGAGCGGAGTGCGACCGAGTGGTTCGCCTTTTAAAGCGAATATCGAATTATATTTATGACAAAGATCACGAATTTGCTGCTGTTCCTTAGAATTAGCGATGGAACCCTGTAAAGCCTTATTTATTGAGGAAAAAAGTTCGGGCGAGCGATTGTCTGAGACAGAAACATGAGATACGACCTCGACATCAGACGTTAGCGATCCAATTAGCTCTCCAGTGTCGACCTGAACGGGCGATTTCGAGATGTTACATAATGTAACTGCGAGAGTTACACGCTTAGGCGAACCTGCCTTAGCAGTTTGCAATAGCCATAACATAGCCAATACTAGTAGCTATCTATGATAGTGCACTGTGGGCTATGCCTTCGGTCTTCCCATTAATTTCCCAAATTTTCAATAATAAAAAACATTTAGATACTTGTCCGGTATCGTAGACCTAAGTGTATGATAATAGTAATTGTTTCATCCATACCGCTTGTGTAATCGATCTGAGATAAAAGTCAATTCAGTATTATGTTAAGTTGATCGTTGTTTTTAATTTACTGTAATGGTCATTGAGGCCAACGTATGGAAGGTCGAGTTTAGTTTTTGGCTTGTTCTGTTTTTTGTTGGTCGGTTATTCTCGACTGTACATAGTCATTTTTCTTTTGCGTATTTGTTTTCCGGCTATAGGCCGTGTGTTATTCGTTGAATAAAATCTTAGAAAACCAACCCAGTGGTTTCGGATATACCGAGGGTTTGGTCGGCTATCATCCCTTCGTCGAGGACTTCCACCCATCTAGTGGACTGATAGGTAAATTCCGTATGATAGTCTTTTCCATTCGAAAATCATAATTTATATCTCAAGCCTAAAAATTGATCAAAATTATTATTTAATCTTTAGAGATGATTGATCAGCATAGAGCTCGTTGTTGTTGCTTTCATAGTTCAGCGTGCTACACAAATTAGGAACCAAAACATTTCGAATCAGGCACTGATTGAAAATAAGTTAAATTACAACTTGGGCTTGAGATAGGTCAACTGACCTCCGCGGCAAATACCGAGACTAGGTAGGTAGCCTTAGGTCTTAGGGCGTAGCTGCTAAGATCACCCGACATAAAAGCAGCCAGCAATATTAGGGTCTGAGGGGATCAAAGCCGTAAGGTCTGTAAGGGTCCAAAGATCGAAAGCCTCAGAGCCGCGCGATCGGGGCCAGCACTAAGCGTAGACTTAAGTACCTACGTACCTAGGTAAATCTCGAAGGTAATGTATCCGTCCTATGTCGATTCTTTGTAGACATAAGGCGGCTCCTACATTTACATAACCTCAAAGGAAAAACTGAAACTGAAGTGTTGACGATAGCAGGGGCGACAAAAAGTGAACTTTTGCGCATAAAATCTGGATCGGGCTCGAAAAGTGCAATATCCGCATCATAGGAACCATGACTTATATAAGCAGGTGTTATTAATTCGTGGCGTGGCAAAATCGTGATGGGCTCTGAAATTGAAACATGCACGCAGATAGGACATGCGATCTTAGCATTTGGATTGGTACGAAACTGCAATTTTTCACTCGGTGATAAGAGATTTAATTTTATACCGTTTATAAACGCGCAATCTTCGATGGGATTTACCCAGAGTAACGCGGAACGGCAAAAATCAAAACCGAGAAGCATGTCTTCTGGCAATTTATCGATGATAGACACCAACGTGGGAATAGAATGATCCGCGATAGTTATAGTCATATTAAAATTAAAGCGAACAACTACTGTTGTGTCACCTACACCGTGCACGACTTTAGACGTTTGTTTCGGAGGTAACCTGAAACCTAGTCTTAAAAATGCTGCAGTAGTCATCATTGTGACTTGCGAGCCAGTGTCAATTAGTGCCGGGATTTTTACACCATGAATTTCAGCCAAAATGGTGGGTAGATTTGTACCTGCATGACTAACTATCGGAATTTCAGAATCCTGATTTAAGGTGGGGGATGAAGTCATTTTTTCTAAAACCGCTAATCTTCGCTGCAATCTATCATATTCTTCCAAAAATGCTTGGGATGCAAAATTTTCTTCCCGCTTAGTTTCTTCAGATTGATGAGAAGTAACCATGTTTGCATTTTTCTTAGGCGAGTAGGGCGGTTGCGGCGGGGGATAATCTAAGGCGGGCTGGAAATCCGCTACATATGTGACGTTAGGGGGATAATTTCGCGGCGCAGAACGATAATTGGAATTATAATACGTATTACGCTGTTCTGCCGGATGAGTCACATAAGGATTATTTTGGCGATAGTCATACGATTGCATGCGATTATCATAGGGCTGATTTTGATAGTTTTGGCGATAATTTGGCGCGTAATCGTTATAGTTTTGCCTAAAAATTGGACGCGAGCGCCTAGAATCAAAACGTGCGTCAGAACTTTGAGGGATAGGTTGACGATTTTGGCTTTGATCGCGATACCTAGGCTTAGACTGAGGTCGATTATTATTATTTGAGCGCGACGATGAGCGATTACGACTATTCCAAGAACGCGACTGACTACGTTGACGCGCAGGCGGGTTCGAATTTCGCTTGCTGTGCATTTTCGTCAAGTTTGCGCTGTCTCATCTTTTTAAAACATTGTTCTTCAACATGACCCGTGCGCTTACAAAAATCGCAAAATTTACGCGCTGAAGATTGCTCATTTTTGGGGCGTTTTGATCGAGAAAACGTCTTATTGCGCGAACGATCAGAATCAGCATTATTAGAAAAACGCACAGATTCCTTAGGAATTGCACCGGTGGCAGGATTGGCAATGGTCGAGACATAGGGCGTTGGCGCTTTTTTCGCTACAAGTTGGCGCGCTGCATACTCTGCGCATTTAGCATTATGCAAAAATTCATGTAACTCAGCTTCAGGCGCGCGTTGATAGGCTGCAGTTGAAATTTCAGGTAGCATACCGCGCTTTAATTGATGGCGAAGCATTTCGTTAAATTGCTCAGAGTCGGTTTCAATATGAGGTCTAGCGCGTCTTAATTGTTTGTGAAGCGCGAGATAGTAAGCTTGAACAGACTCATTGGGCTGTTGCTTACGGTCAAGAAAGTGGTCATATAACGTATCGTGATCGAGAGGACAAAATTCCGCGATCATAGCGTACTTAGTCTTAGTGTAAGAATTACGCACTTCTTGAGGTAACGCTTCATACAAATTTAACGCATAGTCGTCGAAAAATGATGAAACAAATTCAGCTCTATCTTTTTTGTCGATTTTATATATTTTTGCCAGTCTTTCAAATTCACTGAAAAATTTCCGAATATCAGTTTTTTCACCCTGAAAAGATTTCCTAGCAGCTACAGCTATATGCATTTGCTGTATGAAAGGGCCGCGATTAATAGCTTCAGCAACAGATGATTTATCGAGCGAAGAAGATGAAGAATCTGAATTATGGCGCGAGCAACGAGAACTGCGACGCTGAACTTTCGCTGCAGCGCGAGCGATGCGAATCTTCCTGCTGCGAAGAGCTAGAGTCCTCATCTGAAAATCTGACATGGCGCTGGCTGGCTGGCGGCGCGACTATATTGTCCCTGATTGGCATGGATTCGTCGTTAGGATTGGCTAAATTATCGTGCGCTGAAAAATTATCGCTCCTGAAATGCGACGCGTGCTGCATGGGCGCGCTTTCCGCGTTAGAAGGAAAATACTGCAAGGGCGGCGGATTTAAAGAATGATGTTGCGTATTATTTACAGTATTAGGCACAAATTCAGGCGCTAGCTGATTTAAAGGGCGCTGCAAAAATTCTGAAAAAGTAGGCGCGTTTTCAACACTTTGCTGATTAGACGCGTGTTGTGAAGAATGCGCAAAATTAGATAAATTATCCACAGAAAGAGGGTTTTGCACACGCTGCTCACGCATACACGACGATCTAAAATCAACAGGCATACGATCACTCATAGGTAAAATAGGCACAGATGTTCTTTCAGACGCGAGTGTAACCTTAGGCTTAGGATTATTAATCGGAGGCCGAATGACAGGTGATGAATTATCAAACTCGGTTTCGTTATTTACCGTCTGTTCGACACGCCGTTTCGGTAACTCGATAGGCACGTCATTAATCACGTTTTCGTCGTTATGTACTCGCAAAGACTGACTAGCCTCAGGGCGAGCAGAAAACGTAGCCGTAGACCGGTTATTAAGTTCCTCACGAATTTGGCGCAATTCTTGCGCATGCTGAAACTGCATTTTCTGAATAGTCTCAAGAATAGTCGAAAGAATTCGGTCAGAATTTGCCGAATTAGGACGAGTTTCATCCTCATTTTGCTTTTCAGATGCATTACTTTCCACATCAAAAGTTCGACTAGGTAAAACGGCTTCGTTTTCCGTCTGATTATCATCGTTACTCGCGCGCAAGTTAAGATCATTATTAACGATCGTTGCGTCAGAATTTACTTCAATTTGCGTATCAGCAGAATTACCGGTTCCGGAATGCACGCTGCCAGTAGTAGACTCGTTATCAGAAGGGATAACAGAGGTATTATTTACCGAAGGGGGTAAAATAGTGTTATCGCTCGCCAAAGAACTGGTTTGATCAGGCTGTACTGGGCGCGCAGGATGGGCTAGGGGCGGCACCTTTTTAGCTGGAGGGGTACGTAAAATTTTCTTACCACCCATTATAAAAATGGAACGTTTGAAATATGAACGTTAGGTAAAAGAAAATTTTTCTCCCAAAAAATCCACTATCTGAAAATCTGAAAAAATTTTTTCGAATTGGACCCCTCTAGGTATGGGTTTTTCCTGAAAACGTACCTCTATATGCCAAAATAGCAACGAGTACGAAAGAGAGGCACAAAAGAATTTATGAGCGTGGCGAAAGGCGAAAATATTTCGCTTAGTCGAATAGGTATATAGAGAAAAAATACCAGCGACTTTACCACAAATACAGAATTTCTTTGCCGCGAACGCTTAACTTATCTGCGCACTGCCGCGACGCGGACGATACGATAAAAATATACGAGCGAAACAATACACATTTTTAGAATGCCGAAATAAATATTTTTGGGTAAAGAAAATATTATGTATTAATTTAAATGATGACAGACACCGGATCGGTTGTCGCGAGCAACCTTAAGGGGGGAAACTCCACTGTAACTTAGGTGGGTTCCGTCCGCCTTCGAGTTATTGGAGTATCTTAGCGCGCGCAAACGAGTTGGCTGATTCAGCACTTGAAGTATGTACGGATAAATAAACTGACAGCACGCCGTCAGAGAAGATACCCAACACACAACAACTACGAAAGCAGCGAACCCCCGTAAGTACCTTCGGGATTTACCTAAGTACCTATGCTACACCTAGCGCTGGTCAAGAAGCTGCGGTAAAAACCTGCACTCTTCCAAGCTGACCCTGAATACAAACTACCTAAAATCTCCACGGACGTAATTGGTCCGGTACCTATGGAGAAAAAGGGAAGGAGATGCCGACCGCAGATCTTAACCAGGGGTAATTAGATAATCCCGGTATTCGCCCTAGGTCCTTAGACCTTTTTAGACCAAAAGAGTAATTTTTCGCGAAAAGAATTGAAAGGGTTTCGCACTAGATTACCTATGGCGAAACTACTTACGATTTCTGGTTCCAACAGCACTCTGTACTTAAAACACAACAACAAAGAGCTCTATTCCGGGCTGTCATCTACTATAAAAACTATGTCAATTTTCGTGCCAGCTGGTGGTCAGTTATGCCATAATAGCACTAATCTTGTTCTCCTATGTCACTGACTTTCAGGAAAACATCGTAGATAAGCTATTTTCTGTCCAACTTTATTAGTTTATGACACGGTCTTACTGACTGCGCATCTGCTAAAAAATTTTATATTAGCGTGTGGTTTTTATTCACAGAAGGAATTATCACAAATATGGATGCCAATCTTTTGCTCAAATAAGAGACGAACAGTCCTTGAAGTACCTCCTAATGTTTATGAGCAACGCATTTTCTACATATTCAGAAATTAACATAAAAAAAGAACGGTAAACCGGGCATAAAATTTGAAACATGTTTTAAAATCAGTAAGATTTTCTCTATCTAAAAAATCTATTCTCGTTGTTGTAACGACCCGTTAACAGGTCCAAAAATGCGACTGAAGTTGGACAACAAATTTTTTATATGAGCCTGAATATCATGTTAAAATGGAGACTACTACAAAATAACTTCCATCAGTAAGTAGATTGTCCATTTTTCTATTAAGTAATTATAATTTCATGAAAAACGAAGAAGTATTGATGGAGTTATTAAAAATATTCGAAAACAGACATTTTTCGCAAAAATTCAAAACCCGAAACTTTGATGCTTGGTATAAAAGCCCAGGAGCATTTTTGTAAAGTTTTACTTCACACGTTTTCATCTGGTACCAAGACCTACCGATGGACGAAATTTCATTTGTTTCTGCGACAGGTCATCGGGACCGAATGTGCGAATCTTACTGGCAGGTGCTCATAATCTATTTCACGAAACCTTGTGCATGAAAATCAATTTTCAGCGTTCAAACAAGTAGCTACAAAATGGCTTCTAAGCAGGTTACTGTAACACAATTCTGCATAATTAAACTTCATGTGCTCATCAGTTGCTGTGCACAGTATTGTGATTGTTACATCAGTTTAAACTATTATAATCGATTTAGATCAATTCAAAAATTGTAATCCATGCACTCATTGCAAAAGGTTACGTGAAATAGACTAGTCTGTTTCATATAAGTTTCGGCAAAAATTTTGTTCTAAGCTGAAAGTACAAGTTAATGTGAAATGGACTATATGCAACTTATTCCATGAAAATCAAACGAATGCCTACACAATCCCAACTAACACATGTAAAATAACTTCACGGAACCTCGTGCATGGGTCACAAGAGTACAATTTCGCTTCATTATGTAACTCAGGTGGGTTCTGTCCGCCTTCGAGTTATTGGAGTATCTTAGCGCGCGCAAACGAGTTGGCTGATTCAGCACTTGAAGTATGTACGGATAAATAAACTGACAGCACGCCGTCAGAGAAGATACCCAACACACAACAACTACGAAAGCAGCAAACCCTCGTAAGTACCTTCGGGATTTACCTAAGTACCTATGCTACACCTAGCGCTGGTCAAGAAGCTGCGGTAAAAACCTGCACTCTTCCAAGCTGACCCTGAATACAAACTACCTAAAATCTCCACGGACGTAATTGGTCCGGTACCTATGGAGAAAATGGGAAGGAGATGCCGACCGCAGATCTTAACCAGGGGTAATTAGATAATCCCGGTATTCGCCCTAGGTCCTTAGACCTTTTTAGACCAAAAGAGTAATTTTTCGCGAAAAGAATTGAAAGGGTTTCGCACTAGATTACCTATGGCGAAACTACTTACGATTTCTGGTTCCAACAGCACTCTGTACTTAAAACACAACAACAAAGAGCTCTATTCCGGGCTGTCATCTACTATAAAAATTATGTAATAATTTTTATAGATTTTTGGATTGAAAAAGGAATTATGAATTTTGCACAAAACGATAAATAAAGACTTTACCCAACGAAATCCGGCAAGAAATAAAGCTATGGCCGGCCTGATCCCAATTCCTGACTGCTTGCGATATAATGCACCCCTAAGCAGTGGATTTTTGTGCTTTTACCGAATTAAAACAATGAACAACAAATGGCGCTAATATAGTCGAAGATGACACGCCACAAAAACAAAAGCCAAACTGGCACCAACTAACTAATAATCCTAAGGGGGATTGGCCCACAGTAATAGAAGAAGAAATTATTGTAAAATGTGTTTATGACAAAAATTGTGTGCTACTTGCACATAGATTTTCCAGGTCTCCGCACAGGCTCAACGTGAATAGCGGTCATGTCGCCTATGTTTTAAATGTGAAAAGTGATAGGGGACTTGTGGGGTGTTCCACAGTAAAAAGGTCGCATCATAGTATCCCTCGCGACACCTAGCGACAAGAGTCCAACCAATTGACACTGCGTGGTCGGAATGCCTCCGCATGTCATATCGTCGATCTGAAAATATGGCTGGGTCGCCAAAGTGGAAACACACGACCGGATGGTCTGAATTGGCGCACTAAGGTGCGCAAAGGCCGTACATGTAACGGCTCGTGTAGATACACTATCTACAATTAACGCAACTTTGCGCAATAAAACTGGCCTTTCTTTGCAATATTCATGGTCGCTGCATAAGTTTAAACCACTTCTATAGTCGATTTACGCTAATTGAAAAATCGCACTATAAGTTCCGTGAAATTTTTATCTGTACAAAACCTTTCATTTATAGTCTGTTTCGTACAAGTTTGGGCATAAATTTTAAAAACTACGCTCGGCAATAAGCTGACAGATTGCGATTATAGCATTGATTTGATACATAATTATCGTAATCCGTCGGCTTACTTTCGAAAAAATTCTCAAAAGTTATGCCCAAACTTTTGTGAAACAGACTATAACTGCTGTTTTCTTTTAAATTTATCAGAAAGAACTAGGCTAAAAAGAAGATTTAAGATTTTGATACGGTAACGAGGTTCAGCAAATGCATACGTATCCGTATAACTCGACATACTGTACGTAGAATACCAAAGTTACCGTTATAATTTAAACCACTTTTGTAGTTTCTCCAAATTTTTTAAAAAACTCAAGGTTAAATGAAACGGACTGTGTACTACCTACAAACGCACACGCGTGCCAGTCAGCTTAATTTCAGTTCGCCGAACATAAGTGAAATTCTGACTTCACCCAAAGGTTTCACAAACATTGCATTTTCTCGTTGAATTCGATTCATGGTCATCAAAAAATATCTGGAAAACTAAAATTTTCGAAATGAAATTGGCGATTTTTATAGTCTAAGTCTATTTCAATATTAATCGACTCAAAAACGGTTCAAAGCAACAACGACCATATTATAAACAACAAAGGGGCGCAGAAGGTTCTGTCACGTTAACATTATCATCGCAGCTTAACTCTAAGCCGATTTTGTAGCCACGATCTTATACTACGGCAAAAATTGATTTCTGTGATCATGCGTATGCAAACACTACTGCTTGAGCTTTTGGCAATTTACAATTACTGATTATACGTTGTTGCATAAACGTAAAATTAATACGAATCACAACAAATCAATACACCGTCAAAGTAAACACCTGCATAAAGTACAGACGACTAAAACACAAAAGCATTTCATAAATTTCGATCACAAAAATCAACTTCAAACTCCAATAGTTCACAAGTAAGTACATATTTTCTATTCCCGATTATCTTATTCGTTAGGTTTTTCTTCAAAAATCAGAGCTGTGTTAAATAGGTACTGCAATTATTTTAAGCGTTCCGCGCAAGTTCACTGATATCATTCAAAAGACATTAGTTTTTATATTATACATCTTTTATCAAACTTCCTTATTGCAGAAGAATTGAGCAATGATGACTTAGAACAGTCCGGCTGAACGTAAAAGGAATGTAAACGAAGAAGTGTTCAAAAAATCATACCCCTAAAACAAAAAAATCGAACAATAAAACTTTAAAGATGAACGTACTGACAAACAAATTCTTTATTTGCCAAATCTCTGCTGCCGTTGAGCAAATGTTGTCAAAAATCCAGCAAAAACATTTTCACTAAGTCGACGATGTGTAGGCGTAAAAATTAATTCGGCCAAATGCAATGCCGTTGGAGGATATGCCATTATACACGGCGTTTCCCCGCATACCACAGCCAAATCTATGTCAAACACGTTAAAGTGGTTTTCCAAATAATGACCGATTTCGTCACCATCCACGAAGGCAGGCTGCTGCTTATAAGTTCCTGAAAATTCGAGTCCATTGCTTTCGGGAAATTTGAAAAACTGTATAAATATATATCACCGACAATAAGATGACAGATTGCGATTATTGCATCTGATCTGATATCATCGTGCTAAGTCGGACTCATACCTGGGCGTGGGTGTTCCGGGGTATGCAACCCCAGGAATTAAAATACCCCCAGAATTCGATGTTTGAAATTTTTGATAAATTTTTTATGCAATTTTGATGCCAATGGATAGTGCTCGATGAAAAACATTGGAAAATGATGTTTTTCGCCATCCCACCATTTTTAAGCCCATTTTTTTACCTATGAAAAAATCTTACACCCCCAGAGCTTCACATGAACGAATGTTGTTTTTCACGTGCTATTGTATTCAAAATTACAATTTATGTATGATTAAGTGTCTTAATAAGGCTGCAGCTACTTAATTTCGTGAGCGAAGTGACGTAAACATTTCTACATATCGCTGAATATACATATGTATACCTCGATTTTTGCTACTTTAAGAGAGAATTTGCCTGCACATTTTCTCGATTTTTGCCTGCAGATGTGATTTTTTCTAGCACCCTCCTTTAATATCTCCAATAACACATCTTTCCATTACCTGCCTATAATCTTCTTTTTTCTATTTGAGCTTCATAGGTTATGTGTAGTCTTCAGAATTATATATTATCAATACTACCTATCTCCTTTTCATTTTCATTTTATCTTATCTTATTTGCTGATATATCTTACCTTCTGTCGAAGAGAAAGAAGAAGTAAGAAGAGCCAGCAGATCTGACTCTAACAGAAGAACATATTAAAATGTCAATAATGTGATGCTCTTAAATCCATGAGGCACCAGTACCTACTGAAAAGACAACGACTAAGATTTTTGTAGGAAGTAAATATATATGGGGTGTCCGGAAAAAACCTGCTTTCCAGAGCATATTGCATTCGTACCATACATGGGCATGGGGGTGGGGGGTATGCACCCCCAGAAGTTCGGATACCCCCAAGAAACCAAAATAACCCCAGAATTCAATTTTTGAATATTTTTTTCGCAATTTTTTGATGCCAATGGATAGTACCACACGTGAGCGTGAGGAGGGGGTTATAGGGGTATGCACACACCCCTGAGAAGGCCGAATACCCCCCAAAAATTCAAGATACCCCCAGAATTCAATTTTTGATTTTTTTTGTTTTTTTCCCGCAATTTTTTTGATGCCAATGGATAGTGCTCGATGAGAAACGTTAAAAATGGTGTTTTTCCGCCATACCACCATTTTTAAGACCATTTTTTTACATTTGAAAAACCTTGCACTGCACCCCTTAGAATTTTGGTGCTGGCCACCTATGATTTGTACTCGAGTAAGAAACGGCTACAAATGATATGAAAATTGGAAAGTCTTTTAAAGATCAACATGATAAGATAGGAAGAATCTTTAAAAATGCAATTATGTTGAATAACGCCATTCCTTGTAAATGTACTTATGATACACTTTTGTATAAAATATTTCTAGGGTTTTCCTTACACCAACAAAGTCTGTTTTTCACTTAGGTCACAGTTTTAGCTTCTTTAGTTTCAGTATAAACGGGAAAGAAAAAACAAAACAAAAAATTTTAATGCACATATTCTGGGTCATGATGTTTTGTTTACAACGAATATGCACATTATATTTACCGCTGGTGCCACTCGTATGCTTTTTACCCCGCACACATGAGCAGACCTAGAACTTAAATCAGGAAATTTGGATGGGGAGGACATAAGTATGTAGAATGCCAGCGAGACGACTGATCCTACCCATCTTTAAAGACTTATCTAAGATAATTTTCTTCTTTACAAGTTCTGCTGACTCGGATGAACTAGTATTCCTATATGCATTACTCGCAAGGTTGCATTTATGACCATCCTGTGAATGCAACAGAACCGCTGAGTCTGTCATTTTATCAAAAGACGCATCTTCTTCCGAATCTTTGTCAGAAATAACATCTAGGAGCGCAGGTTTACACGACGTAGAATCAGACAATTGATTCTTCACCTCAGTCGTGTTCGCGGCACGGCGCGCCAAAGCAGCCAGTGCAGCACGACCTTGCTCTGCTCCAAAGGCATACACATTGACGGTGGGACAAATGTCACCTTTAAACGGATAAAAAAGTAGTATAAAAGAAAAAAGATAAAAAAAACAGAGATAGTAAGAGGTACCGCACTATGATGAAAAACTACTTGCAGCCCGTTTCACATGAACCTTGGGGATAAATCTTGAGAATATTTATCGACAGTAATCCGACACATTACGATGATTACATATCAAATCAAGGCTATAATCGCAATCTGTCAGCTTACTGTCGGAGATCGTTTTTAAAACTTATGCATGAAATAATATGAAATAAAAAAAGATTGGTAAAGAGATATATGAAATAAAAGATGTATGAAATAAAAGCTGTCAAAGATCTGGTAAAGAGCCAAAAAGAATGTCCAACTTTCCGATTACAACGGTCAATGATAGTTTATGTATGTTTGTTTGCCTAAAGGTACCTTGTACATGTTTTTTTTAAATTCATGACGAATGATTATCAAGATAACTTTCGCACGCGTGCGTTTAATCACTTTCATACACACGGACAAACAATCTTTTATCATCTCAGTAATGTTTAATTTTTTCGCATTATTCACCTAAAAAGAACATAAAAAAATAATTCTCAAGCTGGAATAATAAAGGCATACACGTGCGAAGCGTTTGGGTCTTAGGCCTCTCCCGAAGGACAAAATGGGAAGCTCACTAAGTAAGCCAAACACGAATCAAAGCGAAAAAGGGACAAAAATCAAAATTTTTCCTCACAAAAGATTAATTTTGGTGAATCAAGATATCTTGATCGTATCACTTATAGGTACGTTGTATACGTAGGTACAGTTTTGAAAGGTTCGGGAATTCTTTGCCTGATCCCAGTCTTACCAACACCAATTTTTGGCCTTTTTAGCTTTTGAAAGTTTTTAGGTCACTCCAAAATTATGAAGCCTCCCTCGTGTGGTGTAGTCAGACTATCAAAAGATGACGAGAGGGAAGAAGGAAGACACAACGAGGAGAGCTAAATAACGAGTGAAAAGTGCCATTTTTCTCGCAAAAATGAAGACACCTAAAAACACTGCTTTTCTGAACTTTCTGCAGTTTTTAAAATTCATACGGTTTTTCAAAATTAAATCAGCTCGGCTCGACAAAGTTACCTGATTTCTGATCGATTTCGAACACTTTTGCATATTCCATTTTTGGTCTTCAATTGTCTTATTTTCCCGAGAAAATGTTCTATTTCGTTCAGAGAGACGGACCAATATCCCACAAATCCCAGAAGCATAACTGGTGTTTGACGCCTACGATCGTTATCCCCGAATTCTTTTTCATTGACCGTTCAAGAAATTTCAGCTAGATAGTTTTTAGTGTATTTAATCGCAACCGAGGATACAAAAACTTTAAAAAAACGAAAAGTCGTTGTATAAATATGATTGGAGGATCCTTGCTAAAATCTTTGTGCCACATGCACGATTAAACCGCTTGGACGGTTGCTTAAACAATAAATGGCTTAGGAGAGATTTCCGAACGGGTTCGAAATTAGTAATTGAAATTTAAGACGATTAGAGCCTTAAGCACTTGTAACGCCAACACATATCATACATGTAAGGGGATGGGGGATTTCCCAACCGAAAGCGGCCGTCCCCGCCTCATCCCCCAATGCAAGAAAAGTTTTTACTCCCATTTTTGAAAAAATTGAATTTTTTGGTCGTTCTTACTTATTTTAGCCGTTTTGGCCAAACATTGCACGTCATTTACGCCCCCTCCTCTAAAATTGACCACAGACCCCAAACCAAAATTTTAAGCCATTACATGTATGATACAATCATAAAGATATAAAAAAACCAGCATAGAGCTAAATCTCGGCTTCGAAATTCGCAACTACGAAATAGTTAGACGCATTAATTTTAAATTGAAGCTGTTAACCAGTGATCAAATGGGGATTCGAAGTCAAAAAGGAAAATTGATTGGAGGAAATAAGACACCCCAACCGGCCATAATGTGCACCTTTAGCATTATGGCACTCTAAACTGTACGAAATAGATATCTACTTGCAGTTGAACTTTGGCCACACAAAATTCCGTTCAACCGGAATGCAACACTGTATTTTCTAGAACGCCGTATCAAAATCTGAGCTAGCTTGTCAATGTTTTCGTTATCAATGCAATCATTTAAATGATAATCCGAATTCGAAAACTGTCCACCAGCGTGATATAGAGTAATCGTCGAGATGCCATATTTGCATGCGTGAAAAATTAATTTGGCAACGCTCTTCAGGCATAAACTATTTTCGTTGATTAGAACCGCCAGGTGTGTAGGCACTTTGTGAGACAGGAGCTGGCGTTGGGGCAACAATAAATTATACAAATAGAAGGCTAATTGATGCTGATACGTATGCTTCCATAACCACATCCGCAAAACGGCGCATTTTATCAACAAAGCGACGTGAATAAAATAAGACAGAACATTAAGGAGTAGCTTATAAATATCCGTATCCATTTGAGCGCACATGAGCCTTAAAATACATACTTTTACCTTAACTAATACATCAACTATTTTATACTGTTTCTTAAAATACAATTTTCAAACATTTCTTGCAAATTTTGATATTTTTTGATAAGTTATCGATATGAATTCAGGCCTACATCATAAAAGAGATCGAAATCGAGCTATAATTACCTACGATTTTACTCCAGAAATCCTCTTTCTTTATGCTAATAAAATCAGAAATACCAAATAATAGGGTGCCGATAAGTCTTTGAAAAGTTTTTGGCACTTATATTTTGGATGCTCCGAATATATTTGCCAGATCTAAGTGGAAGTCTAACTATTGCCTTCCCGATACCATATTTAAAAAAGAGGTTCATCAGAGTATTACAAAATTATCAATATAATCTAAACTAAATTTATTAGGAAATTTCACCGTATCAAAATGTGACTGCAGTTCACGAAAAAATGATGTCTTAAAAAGTAAATCATTATAGGATGTCCATTTATGGCTAATAGGTATCTAATCATTAGAGCCCCCAAAAATTGGTGCAACACCAAATTTTTTTTAACCTTCCACGAGATTCAGGATGTCGAGAAACATCGAAAAAACACATTTTTAGCACTCGACTAGCACTTTTTTCTGCACCAAATTTAGCTATTTTGCATCAAATGCACCAAATTCGAACATATGTTAAAATTTGTACCAAAATGATGGAAAATCAAGTTCAAACTCTCACAAATGATCGAGAAAACCAGCGTTTATACTGCAGTTGGTCTACTGAAAAAGTAGCCTGCTAGTAGTTTGCCTTTGACTTGTGAAATCACATTGTCACAGATGAAAAGATACTGGAGTGTCTTGTACGACCTACCTAGTTATCGAAGTTAATGACAAGCATCAAAAAGCACGGATTAGTTTTCACATAAAAGCAGTCAGCACCACACGTGGGCGTGGGGGAGGGTTTTGGGGTATGCAACCCCAGAATTCAATTTTTGGAAATTTTTTTAATATTTTTTCGCAATTTTTTTATGGCAATAGATAGTGCTCAAACAATTTTTTACTATTGAAAAATCTTGCACACCTCCAAGTGTTTTTTCGTACAAGATCCGTTTGTACATGTAGAAAGATGGTCCCCAAAAGTCTTTGTACATTTTGAACACACAAATTTTTAAATAGTAAAATATGGTACAGTAGCGATTTTAGTATGGTAAAAACAGAATTGTTCGACCTTTGGTAGTGTATTTTAGCTAATTTATGGGTCTCTGAGGGCAAAAATCACTAAGAATCGTCTTAAACGGCGCAAAGCGCCGAAAAATGTGACATTTTTTCTTTTGCAGTGAAATTTCTGCCATTATAAAGATATATAGAAATTACTCATTGCGGCGTTGCGAATTTCAGACCTTTTTTGCAATTTTCGTCTTCCCAGATATCTTCGTACATGTACAAATACTGTTCCGAAAAGTCTTTGTACACCGGGAAAAATTTTTGCCGAATACAAAAAAGCGCGCACCCCAGAATTTTGGTGCTGCCCTGTAGGGATGTGCCGGTTAACCGGAACCGGAACCGGCTGGAACCGACCATTTTTTTGGAACCGGAACCGGAACCGAGAACCGATTTTTTGATATTCTAAGAACCGGAACCGATTTTTTGATTTTCTAAGAACGGGAACCGATCTTTTTTAGAGTCGGTTATCGGTATTTTAAAATTAGAGCTAAAAATCGAAATTCATAAAATTTAGTGAAGACATGAAGCAGCAATTCAACCTATTATTACCCAAAAAATTACAGACTAAAACTTAGTATTGTTCCGGGTAAATTATATTTTAAAAATAAGAGTCGTTCTACTTTTCCGCCATGTAGCCTGTTTCTGAGATGGTCGTAAATGATTCCAGTGCAAATGAACAGCTGTTCCGATGGAACGCTTGTAGCTGGCGCTGCAAGCAGGGGCGAATCTAAGGGGGCGGGGGGGCCGCCCCCATTTGCCAATAATATTTGGCGAGATAAAGAATTGATATACAATTTGCAATTATTTTTTGGCCCTCAATTTCTCAAATTTTTCGGCGCTGCGCGCCGGATGATATACCCATTAATTACATTTATTCACTTTCTTGGCCACCTGGAAGCCATTTTCTGTTCATGTAGGTTTCGAAACAATTTTAGCAGCAGAAACAGCTATTTTTGCATAGTTTTCTTCAATTTTCAATTAAAAATTTCGATGTTTCGCATCAAATGCTATAAATACAGTAAATTAAGCTGTAAATCATGCTTCTAGACGTCTATCCGTCTTAATCTCACAAAATTTCCGGCGCTTCGCGCCACGGTTTTTTGTCTTCGGCAAAGATTTTTAACGATGTGCAAAGACTTTTCGGGACCGTCTTTGTACATGTACGAAGATTTTTGGAGACAAAAATTACTAAAAAGGTCTAAAATTCGCAGAAATTTACGGCGCTTCGCGTCGAAATGACTGATTGTGTGCTCTACTTATCTTTAAATTGGCAGAAACTGCATTTCGAAAGGAAAAATGACAAATTTATAGGCGCTTCGTGCCGTTTTAAGACGATTCTTAGTGATTTTTGCCCTTAGAGACACATAAATTAGCTGAAATACACTACCAAAAGTCGAACTTCTGTTTTTACCACACTAAAATTGCTACTGTATCATATTATAGTGCCCAAAAATTTGTGTGTACACAATGTACAAAGACTTTTTGGGATCATCTTTGTACATGTCAAACGGACCTTATACAAAAAAAGTGGTTCGCGCCAGAATTCTGATAAAGTCAATGAATTTTAGTGAATTTAGCACAAAATTGACGAAAATTTTAAAATTTTAAGAAAAACTATTGCGTCAAAAGTATACATTGTAAAATGCTGAAAAAAACGCTGTTTCGCGCGTTAAGAGAAAATTTTTGGACCTATTTTCGACTGTTTTTGGAAAATTTGGGATACTTCCCCATTAGGAAAATCCCAGATCCGCCACTGGCTGCAAGATACTGCTTAGCTATAAACGCGAGAATCGGCAAATTCTTCGACTTCTCATTCCACCATTGCAGCAGATCTTCGTCATGAATTAAACATTCCGATTTCGTATAAGTCTCCAATTAAGAAACACATAGATGATATTCAGTGATTTATAAGTAAATTGTCAACTAGACGTAAAACTTATTTGAACGTGTAGTTGCCAGATAGAAACGACTTCCTAAATAATTTATCTTTCGATTACATATTCATATGTTCCGGTGAAGTCAAGCTATCAAGAGCGTACATACTTCAACACAGGAACACGGTTTTTTTTGTATTCGGCAAAGATTTTTCCCGATGTACAAAGACTTTTCGGGACCGTCTTTGTACATGTACAAAGATTTTTGGGGAGACAAAAATTGAAAAAAAGGTCTAAAATTTGAAAAAATTTCGGCGCTTCGCGCCGAAATGAGTAATTGTGTGTTCTATATATCTTTGTAATGCCAGAAATTGCATTTCAAAAGTAAAAATGTCAAATTTTTTGCGCTTCGCGCCATTTTAAGACGATTCTTAGTGATTTTTGCCCTTAGAGACCCAGAAATTAGCTAAACAACACTACGAAAAGCCAAAGAACTCTGTTTTTACGACACTAACCTCGCTGCTGTACCATATTATAGTACCCAAAAATTTTGTCTGTACAAAATAAACAAAGATTTTTAGAAAGACAAAAACTGTAAAAAGGTGTGAAATTCCCAAAATTTTCGGCGCTTCGCGCCGAGCTAATAAATTATTTGTCCTATATATCTTTAAAATGGCAGAATTTGCATTTAGAATGAAAAAATGTCAATATTTTTCGGCGCTTCGCGCCGTTTTCAGATAATTTTTAGTAATTTTTGGCGTCAGAAACCCAGAAATTAGCTAAAATACACTACCAAAGATCGAAAACCCCGTTTTACCACACTAAAATCGCTACTGTACTATATTATAGTACACAAAATTTTGCATGTACAAAATGTACAAAGACTTTTGGGGACCATCTTTGTACATGTACAAACGGACCTTGTACAAAAAAAACACTGCACAGGAACCGAGAACCGGAACCGACGGTTCTCTAGTTGAAGAACCGGAACCGACGGTTCCAACTTAAGCAAGAACCGGAACCGGAACCGGAACCGATTTTTTTGAAAAACCTGGAACCGGAACATCCCTACTGCCTTGCCCACCTATGGTTAGCACCATGAATTATCCTCGAGGGATTCTAATGTGCCAAGGCAGCTTAAAAAAACCCCGATGTTGAGACTTTTCTCGCAGAAATAAATCTGGAAATTCGGCTTAAGCCTTTATATGCTCCATTGTTACAGTCAATGTGGAACGTTCGTTTTCGCAGTACAAATTGCACTTAAAGGATATTAGACATGGAATTTTGTTCGAAAATATCGAGATGCATAGTGTTAATCATGTTTAACAAGTTTATGTTTGAGTAAAACCTGCATATTACGTCCCGAATTAGTGGATTTTTGCACCAAATCGTGTTGATTTTTGAGAAAAACAGGGATTTTTCTGCACCAAATTTTGGGGCTCTACTAATTATACGCGCTACCAGTTGCAGACGGACAGCATGAAAAATCTAAAAATAAAAAATATTGGGTTTGGTCGAGTGGCCCTACCGTCACATTCCTCTCTCACAAGGCTGCATACTCACGAGTTGTATGACCCGACATGCAAGTGAGGGTCGGTGGTCCAGGCCAGGCTTGCACGTAAGGGGATTTGGGGGTTTAGACCCCCAGAATGGAAAAAACTGAAAATTTCCTAGGGAAAATGAGGCAAGATGAATGCAAAAAAACGGATGCAAATTGAAAATTTTCTTCAAAGTACTCAAAATTGACTATAAACTTTGTAAAAGCGCAGTTTTAACGCTGTTTCAGCGCTTATACCATTTTTCGAGGTCATTTTGTCCCAAAAAAGCTCATTTCTTGACGCCCCATGCTGAGCATCTATGGTCTAGACTGTACACCCCAGAAAGAAAAAATGCGAAATTTCTTCACAAGTACTCGAAATGACCAAAAAATAAGGGTTGACAGTTTTAACTCCATTTTAGTATTTATACCAGTCTTTGAGGTTTTGGCTCAAAAAGTTCACTAATTGACCGCCTGCCATGCAGTACTTTTAAAGACTACCATTTTTTGGCCTTTATTTTTCCTAGAAACAGACGTCCGCGTGGGGTGAAAGGTCTAAGGCTTTCAGACCTATAGAATAAAAAAAATAAGAAATTTTCTAAGCAAAATGACGGTCAACAATGGAGAAAAATAAAAATTTTCAGAAAAAGTGCTCGAAATTTATCAGAAACTACGGATTAAGAGCTTTTACGCAACTTTAGCATTTGAGCCAGTTTTTGAGGTCATTTTGGCACGAAAAATCCTTTGACTGACCGCTTACACGTGCACCTATGGCCAACATGATAAAACACATGCACAGTATAGCCCGATATAATTTCTAAAATAGCGGATAGTTAATTTTAGCATTTTTGAAAATTCTCGCGGCAAAATCACGAAAAAGGACGAAAAATTCAATTTCGGGAATCTACCGTTATCTGTCGGGGATTTCCCGATTTCAATATACCCCAACATCAATGTCTGGACATTATGACCATAAAAGCATAGCATTAAAATCCCGTAAAAGATGAAATGAAGCATAAATTAAATCTTATTAAAAACAGGTGTTTACTACCTCGATAAAAGTTCCTATATTTACGGAATCTATTTTACAAACATATTTGATTTTTTGAAGTTTTCCTAAACAATTAAACTTTATTATAAATTATTATGATGTAAAAATTTCATTTTTAGTTACTTTCCTGAACAAGAATTCGCCTTCTTCCATCCGGAGTCAAAGTACAGCCACTATACGCCACCCATTCTTGACTGCGAATTTTAGGGGAATATAAGGATTGTTTAAATTAAGTAATGCTTACTTAAATAGGCTGCAAGGAACCAATTGCAAGCACTGGCAGATTTGAAATCTGGGTGCAATGGATAATAGATGGGTTTTTAATGATTTTTAGCCATGACATTTACAGACTCTCTTGGCGCTCTAAGAAACTTACGTCAGAAGAGTACTTTTGTACACAAAAACGATTTTGTAGCTCTTACAATGATTTCCACGAGTTTGTTTTCGGCGATTTGTATCGACTTCCGCATTAATTTTGCGAGTTTTTCATGAAACTTTGGATAAATTTCAAAATTTTTTTTAAAATTTTTTTGCATAAGAAATAACTATGTCTATCAAAAGAGAGCAAAAAACCGGTACTTTAAACATAATATACGAATTTTTGGATGTTTGACTTTTAGGAAAATTTTGGGATCTGCCCACACGTGGACGTGGGAATGGGGTTGGGGGTATGCCCCCCAAAAGCTGAATACCCCCCGCCCCAGAAAATCAATTTTTTGAAATTTTTTTGTTTTTGTCGCAATTTTTTCGCCAATGAATAGTGCTCGATGAGAAACGTTGAAAAATGGTGTTTTTCGCCATACTACCATAGGTAGGCAGCACCAAAATTCTAAGAGGGGGGGGGGTGAAAAAATTTTCAAAGGTCAAAAAAATGGTCTTAAAAGTGGTCGTATGGCGAAAAAAACACCATTTTTCGACGTTTCTCATTGAACACTATCCAATGGCATCAATCAATCGCTAAAAAAGCAAAAAAAAATTTCAAAATTAGAATTCTGAGGGGGGAGTATTTTGATTTCTGGGAGGATTCCGATTTGGGGGGGGGGTATTTCAACTTCTGGAGGGGTGCATACCCCCCAAACCCCCATGTTCATTTGTGCATACCACCATTTTTAAGATTATGTTTTGACCTTTAAAAATCTTGCACCCCTCCCTCAGAATTTTGGTGCTCCCCACTTATGGCTCCATCTCCTGTCAGAAAATCCTGGATCCAACACTGATTGCAAGTCGCGTAGAACACAACGCAAAGCGCCGAAAATTTTGAACAGCTTCCACTTCATCTACATGCACGGCACTGAATATGCAATTTACAGTTTTGCATCAATCGTCACGAGTTCCAGAAAGATACTTAAATTGTAAAATTTGAAATTGGGTGAACAAGTAAATGCACATTTTTACAAAAAATAGCCGCGTAAATTCATATGTAGGTCTCAATCGAACACATTGGAATATTACGATAGCTTCAAGTTCAATAGGATTTAAGACGAATTTTTGTATTATAAACATCTTGAAGCATTTCCCCGTTTACGTTAGAAACGCAAAATTAATTGAACGCCATAACACCCAAATTACATAGGTAGCCAAGTTATTATAGACCGAAAACTAATGCGCTTGAACGATAAAAGTGATTTATTTCATGAAATTGACTGAAAAATTGACAATAAAGGCACGTGGTAGAGCAAAGCGCGCGATTTCAGGATCGAACGAAAATGACTCAACAACATACGGGCAGTAAAGCGTCAAAACAACACAATTACTTTGAAACCCTAGTATCTTATATCAAAGATAAACACTATTTATTTAGTGAGTGCAGTAAATGTGACGAAAAGAGTAACTTTTCGCTAATTTCTAAGGAAAAGATCTTACGAAAGACTCGCATTTATATCATACGTGTTCTTGAGGGGGCTTGAGCCCCCACCCCTTAGAAAGGCAACTGAAATTCCCCCACCGCTAGAATGGCTGCGGAACATCCAAAATTGTCGAGTTTTTAAATTGTGAAAAGTGTGCCGTTTTAAGCGTTTTGCCAATTTTTGACTCAAAATTCTCAAATTTTCGGGGCTTCGCGCCATAAACCCATTTCTTGACTATATTTTGTTCAATTTACTCGATTTGTTCAATTTTTTTTAACTTTTCTATTTTTTGTTCTACAAATAACGAGCATTGTCCGAAACGTCAAAAACAGTGTTTTTGACGTGTACTCATCGTTTGTAGCCCAAAAAGGAACTTTTTAAAAATTTTTTGGGCCTGATTCCCCAGAATTCCGATGCTATACATTTAAGATTTGTATTCGAAATTTGCGGAATACAACTTTCTGGCAGCGTAATAACATATACATATACAATTCCACAAAAGACATATGCTGAAAGCATGGTTTGATACAATGAAATCAATTTGATTTACATTATAAAAACTCAAGCAGATCCGTTTCTGAATTCCTATCAGAAATTAATACTAAATCCAGTGCTACTTCGAGAGACGCTTAATTACAAGCATGAAATAACGAAAAATTCAGCAAAAGTAACGAAGATACAAACGTAATCAATAAATTTGAACAACGTGATGACACGATAAAATGCTGTTTATACAGATATATACTAGCAAAGAAAAATGCTCCGATGGAACAAAAAAGGTAAATATATTTGAATTTCTTCATTCTTAAGGATGTAAAAGGAGGGGGACTAGGGAACATTATCCTATATGCGCAGAAGCGATAGGAATGTGCTAAACAGTTAGACTTCCCCTATACAACGCAAAAATCGAAGTATATTCTGCGGCCTGTGAAAAATGAGGGTGTAGTCACAAAGCATATTTAAGTGTTTCGCAAAAGAGCACTGAAGACATTTTCATGACTATTAAATCATCAATGTATTATTTATTTAATGAAATCTTGACCTTCCACAATGCTCTGGCGCAAAAGATAATAGTCTAAAGTTTACATCTACATGGCCAACTCAATAGTTTGCATGAAAAACCACAAAAAATTTCTTTAAATTTTTCCAAAATAAAGTAATCAAAATACTCGCCATCGTAACGAAAATTACTACGGAAAATCTGCAGAATCGCAGAATATACTTCGATTTTTGCGTTGTTTAGGGAAGACTAAGTGTTTAGCACATTCCTATGGCTTCTGAGTCCCCGCCTTTTACATCCTTAACAATGAAGAAATTCAAGTATATTTACCTTTTTTGTTCCATTTCTTTGCTAGTTCTCTTTTATCTAATATTTTAGGCCATATATCCATAGGTTGGCAGCGCCGAAATTCTGGGGGGTACAAGTCGCTGAAGAAATTTCTTTTTTCGTCCCGAAACCTTTACACTAAAATGATCACAGATCAAGAAATATTGCATTAAAAGAGAAAAGAAATTTTACCTTTTGAGTTATTGTAGCCCTCTACATTATAAAACCAACTGGACTGCACTGAAATCAAAATTGAGTTAGATAAGCTCCAGGACACGCTAAGAGAAAAAACCCGTATACTTTACACTTTTCAGCAAGAACCATAAAGTGTAAAGAAATTCTAAGTTCAGATCAGTAATCTGCAACTCCAAGGCAACATTTTCAAAAAATTGGTTCTCCGCAAATTGTTTGATACCTAATGCTCTGGGCGGAAAAGTGCTTCTCAGTGTAAACTTTACACTTGTGCTTATAACACAATATTGGGTGTATAGAAACAAAATAAAGTGGGATCTGTAACGCTATGGTCAGAGCACATTTTAAGCATAATCAGCATGTTCCGCCTACTGAGCGGAGTTGCTGGAGGAATTTCGTTTTTCGTCTCTGAACTCTTTACACTAAAACGATCACAGATCGAGAAATATTGCGCAAAAAGAGAAAAAATTGGTCCTCGAGATATTGTAACCCTCTACATCATAAAACCAATTGGACCCGTATACTTTACATTTTTTGCGCAACAACCATTGAATGTAATGAAATTTTAAGGTCAGATTCGTAATCTACAGCTCAGGGGCAACATTTTTGAAAAAATTGGCCCTCCGCAAATTATTTGATTTTTCGGTTTACACTTCACACACTCATTGCTAACTCGGTATTGAGTGTAAACCAAAAGATGGTACATGCAGTTTTTAAATTATCTATCATTTAAAAAAACCGCACCTCTCAGGTGTGTGCCGTTGTTGCTAAGAGGGGAGGGGGCACAAAATTCGCACTCGCTGTGATAAACATACAGTGCTCGCCACGAATGTTTACGTTTCAATATGCTCCATAGGATGATAGAGTTTGTTAAGGCTTATATGTTTAACACGTCGGTCGTGCGTGGGCGGAAATAGGACCGACGCGCTAAAGATATAACCCTAACAAGCTCTAGAAGCTTATTAAAGCGTTAACATTCGTGACGAGTAGTGTATAAGAAAAAAGGTGGCCAGGTATATTGTAGGTAACGCTATCGCAAGGACATTATTTGATTCGATAGTCTAAGGGAGCCGGGGGAATTCCAAAAACACCAACAGCGTTCTTCCAGCTATGTAAATGCATTGACCTGGAATCAGTAATTTTTATTATATTTCGTCTAATCTTTCACAAAAAGGAAACATTCCCTGTCTGATATTCAGGAATATCAGGTACTTTTACTTGTCAGATAATTTTAAAAATCCTAAGTTTTGCAAGGGGCTTACGAAATTGTTGAGTTAAAAAATCCAGCTCAGTAATCAAAATTTTAGATTAAATCCCAATCAGCTTTCACACACGTTCAGTTATCCGCATAAAACACATTTAAAATCGTCTTTTTTTGCAAAAAACATTTTAAGACTAGATTTAATAGTTTTCTTATGTCAGAAATAGAATTTCAAAAAGTGGAAATGGTCCTATTGACGTCTAAAGAGGGAGAAAATCGTGTTATGGGCATCATTTATTTTGTGTGACTGCCCTTGATTTCACGCCCTTCGACCAACTCGACCAGGCCAACCATACATGTAACAGCGGGTCGCCCCATCCCCTAAGCCAGATAATTTTTGACAACTTTCCCCGATTTTGGGAAAAACTTGTTTTTTGGCCGTTTTTAGGTGCTATTTGGCCATACCAAAAAATTAGATCATTTACCTCTCCCCAAGAAATGGCCGAAGACCCCAGCCAAAATTTCCAGCCGTTACACGTACGTTTCCAACCTACGCGGACTATGCGATGTCCTTGGATTGATCAAACAGAACATGTGTGGAAACTTTACAATTTATGCACAAGTTTGATTCAATAAAAGACCACAGCGTCAGATTCTGAGTTTCCTGCTTTTTCTGTACCATTTTTAATCGAATCGTCGCGTGTCGCCGCGGATGAAGAAGGATCAACGTTTTTTCTGAAATTACTGTTGTTGCACACATTTAGCAAAGTGTTATCTTGAGTGAAACTCAGCGTTTCAACCACGCCAACCTCCACATCGTTCGCGGCAGGTTTCTCCGAATAACAAGCGGCTGTACTAAGAAATACAGGAACTGCTGATTCAACCTCGTTATCCAGCTTGAGTGCCGCATCTTGGCGTGACCCAACTCGCGTTAAAACGCAAACGACGCCCTGTTGCGAAATATTGCAAATTATTTAATAATTTATTACTTCACTGCATGCATGTATCTTCTTGTGATAAAAAAGGGTTTATGATTAATAATTATACACGTACGAGGGGGTGAGGAACTCCCTTCTACACAGGCAAGTATCTCTGGGGGGATGGGGGGCGGACCCCCCAAAAATTCAGAAAAATCGGACTTTTTAAGCGTTACTTTGTGCTATTTTTGGCCTTAGTCCCCCCAAAAGTTTTGTTGGTCCCCTCAAAATCGAACAACCAGCTACGTGCTTGCCCCCGCAAAGTCGGACGTCGCTGCCATCTTCCAAAGCCAAAAAAATTGTGACCCCTTCCCGATTTCCGTGAAAAATCGAATTTTTCGGTCTTTTTTTGGCGTTGTTTGGCCCTTTTTAGCTAAAAATTGAAGTCCTTTACCCCTTCCACCTAAAATTGGCCAGGAACGCCCCATCCTAAATTTCGAGCCGTTACACGTACGTTAATAACGTATACGAACGAGAATGTGCATTTTATATGCACGTACAAGAAGATTCAATGAGAAGAATGTAGCTTAAATTATTCATGCGTGAGCGTATGTAACGAAGCTCAGAATCAGTCAGTAGTGTAAAGCTGTTTCACCAAAGCCAACAGATAACCTTTGCCAACAGATTTTTCGCCGAATTCACATTTGCGAAGCTTAACATTTAGACCATACGTGGGCAGCAAGAAAATTCTGGGGGGGAGGGTGCAAGATTTTTCAAAGGTCAAAAAATGGCCTTAAAATGGTGGTATGGCGGAAAAAAACACCAATTTTCAACGTTTCTCATCGAGCACTATTCATTAGGATCAAAAAATTGAATTGATTTCTGGGGGGGGTGGTTTCGGGTTTGTGGGGGAAGGGGAGGTATTTTGGTTCCTCGGGGGAAGAGTGCATACTCCCTGAATCCCCACGCCCAGGTGTGATTTAAACTCGTTTATGTATCTTTTGCAATGCAAATTCATTCATTCCTGCTTTAATGATAGATACGGTATTTGTAATTTAATTGAGCTGAGCTATTCGGTTGATCGAATCACAGTAACTTATCTACTGCGCCTTATTATAAAAAGTAGCAACACGCCCACCGATTCGTTCTCGCGCGATAATTTCCCGTCGCGTTTCGCAGCCGTTACGCCATTGGCTGTTTCCATCGAATCTCCGCCCACTTCTGTCATTTCGACCAATCGCTGGTCGGAGGACGCGACGGGCGCCGGCGATTGGTCGGTGGGCGGAGCCATTTCTATTAATAGCGCTTCGGCTTGATCCAGAGTCGTTCGCGCGCTGATCGTACGTCTGAAGTAACTGATCGACGGATCGTCGTTCGACCAATCGCCGCTGAGCGGGGGCGGAGCGAGCGATCGGGGTCGCGTCGCATCGTTTAGTCGAGATGACTTTTTGTCGTGATCCGAATCGGATCGTTGCACGCTTGCGTTTGACGTAGAAGGCTCCTCGTTTCTTCTGAAAAATTAAAATATAGATAAATTCGAAGTAATGACAAAATAAAAGATAATAAATTCATAAAAAATAAATAAACACGAAAAAGCCTGAATTCAAAAAAGTGCATTATCTAACAATTTATGATATAGTCTGAAAAATAGCTTCTTTGCTGCCAGCTGATAAGCTACGTCCAAGGAAATAAAAAAACAACGTACGTAACGAGCTATTAAGATAAATAAAAGATATTGAGCTGATAACGAGAAATACGTATTGTAGCGTTTAAGTTCATTTCAAGTCTTTTACATTGGAAGCATGCTTTAAGAGCAAGTGGCTATTTTTAAATTATCAAAATTTGCAACGCGTTACGATCAATACAAGTTTATATAATTTTCAAATTAGTAATATAATTAACATAGTATTAATAAAATGATATATAATATAACTAATGCACTCGTATGATCTTTAGAGGGGATTTCACTCAACCCCAAAAAATTTTCACCCCCCTCCCAGCATTAGCTATTTTTAAAAATTCCCAAAAATTTTCTAGAAAATTCGTAGAAAAGGTGCTTTTTTGAACGTTTCTAGTTATCTATCTGCTTAAAAGTGTCGAAATTTCAGCGCCTCGCCCCATTATATTCACGTTTTGACTACAATTAGTTCAATTTGTTCGACTTTTTAAAATTTGTTTGTAATCTTTTTATGCTTTTGTGCTCTAGAAAGGTAGAACATCATCAGAAACGTCGAAAAACAATGTTTTTAACGCGTACCCAACATTTTAGGCCCAAAAAGGCACATTATAATTTAACCCCTTTCCAAAATTCCCATGCTGTGCATGTCTGCTATTTACAACACGTTTTAGCCAGTAAAAACATAAATATCAAATATTAGCCTGCTCTAGTTCACGTCCCAGATGTTCCGCACGGCTATAGAACGTAAATTCTTAAAACGATAAGAGAGGGATCATCGAATAGTCTTTGTTTTCGATAAAATGCTTTACCTCTTCTTTATGAGCTATAGCCTGTTCCATTCCAAACGGCCCATTTTCGCTTTACGGGTTATTACTGTAGCAGAATGTGTCGGCTAGGTTGTTGCGGCATTCTGTTACAGATGCGCAACATGTCAAGCGAAGTAGATAGGTACATTAAACAGTGATAAGATTTTAGCGCAACTAGCTCTGAGAGAGCATAATTAAAGATGCCATTTGTGCAGTGAAAGTCTATTACAGCAATAAGAGTTTAGCAAAACATGGGCCGCTTGGAATGGAACAGACTATAGTTTATTTGGCGCTCGCATCCATGAGCTGGTTAATTCAGCTCAAGAATTATGTTCAAATATTGTTCTATTTCCGAGTGAGAATTCGGTAAAAATATAAATTGAAGATAATTTTTTCAAGATATTTATCTTTCATCCAAAAATAAGAAAACAATAACTTGAAGGAGTTTTTCATGCAAAATAATACTAGGGCATGAGCAAAGGCTAGAAATAACGCAAACCCGTTCGGACGCGCGACCGAAGACGACGCGTCAAATGACGTCACACTTGTGGTTATTTGATTATTTTCCTCCGGAGTCGCCATTTCAGCGCGAAGCCAGTCAACTGCCCAGCGCCAGGCGTCGAGACGCGCGTTTAAGGCGTATTTGAGTGCCGCGCAATGCCCAGACAGACGCGACAGAAATTTAATGCATGCGTAAGAGCGGCGCGCGTCATTCGATTGACTAATTCTTATTATGTTCAGAAGGCCATAAATTTGTCGATTTTCGGTCAATACAGCGGCTTCGTCTGAAAATTGACGAAAACTCACCTAAGGATCTAGCTTTCCAGTTTATTTTTATGCCTAGAAAATTTTCGCAATATAATTCAAACTTTAAAATTGGGCAATTCCACCAGAAAAGCAAAAAAACACATAATAAGGATTACCTGATAACCATAGGTGGGCGGCACCAAAATTGGGGGGGGGTGCAAGATTTTTCAAAGATCAAAAAATGGCCTTAAAAATGGTGGTATGGCGAAAAAACACAATTTTCCAACGTTTCTCATCGAGCACTATCCATTGGCATCAAAAAATTGCGAAAACAACAAAAATTTCCAAAATTGAATTCTGGGGGAGTATTTTGGTTTCTGGGGGGTATTTAGGTTTCTCGGGGATGCATACCCCCAAAACCCCCCACGCCCAGGTGTGCTGATAACTAGTGATCGAGCCAGATGCCGGAACAGGGACCGGGGAAATGTCATCTGTTACTCAATTTTATAAACTGAACTAGTGACTATAAACTGCACATGTATATTAATGAATAATGCTCTAGCAGTACGTATATTCCTTAATCAGATAAGCGAAATACTAATTCATATAAAATAATTCAATGTAAAAATACTCAAACGCGAGCAAAATTAATCATAAAAGTGGTCGTTTTGGGATCTAAAAGGACTCAAATGGGAAAAATGTAATTTTACGCGGATAATAAAGACAAATTGGGGACAAAAACAAATAAAAATTAAATTTCTTGCATAAATATGCTTGGAAAAATCTGATAACCGTAACTTGAAATGGAAATCCATCTAGGCGATCCATCAGACTTCTTTTAGAGCTTTGAGTTGCACCCAACCCATAACAGTTACGCTACGAATATATTTAATTGTGCTTATATATTTATATTATATTTAATTTTAACTTTTAACTATGTAACTTGAGCTTTCTCAATTCAGTCAAAATCATGTTCAGGAAGAAACCATTCAACGTAACCAAAAATAATGCCTTTCTTATTTGTGGTCAAAAATTATGCAAATGTTTTTCATGTGCGAGTCTAAAAAACTCAAAAAGAACGAAAAATCTTGAGCTTTTCATGTATAATCACAGATTCTGTATTTAACTCCTGCCTGACTATGTGCGACTGTGATTTGAATTGCAAAACAATTGTGTAAGTAACCAACCAATCAATCAAAAAATCTGTCAAAAGCAAAAATCCAGTAAACAATCAAACAAAAACCAATAATATAAACAGACAAGAAATCAAATAAGTAATCATGCGACTGACTGACCAAAAATCGAAGAAAATCACGATTCATTTCTAAAGAACAGAAGAATAAGTTGGTATGTATATATGGTAACGTGTAAATAGCAAAGTTAGTCTAGATGTCTTTAATTCAACATATGTATGAGCAGACCCGTATCCGGGGTTCGGCCAAGAGGGGAGTCCAAAATGGATATAGAACCGTTTTCACGAAGCTCTTAGCTATATACCAATTTTTGGTTTTCACCCCTTCCTCCTACCCTGAAAATTTGACATTACGCACCTATGGCGCGAACCCAAAATAAATTAGCTTAGATCTCGAAAACTTCCTGAGATAGCTCGCAAATACTGCATTTTTCGACTTTTTCTACCTGCCAGATCCACTAAGATCATAAAATTCGAAGTTTTCGATTTGTATCACTTGAAAGGCTATAAAAATTGTCGTTTTTTCGGTAGCGCTTGAGCCAAGATTATGCAACATGCGTCACATACGACGTGAAGCGCCGAAAATTTGAAAATTCTGTGACAAACAGATGCAATTTTCCATCTTTCCGTCCATTATTTTGCTTTAAAAAATTTTATTTCGGCCAAGAGGGGCGCCCTTCCCCATTAATACGGCCTTGTTTACACGCATACCTTCAACACCATCTAAAACCATAGCCACTTTCCGCAGCTCCCATTCGTCGTCGGCGCACTCATCCAATTGGTCGCACAAAACAGTTCGTTCCAAAAGCGTCAAAGCGTGTCTGACGTCATAAGACGCTCCGTGGCGGAGAAGGACTAAGATTTCGGCGACGACGGCGCCGACTAACGCTGCGTCGCGCCCGAGCGTCAAACGGCGAATCGCAGCGTGAAGCGACGCCGAGCACGGCGTCACGTTGACGCAAGCCCAAATTATTTCTTTGCAAAACTCGCCGCGCGATTTCGCGTCGTTCAAAATACGCAACGCGTCCTCGGGCGGCGACGAATAGGGCTTCGCGTCGTCGGCCGGTGATTCGCTGAAACGAGTGAACGGCGCTCGAGTAGCTGGATCACACACAAGCATAGGGGCGACAGGAGGTATTCCATATATGCACACGGTCAAAAGCTCTAGGAGGAGGAAAAACAGAGTTTCCTCGGGAAGGGGGATAAATAAGTACTTTTTTCACTCATTTATTGTCAAATTTTGATATTTAGCTCGCCCTATTTTATTCTGCATGAATATTTGTGACTAAATTTGCGTGAAAACCATAACAATAAGGGCGATAAAATGAGCTGTAAAATCAAATATACACAAGATAATGGAAGAAAATGTCTTAATGGATGAATGTCTACTGCAAAAATATGCAAATATGTATACTAGAAACTAAACTTTTAGACGTCATTAGACGTTTTCCGTGGTTCAAGCAAATGGTTTTGGTCCAAAATGGCCTGAGGGGGTATGCTTCTCAAAAGTCCTGGTAGGGGGATACCCCCATATTCCCAGTGTTCAAGGATGTACTCCCTCCTGAGCTTTTAAAAAACTATAGCTAACATACATAGCGTTTTCGGCCGAATTAGCATTGCTACATATAGCCTTTTTCGAGCTCATAAAAGCAGTTTTATATTCATTTTGGGCTCGGCTCAGAAGCATACCGTACGAGTTCAAAAATGCTGAAAAGTCATTTTTTTGAGTTTAAAAAGGATTTTTAGCCAGCTACTTTTAGTCCAAGAGACGATGTTTTTAAAGCGATACCATCGTTTTTTCAGTGTAGAATTCATTTTTTACAAAGCGCTTAGCTATATCCAAGTTTTTGTTTTTCACCGCTCCCTGAAACTTGCGCACCTAGTATGAGCCGGGTCGACCAATCGATTATCATCCGTTTCGCTCTGACGTTCCTCTTGGCTGGTCACGTGACTAGAAAGCGTTAAATTGGATGCATCCGTCGTTGCTTCGGATCGAAGTTGCACACTTAATTGCGTATTTGATTGATTATCCGCAACGTCAGCGATGATGGAACCTTGCGAAATATTTTTGCCTAATAAATTGTGTTTATCGGTCGGAAACGTTGAAGTTGAAGTAGAATTATCGATTGATGGCGGCGTATTCGGATACGCGGAAACGAGTCGCCAATCGCAATGCGATATCAGAGTCGCCAGCACATTGTACGCGTCTTTGAATTCGCGAGACTGATAAGCCGTCCATCGTCTGGACGAGCTACCGTTGACGATTGGTCTGATGATTTGAGATTGAGCGGATGATTTAAGGCCCAACAGGAATTGGAGCAAAGCAGAAAATGCATTCAATTGCAATAAAGTGCAACGAATAGGATAAGGATGGACCGAGTCTTCTTCACACACGTAATAAAGCAAACCAAAAATATTCGACGCGTTCTGCCATCGTTCGACAGCCTCTCCATTCGTGAGCGATAAAAGTTGAGCCAGTAGTTTAGCGGACGGAGTATGCTGCTTCTGAAAGCGAAACACGTGCATGAGTGCACTTACGAATACGATACTAATATGAAATCACAAGCGCAAATACTTGAATTCACGCATGTATACTGGGCAGTATTAGGGTACCCCTACCGGAACTTCTGAAAACCATACCCCCTCAGGCCATTTTGGACCAAAATCTATCGCTTGCACCATCAAAAAGCACCAAATGGCGTCTGACTGTATAATTTCAAGTACAATTTATTTTTCGAGCACTAAACTCTTCAATTTATTCAAAAAAGACACTTTTCTACAATTATTTCGTATGTATCTGATGTTACAGGTTATTCCGTCGACCTTATTGTTATTTTTCCATTTTTCATTCAAATTTAACCACAAAAGTTCATGAAGAATGACATAAAACAAATTGAGTAGGTATCAAAATTTGACATAAAATGGAAATATCATTTCCATTCCCCTAGAACTTTTGCCCGTCAGAACGTAGCTGGCCGTCCTATTTTGAGGGGGAGTACCAACACCAACTTTGGGGGACTGAGCCCAAAAAGGCCAAAAATAGCACAAAATAACGTTTAAAAAGTCTTATTTTTCCGATTTTTCTGAATTGGGGATGGGGTCAGACCAGACATGCACGTGCGGGGTTTGTTGGGGGTCCTCACCCCCAGAATGGAAACATGGGAAATTTTGTTGAGAAAATGAAGCAAAATCAAGGTCAAAAACGGTTGAAAATTGGAAATTTTCTTCAAAAATGCTTCAAATCGATGAGAAACTGTGTAATACAGTGGTCGCCATGAAAGATGACGCGCCATCATCCTCAGAATTATAATGGATGGTGCGTCGCGAGCGCCGCGTTACGTCCATCATGCGCCATCATCTCTTTTTTTCTATTAGGCGCCATTAACCTCCATCATCCCGTTAATCTGGCAATGTGGACGGCGCAATTTAGCTATTAATAGCGCCAACAAGGAAGCGTGTACGTGAATGCTGGCGCGCTTCCTTCTTGTTGGCGCTATTAATAGCTAAATTGCGCCGTCCGCATCGCCAGATTAACGGGATGATAGAGCTTAATGGCGCTTAATAGAAAAAAGAGATGATGGCGCATGATGGACGTAACTCAGCGCTCGTGACGCTACCATCCATTATAATTCAGAGTGATGGCGCGTCATCTCATGGCGACCACTGTAACGTTGTTTTAACGCCATTTAAGCATTTATATCAGTATTTTAAGTCATTTTGACCCAAAAAAGCTTTATTTTTTGACTTTTTGCAGACTGGTTGACCCCCGCAGATCGGTCACGCTGTGCACCCCCAGAGCTACGTGCCTGTTGACCGTGTCGTGTGCTTGTGTGTTATGCTTGCAAGTTGTACAGTTTGATACTTATGTATTCGTACTGCATTAAGATACATGATTGAATTTCTAGCCACATTTATATTCTATTGTAACTGACACGTCAAATAATAAGTTGCAACGAATCAGAAATTTCTAAATTCGAAGCCTAGCGCTTTCAGTAGCGCAGCAAAACTTTTGATTTTTCAAACTTTTAGCCTTAAATTTTCAAAAATTCGCAATTCAAAATCAAAAATGCAACATGCTGAATTCCATTCTACCAGGTTTTGTGCCCATTTATGCTTATGTATAAACGAAATTCAATGAATTTCTAAAGTTTGTTCCATTCCAAACGGCCCATTTTCGCTAAAATCTTATTACTGTATCAGTTTTTCACTGCATTAATGGCTTCTTCCATTATGCTCTCGTAGCGGCTGGTTGCTCTAAACTGTTCTTGTTGATCTTTAATGTGTTCCGCTTAAGATGTGGCATATCTGACAAACTGCCGTAACAATTTGGACCGTAAAATATTCCGCTACAGCAATAAGCCATTAACCAAAAATAGGCGGTTTAGAATGGAACAGACCATAGCGACAAAATTTTACTGTAAGAATTCAAAAGAGTTGTTTTCTCGGTAATTAGTATGCCATGGATGATACCTCAACTGAGATTGGACAGCACACCGCAAGCGGAGTTACATAAACATCTTGTGTTACAGACTTTGCAATGTTCAACTTAATCTTGCGACAGCTTTGATACCTCATAATGCGATATAATAATATTGCGGCATGATGATACTAATACTAGGACCAGGCACGTAGCTGGCCGTCCTATTTTGTGGGGGACCAAGCCCAAAAAAACCCAAAAATAGCACAAAATAACGTGTAAAAAGTCAGATTTTTCTGAGTTTTGGGGGTCCGGACCCCCCCACGTGCCTTACTAGGACTAATAACAACAACAATAATAATAATAATGATAGCAATAATAATAATAATAATAATAATAATAATAATAATAGCAATAATAATAATAATAAAAATAATAAATAACAATATAATAACGACGATTGTGATGCCGAATAATAATAAAATACCATATGTACCTACATACGCAACGACATACCTTAACTTTAGACGTCGCATATTTTATGTCATGTGCAATCAAGCTACCCAAAAATATGGCCACCTCCTGCCTTGTATCAGCGCACGTACAATCCAGCAAATACTCTTTGCAGTAATTGACATTTTCGACGACAAACGATAAGGTCTGACATCGAACTTGATCGTCTTTTTTGCACGTGTCGAGGAGGAATTCTAGTAAATTAATCTGAGCCGCAGAGCGGAGCAATTTTCTACATTTTAACAAAGTGTTGAAAAGATAAGTGCAACAAAATGACGCAGCGGTGAGACGCATTTGAATCGAATCGGAATTGTCCCCCAACGCAACTGGCACACCAACATGCTCGGTCTGGAATCAAAAAAGTGCACAAAATTACTTACTATGATAGACATTCTAACAGGGGGATTTAGGGGATCCGCGACCCAAAGTTGGACCTCCCACCATCTCCCTCTAAGTCGGAAAAATTTTGACCCTCCCCCGATTTCTGGAAAAAGTTGCCTTTTTTGGCTATTTTGTGTTTTTCGGCCGTTTTTGGCGGAAAATTGAAAGGTCATTAACCCCCCCTAAAAATGGCAGGGGACCCCCCGCCCTAATTTCAAGCCGTTACATATACGGCCATACAGATAAATTAGAAGAATAGACCGGTATTCTAGATCGACTAGTCAGTTTAAACACTGAAATGCGTTTTTTATTACGCATACAAGTATTCTGTTAAAAGATCGCTCAATTTTCTCTGTAAAGCTAAAAATTCCCGAAAGACCCTAAATCCTAGAAAGACATAGCCCAATTAGCCAAAGCTATGTACGTTCTATGAAGAAAGAGCAGTGATAAGGCAGCAAAAAACAAATTTTCGATCCAAAAACCGTGGAGGAATCTGACACAATCATATGTATGTATCCTGTAAGACGAATTTAGTTAACTGAAACGACAGTAAGAAACTAAATAAGTCCCGGGTTTCGAATAACCTTATGCACCCCCTGCAGCCATAACGTGACATGTTTGATTTATAGCCAGTACATATGCACAAATGGGCGTACGCAGCCCAAAAATAATTTTGGAAAGTATGATAATGCATGGGAAATGATGGAAAAGGCATCTTTTCATCGGAAAATTTCGAAACTTTCGGCGCTTCGCGCCCTAGGATCATTATTTTCCATATGTTTGTCTCATGCGCGGCCTACAAAAGCGTCATTTTTATAGCATATAAAGCGAAAATAAATTTTTATTCAGCAAGTTTGAATTTTATGAGCTTGATAGATAGAGCATGTTGGGAAACGTCAGAAAATGCACCTCATTTTGTCCCCAACGAAGATATCACGGAATAAAAGGTCACCAATTTCGGACTGCCTCCCTTCAAAAATGCTGCGTACGCGTACGTATGTACGTATTTAGATTTAATCTGCATTTTTACGAAATCGACTATCGGCCTTGCGAAACAAAGAGGACTAAGAGGATAGCCACCTCTTGAATGTTTAGCAATATTAAATGTATGCATTGTGTAAAACTGAATTGTTTACTGGTACCGCACCTTGACAGGCACGTATCTCTGGGGGGAATGGGGGGGTTAGGACCCCGAAAAATCGGAAAAATGGAACTTTTTAAAAGTTATTTTGTGCTATTTTCGGGCTTAGTCCCCCAAAACATTGGTGTTGGTCCCCCAAAATAGGACGGCGGCCACATACATGAGAGAATCACCTGTTCAGCAGCATCATTAGCTCTAGCGCCCAATTTACAAAGATCAGCGATAAATCGCACGTAAACTTCGTTGAAAATATCTCTGTTCCTGAAAAATTTTAAATTTTCTTCACGCACTTCATTGCGTAACCAGGTGGGCGGTCCGGCGTCCATGTTGAACAATTGCAATTGCTCCCCCTGATCAACCAACTCAGCCAACTCCATCAGACTGTCTCGTCTGCGAGCACTGATAAAAACAATGCAATAAAAATACGTTTCATGAATCATTCAGGCAATCCCAAGAACATGGCAATCTCAGGCAAAACCTTACGCGTTTACAAAATAGAGGAATTTATGACAAGAAAACTCGAATAGATTAATTTTTCGATTAGCGTCTATGAAAAATTACTATTGTGCTATACGGGAACTGTATCTTCAAAACCATTTATGTACATTTGTTAGAAAATGCGCTACTATAAGAAGTGGTCAGCAATGTAATCAATCGAATGACGGTATTTACGTAAGTAGATAGTCTCTGTCAGACCCGTATCTATGCAAGTAGGACGACAGGGCCGCCTCCTCATAACAAAATATCTTAAGCAGTGCTCCAGTGAAGATAAAAATTTCTTAAAATGTATTATAACGACCTTCAGAACCTAATTTGATTTAATTTTTTTAATAATACATAAATTTAGTTAAAAGGTACTTATTTTACTCAAAATATCTACCTATGTACGTTGATGATCCCTAATGCCTAATTACCTGATATCTACGTAATTACTTAATATATAATTACCTAAATATGTATGTACATATGTACCTAATACCCAATTTGTCTTGGAGTAGTTAGAAAATTGCAGTGTTCTAGAATTGGCAGCGAACGACAGGATCTCAAAATGAAACACTAATTTGAGTACCGGAAATTAAACCAAGACTCCTCGTTCAAAGTTGCGTGATCTTTTTTGGTCATATAGGCCTGGATGCATTGGCAATCCAGTAATTTGTAGCAACAAGTAAAAAATGCCTCACTGGTAATTTTTGAACATCAAAAAGATAGTGGCCATACGTGTTCTAAAGGAGGACCGACCCCCTCCCGCAGAATGGCAGCTGACCCCCAAAAAATGGCTGCTGATCCCCCAGAATTGTCAATTTTCTAAAAAATTAAAGAAACTGTGCTTTTCAAAGCGTTTATATCCTTTGGCTCAAAAATGTCAAATTTTCGGCGCTAAATTTTGTAGTATTGTTATCTTCTATAAAGAGCTGCGTCGAAAAACAGTCTTTTGACCTAAACCCTTAGGTTTTAAGAATTCAATAGCGTCAATATATTTCGTGAAACAAGCCCCATTATCAGTCAATCTACTGTAAAAACGGTTAAATTAGAGCAGATTGAGATAATTTTTAAAAATCAACATCGACATTTCATCGAAATTTTCCCATACATAAGTTTTCATGTAAAGCACAAAAAACAATAAGCAGCATTGCATACATATATACATTAAACGAAAAGCGGCAACCCTTTTGTCGAAATTAACCTACCGTCCTAAAAATTTGATGCCGCAATGGGGCGATGCTGTGGTCATTGCCCAGATATGATCGGTAACCAAATGATTTAGGTGAAAATTTAAAAAATGAAAAAAAACAAACAGTTAACTTCTGAGGAACCAACAAAAACTGTTCGAAAAACCCTTCGACTGTTACTAGAAAGGTTTGCGAAAGATAGGAAATCACGTTTAACTTAACGTACTTCTTATATGACAAATTCGTATTCGACGTGGATACCGAGCGTTTGCTAGCCAACCTAGTTGTTTTGTTCTCGACGAAGTCGCTGTCGCGGCAATAAAAAAGTATATAAGCATTCCAGTATCTTTCTCTTTCTTCGGGAAATGACGAATCTATAACATATCACTTAAATTACACGCATATACAGGGCCGTGCCCCCTGGCCGAAAAAACATGACAGATAATATACAGTCGAACTCGGATAATGCACACCCCTTCGGTACCAAGGCCCAAAGTATGCATTAACCGAGTGTGCGCATCAACCGGAGTGTGATATTTTCTTAAAATTTCCATTTTTAGTAAAAAAAACAAATCTATTATCGCTTCAATGCTATGACAGGAGGAATAAAAAGACGACGAATGTTGTGTCCTTGCTGTTGCTCTAGAATAAATAGTGTAATAACAATTTATGCTTTTCTTCAGCATTAGGTAACAGCGTGCAATAAATATGATTAATCCACGTGTGCATTATCCAAGGTCAGCGTGCTCATTATACGAGGTGTGCACTAACACACTGATTTATATGCTGCGGTCATGTCAGTCGTGTGCATTACGCATTATCCGAGTTTGCATTGACTGAGGTGTCTTACAATGTTAATACACTATTTCTTGCCGGGACCATGCGCGCTGGTGCGCATTAACCGGAAAAAGCATTATACGGGGTTTGCATTATCCGAGTTCGACTGTATAAGGCACTTTTCATAGCCTTTTCAAAGATGAGAGAATTATTTCGGATGTCTCGATTTTTATGATCCAAATGGATAGAGCATGCTGAAAGACGTGTGTAATTCCGGTATTTACCGGCTAATCCAACGAATTTTTCAAAATATAAACCGATTTATGTTGGGTCCGTTTCCCCCTTAAAGCTGATGATACACAATGCATACATATGTATGTTGCATACCAAGTACATCAAATCGATAAACGATCATCTCCAAAAATTTCAATTTTCTATCTTCCGACTTTAAAAGAAGATAAATTTTTCCTGCGCTTTGTAATGATCTTTTCGGCAAGAAAACCAAACTGAACGCCGATTTTTCATATGCAAATCAGCTCTTGAAGCGGTTTAAATCGAAACAGCAATTATGAAACTATCGTAACAATCAGCAGACATATGATTTTCTTTTCAACTGCAAAGTGATGTCGTTACTGAGGGCAGCCTAAAAAGCGCTTTTATATCATGCCATTGAATACCGGAATGCCTTTCATACACAGAGTACGTTGAAAGGAGTACAGACTTTACATCCCACATTTAGTTGCATACATACCTATGCATAAATATCCTATTCTTCGAACTTATACACAAAAAGGAACAAGCATGATGATTTACAGGACTGCAGGCAGCATACTCTTTTCTGTCTTGGCCTTGTATTTCCCTCCAAAAAGCTCGCTTTCCATGAATTGCCTTGTCATTTCAACTGGCTCAACGCATGTATCATTGAACTTGAACCACTTGTTGCCTGCATTTGAGGATAGAGCATCCTTCCTGAAGGGCAAAAAATTGGTTTTTGAAAACGATAACCAAAGTCCACGCTTTGTTTGACCAGCTAGTCAGCAAGGTAGACGAGCAGAATAGTGAAAAAGCATAACTGCGAAAAATGTGTGGTTTTAAAAAGATTATTTCTTAGTTTTTTTGCGAAAAACTTGACTTTTATTCGCATTCATCAGACGTGGAAAAGTGAAAATGTCATGCAAGTTTGACTGTATAGCTTAAGTACAAGTAATGAAACGTCTTTTCCTGCAAACTTTAGTTTCAGCTTCCATTATAGGACTTAAGGATACAAAATGGAATTCGTTTAAAAATATATTTTTAGTCGAATAAACTACGTTGACGATAGAAATACTTAAGTTCTATCAACACACAGAAATGCTTACTTGTGTAGTCTCTTTGTTGAAGAGGCAGTTTTATTTTATAAATTACATAATCCGCTGTTTTAGCTACGATGGTTTGATGTTTTATTTTATCGTGGAAAAGTGAAAATGTCATGCAAGTTTGACTGTATAGCTTAAGTACAAGTAATGAAACGTTATAATAAAATGCTCTTGTCTTGAGGTAGTAAAGAATCTAACTTCCGTTTAAAGTCTACTTATGTATGTATGAGTTATGTATTTTTGTGATCGCAATATTGTATTGTCATAAAAACTCCATACCGAAGAATAGCTAAGGGTTCAAATTTTCACAGAATTGAAGGACTGAATTAATACGTATGACCATAAGACATTAAAACGTTTACGAGATGCAAAAAAGTTTAAATGAGACGACGTTAAATAAAAAAACAGTTGGATAAAGAAAAAAGGGAAACGTAGTGATACAGAATTCGAGTATGGAAGTACAAAGTCAATATAAAAAAGTAATACGAATAGCCGAGGTCATTAGAAAGGAGTCAGAATCATACATGAGCATGGGGTGAGGGGGTATTACCCCCTGAGCTTTGAAAAGCTGATAGCTATACAGCGATTTTGGCCGAAAAACCATTGCTGTAAAGCCTTTTTTGGGCTCAGAAAATTAGCTATACAGCCTTTTGAGGCTCAGATAATTAGCTATACAGTCTTTTTTAGCTCAGAAATGATATTTAGTTGTCTTTTCTGAGTTTCAAAAGGATATATAGCTATTTTTCGACTCCGAGAAGGGATTAATAGCTATTTTTAGTCCAAAAAGGCTATATAGCTATGTTTTTGAGTCCAAAAAGGCTACATAGCTAGTTTTCTGAGACCAAAAAGACTATATAGCTAATTTTCTGACCCCAAAAGGACTATAGGGCCGTTTTTACGAAGCACATAGCTAGCTAGCGATTTTGGTTTTCACCCTCTCCCTGAGACTTTGACCTTGCGCACCTATGATCAGAACTAAGTATGTATTTAGTTCACTCAAGTTTCTGTTTTTCATCTTCCTTCAATACTCTGTCAATGGAACCTAATGGCACAATTCTACACGGCCAAAGTGCCAGTCACCAGAGAAAAGATTGAAAAAGATAAAAACAAAATGCGCATTAGTCAATTAAATTCAGAGATACTTATAGATAAAAATAGGCGAGTAGATAAACAACTAATAGTAATCCAGAATTGTGAGTGACTGAAAACTAATAAAATTTAAATAAAAAGTTATCGATTAGGTTGGGCAAGTAACATGCGTCTTACATGCACGTAGGGGGTGAGGGGGTATTAACCACTGCTGAAGGGCCAGCTAGACAGGTACTGTCTGGCGATAATGAGCTGAAGGAAAGCTTTTTGCGTTCTTTTCGAGGACAAAAGCAGTAATGTCGGATTATTACTTTTATGAGAGTTTAACTCAAAAAGTGCCCAAAATGGTTAATTCCTATATTTCCTAGTTTTAAAAGCGATATAACGCAGTCAATATAAACTAAAAATGTTTTCAAAATGCCGTACTATTATAAAGAAGCGTTTTATATGCTATTTTGACTATTTTCGCCTTTTAAATAGCAAACAAATTGTCAACACTGATTTACCGTTTTGAATCTCTGGGATTTTACCCTCCCCCTGCCGACCCTGACTTGTCCATCTATAATGCACGCTATAAATATTTACCTTCTATCCTTGATAAACGAATAATAATGACCAGCAGTAGCCTGCCCACTGTGCACCACGACGCCGGTCAGCGAGTAGCGCGCCGACTCGGCATACTGTAGGTCACTGATAGACAAGCGGGCCCTCCTCAGGGGCTTATTTGGTGCCTGGACGAATCCGGATTGAGTTTCGTTGACCGATTCTGAAAATCCCAGAGATCTACTGGCGTTATTTGTCGATTTGGCGGTACTATTAATGACCGTGGTTCTATTGGTGACCATGGACGATGCAGATGCAAAGCTTGGACTGATGAAAAATTTAGCGAAACTCGACGCATTGGTCATCGGGCTAGCGAAATTGTCCGCATCGTCGCTGCAATTCAACTGCTCCAAAGCGGCGGATGTGTATGGAAAAAGGTCGAGTGAGTGAGGAAACTCAAAAAACGTTCATTTCGCACTCGTACTATGCTGTGCGTCCCCCTTGGCCGGAAAAAATTTTTGAAAGGTAAGATAATGCACAGAAAGATGGAAAAATTGACTGTCTTTGACGTACATAAAATCTTCAAATTTTGGCGCTTTGCGCGCCGCATTTGAAGTATTTCTATCATTTTGGCCTAAGCTCGACCGAAAATGACACTTTTTTATAGCTTTATTAGGTGAAAAATTTTTTTCCAGAGAAGTTCGAGTTTTATTATCTTAATGGATAGAGTATGTCGAAAAACGTCCAAAAATCCGGTTTTTGCGCGCTATCCCGACGAATTTTCCGAGATATACATCAATTAATGTCGAGTCCGCCCCCACCCCTTGGCCGAATCATGGATACGGGCCTGAGTGCGCACATTTACATAATCTTAGGGAGAGAGGGTTTCACCCCAATTTTAACCCTTTCCGCCCAGCATTCGCGATTTTTCAAAAGTTCCCAAAAATTTTCTGGAAATTCGCGGAAAAGGTGCTTTTTAAGCGTTTTTAGCTATCTATTTGCTCGAAAAAAGTCGAATTTTCTGCGCTTCGCGCCATATAATCATGTTTTAACAATATCTTGCTCAATTTATTCGACTTTTTTTAGATTTTTTTTCGAAATTTTTTAGTGTCTTCATGCTCTAGAAAGATAGAGCATGGTCAGAAACGCCGAAAATACGATGTTTTTGTCGCGTACCCACTATTTTTAGGACCCAAAGAAGCACTTTTGAAATTTAACCCCCCAGAATTCCCATGCTGTGCGTCGTAATAAATAATAGTTTGCTTCTAGTTTGCTTCTGAATTTTTTAAAAATAAAAAAATTAAGCATTGCTTTTCTTAAGACATTTCAAGACAGTGTTTTTGCACAAGGTCCCTTTGTATATGTATGTGCGAGGGTCACTCCACAAGTCCTGAGCCTTGAAGTCAATTTTATTAATAAATTGACCAAATTTTCATAGTTTCTCAAAATATTCTCCATTAACATTTATGCAGTTCTATTCGATAAAAACAATTTTTAAAGCAGCTAGAGTAATCCGCGTATGATATGCTAGTGGGTAAATATTTAAATGCAGAAACAGCACTGTCCTGCGATTCAAACCTTATTCCCTTCAGCTTGTTTTTGATTTTGGGAAACAAAAAAGTCACAAGGTGCTAGGTCAGTTGAGTAAGGCGTATGGAGCAACAAGTCAATGTCCATCTGCTTCAAAAAGTCAATTGTTCTTGCCGCTGAGTGTGCACTCGCATTGTCGTGAGGCAAAAACGATTTACGATTCTTCGAATTTGGACAAAATTCTCGCATGTTTGCAGTGACTGTAGGCAAAACTTTCTTACAGCACTACTTCAGCGTAACAGTTTTTTGTTCAACAAGTGAATCGATGCAACTGGACCACTCTGGTGGAAGAACACTTCAATCATTAGCTTGCTAACACTTCGACTTCTGACAACAATTGTTAGACACGCTCCACCATCAAGCATTCAGACAGTCGACTGAAGCTTGGATTCAGGGTTGAACTAATAAATCCATGTTTCATCACCAGTAATAATTTCAAAAACTGCATTAGAACGTCAACTAACAAATGTTTCGAGCATATTTTTTTCGAGCCTTTCAATGCGGCGCTGTTTCTGAGCATCAGTAAGCAAATGTGGTATCATATGGCTCGCAAGCTTTTTATGTATGTATGTACCTTCTAGGGTTTGGCGAAGGATGCGATCAATTGTTCCCCCAAATAGCCTGTCTTTTGCGCTATCTCTTGATACGTGATTCGTCTGCCCTTCTTAATCAGTTGGGCTACAGCAATCGCATTTTCCTCTGTGTTAATTCCTGACTGATGACCAAGTCGTGGGTCATCTTTGAATGACCACTGACTCCGTGTGTTTAATAGTAGCAAAAGACCGAGCTTGACCAACACAATAAATGGACAAATTTTCAGCACATACGGGTCATGATTGACCAAGTTTCAAGGCAAAAAGCATCATGGCCCGAAAATGTTCGTTTGAAAGATTTTAGCACATTTCTTAAGGAACCAAAATTCGATGAACTCAAATTAACCCTGCACACCTTTTCGACAAGCTATCAATTTGATGTTTTAAACATAAGCCATTGGATGTATGGCTTACCAAAAAGAGCAAAATAAACAATGTAAACAAAATATTGACTCGGAGGATCAAGATTCAGCAGTGACCCTCGTACAGAGATGGTCCTAAAAAATCTTGGTACACTTTGTACATGCAAATTTTTGGTACTATAATATGGTATAGTAGCGCTTTCATGGCGGTAAAACAGAGTTTTTCGACCGTTGGTAGTATATTTGAGCCAATTTTTTGGGTTTCTGGCTATAAAAATAGAACAAATTGTCTCAGAAAGGCGTAAAGCGCCGAAAAATTTGGCAATTTTCCTTCCTAACCGCAATTTCTGCCATTACAAAGATATACAGGACAGACAATTACTCATTCCGGCGCGAAGCGCTAAATTTTTTTGGAAATTTCAGACCTTTTCACTATTTCTATCCTCCCAAAAATCTTTGCACATATACAAAGACGGTCCCTAAAAGTCTTAGTATATCGGGTAAGATCTTTGCTCAATGCAAAAAAACGTGCTTCGAGATACCGAAAATGACGCTCTGTCTCGGTTAGACATACTTACCAGATCTTGTAAAAATTTGATGCAACAATTGCAGACTGAAAAAATACTGTCATACAGTAGTTGAACAAAATTTCAATTTTAAGCATAACTATCAAAAGGCCTATTTATACAGTGCTCGCCACGAAATTTGAATAATAAATAACCGATTGAGTTTATTTAGAGACGCTTTTTCACGACCTAATCGCCGGAGACCTAAAGCGTATGCTGATATGCTTTACTTCAAGAAACCGCGACCTAAACGCTTAGGTCGGACCGTTTACGACTTAGCGAGCGTTCTCAAATATAGGCGAGATGATAGCGCGCGTGCGCGCATTATGTACACAATATTATATGCATATGAATTCTACGAGTGCAGGCCCGTAGCCAAGAGGGCGAGGGGGCAGCTGCCCCTTCCTCCCGTAAACCAAAAGATTTTTTTATTTTAAAAGGGTTCCGCAAAGAGAGAAATAAAAAATTCTTGAAGTGTATGTAAAAGGTCGTCAAAACAGATTTTTTGCGTACTTTTGAGCTAGTAAGCGCAAAATTTTGCGACACTTCGCGCCGGATTAATTGTTTCCATATAAGTTTCGTGTTTTAAAACGTTCAAATTTGAGTTAGAGTTAAAGAAAATGTCAAATTTTTCAGGCGCTTCACGCCGAATCACTAATTTTCTGATTGTTTTTCTTTGCAGAGCACAGTGACTGAGTGCAAATAAGAACTTAAGATTTTGTTTATGGACTTATCGATGAAAAATCAGTTGCGCATAGTTTAAACAATAGAGTTTTATGTATAGTACGAAATAATTTTACATAAATGTTAAAAAATGTCTTTAAAATTTCTCTTTACCATTGCGTAGGGCTCGTTGAGAAACGTTTAAAAATGCCGTTATTCTTGACTATCCCCTAATGGCTCTCGAGATATCTGACTTTCAAAATTTTCGGTCCTCCCCCGAAATAAAATCCTGGCTACGGGTCTGCACGAGTGTAATCAATATTTAGGTCTACGCACGCAGAGTTGTAAACGGTCTGACCTAAGCGTTTAGGTCGCGTTTTCTCAAAACTATCCAGCGCTTTTGGAACGCGTTTTGTAAAGTAAAGCACGTCAGGATACTCATTAGGCCTTCGGCAATTAGGTCGTAAAAAAGCGTTCCTAAATAAGCTCAAATGGTTCTTTATTGTTCAAATTCCATGGCGAGGACCGAAACCATTTGGGTCAAACCTTATTTATTCAAAAGCACAGTATTCTTCTGGCATACAATGAATGACCCTTATTCATGATTTTGAGTAAGGAACGGTAAAACCACTTCAAACACTAAAACGCCAACCTCAAAGACGTCATTGTATTTCAAGGATCTCATCTCTTCCCAATCATAGTTGAACCGCTTCAATTGAATGACTAAGACTGGCGGCAGACTTTTGATGCACATACGTTTCAGCGTAGTCCGCTTAATGCAAAATAATTACGTAAGCATATCGTTGCATGTACAGTGAAAGCTATGAGAAGCAAATATTGTCGGAACCAAGAAAACTTTAACGGCAAAAGCAAAAAATTAGGGCAAATGACAAGAATTTCTAGTCGAAATTAAGATCATTAATTAAAACGAAATTAAATTAAGAAAAAAACGTAAAAGAGATATTATTAAAACAAATAACTCAGCAAACTTATACCTTGCAATCGCACTTTTCGCAATAATATGCATTTTCACCCTCCAGAATTTCGCCCCTGACGAAATTGTTTAAGCTTTCTTCCAAATTATGCGATCGGACAGGTAAATTCAAAGCATAAAAGGACTCTTCTCTTTCGTATCTTGACAAATTAAAAACAAATTTGAACATATGTACATACATATTAATATGTGACCAGATGGGGGACGAGGGGATGGGTGGCCCCCTTCTCCTCGAAATATAAAGAATTTATTACCCGCAAGTAGGCCTGTATCCAGGATTTTATTTCGGGAGGCCGAAAATTTTGAGGTTAGATATATCAAATAGGGTCAAAAATAAAGGCATTTTTATGCGTACCTCGACGAGCTCTACGCAATGGCAAAGGAAAATTTGGAAAAAATTTAAAAATTTAAACTTTATTTTAAACTCATATTACACAAATCTATCGTTTAAATAATCTAACTAACTGATTTTGCATTTAATCGACGAATAATGTCTTAGCTTCTGTCTTTGTATTAAATCTGTGTGATTTACAAAGAAAAGAATACAGAAAATGAAAAAATTGTAGCATGCTCTACATACATGTCTAATTTGAGCGGTTTTGGGCGGGATAGAAGACAAAAAACTATAGATAAACAATAAATCCGGGGCGGAGAGCCGGAAAATTTTGAGTTTACAAACTCAAAAGTACGCTAAAAACCCATTTTGGTGGTGTTTTAGGCCAACATCGAGAATTTTTCATTTTTCCATTTGGGGGACCCTTGTGTGCTTCAAAAGCTATTTTTCATTCCCGAGGTACCGGCCGCCCCGCCCCCCTAAATACGGGCCAGCTGACAAGGGTCCCCAAAGAAAAAATTGAAAATTCTGGAAATCTATTAAGACAGCCAAGACAGGTATTCAGCAGACTCTTTGACTTAAAAACGATGAATAATTATATCAAAAAATTTCCGCGTTTAAAAGTAATTTATTTTTCTTTGGGAAGCCCCAAAATCCAAAATTCAGCATCTAATGTTTTAATACAATAAGTTTACAATGTTTTCAAGTCGAACTTGGACTGAATATAAAGAAATGAGCCATACAAATATAAAAATTGTATCGTTTAAGCTATCTAACTTAAAAATCACGCAAAAAATCGATTATTTATGATTTTTTCTTCACTATGGTGAAAATCCCTACCAGAAAAGCTAAAGCACGCCATCATTTTCGTATACCTCCTAACAGTCATCGAGGTATTTCTGAAATTTCGAGCCCTCGAAATAAAATTCTAGTTACACCCTGTGTATCAGAAATCTATATTTTGCATTTGAGAAATTTTTCAAATCATGTTTACAATTATGATTTACTTTCTTTTATCAAATACCGCGAAGTCTTAACAACGATCAGTCTTAGTATAAAAGGGAAAATCAACATGAAAGGATAGATCCCTGCAATCAGTAATGAAGAGCGCATCTAACATAGAATTGAACACTCATTGTGCAAATGTATCCCCAGTTTGAACATACAAAGTACTAAATGTTTGCTTCCTACAAAAGATTGGGGTCGTGGTAAATTTGATCAGTTTTTCAGTACATATCCATGTAGTATAAATACATACTTATGTAGCTGACTACCTCTAAAACCTTGACGCCAATCTGATAGCCCGACACTTCTTATTATGCAACGATGCATTTAGAAATCAAAGGAGGCTATTAATTACGTGCGAATAAATAATAAGATTCATACGGAAATACAGGAATTTCCTAAATTCAATTAGGTAGGATTATAAGCACGTCAAACCTGTGCGAACAACCTTGACAAATCTTCTGGTCCGAAAAAACGCCTTGATACTTGTTCTTAAATATTTCGTCAAGACCGAGCTTCTAAAAACAATGGCGTCGCAATTAAATGATACATGGATAATGTAAATCTTTTTATTAAATGGCAAAAAATTATATAATCAACAAATTTTTTGCAGGATTTTTCTTGCTTTTTTCAATATTCCCTTGTGCTCGAAAAATGTTCCCCCAAGAAGGAGAAAAAATAAGTAATCAAATGCGCAAAAAACAGCGAAGAGAATCCTTTTAACTTTGCTTTCTTCATCTTTACATAAATGTACACATTAAATTTCTTATGAGGGATGTGCCGGTTAACCGGAACCGGTTGGAACCGACCAATTTTTGGAACCGGAACCGAGAACCCGTTTTTTGATTTTCTAAGAACCGGAATCAATTTCTCGGTTTTCTAAGAACCGGAACCGGAACCGATCTTATTAGGAGTCGGTTATCGGTTTTTTAAAAGTAGAGATAAAAATCGAACTTCATAAAATTTAGTGAAGACATGAAGCAGCGATTCAATCTTTTATTACCCAACAGTTTACAGATTAAGATTGGACATTGTAAAAATATGCTACTGAGCCTAAAAAATATGAAAGACTTAATAACGTATAAATATCACCGTTACCAAATCAAATAACGACGGCAGGAGATTTTAGGATAAAAAATACACCAATTTACGAATTCTAATAAGCAAAGAACAGTGGAAACATAGTGTTCAACTGAATGAAAGATTGTGCAGACAAAGCCAGGCATGATATATGTTATTCAAGAAACACATAGATAATATTCAGTGATTTATATGTAAATTGTCAACTCGACGCAAAACTTGTTTAAACGTGCAGTTGCCAGATTGAAATGACTTCCTGAATCATTCATCTCTTTATCATATCGTCATATGTTCCCGTGAAGTGAGGCTATCAAGAGCGTACATACTTTAACACAGGAACCGAGAACCGGAACCGACGGTTCTCTAGTCGAAGAACCGGAACCGGAACCGGCGGTTCCAACTTACGCAAGAACCGGAACCGGAACCGAAGTTCGTGTTTTTCAAGAACCGGAACCGGAACCGAATTTTTTGAAAAACCTGGAACTGGAACATCCCTAATACATACATATACTCGTATATACCGCAGCTACAGACTATTGCTTTTAAAATCTGAAAAGTCGGAATTCGCGTTACTTTAAGGCAGAAGATTATATTTCAGTTGCACATACATACATGCATATCTGATTGAACATATGTGTATAGCAAAGATGTAACCCTCAAAATTTTGGGTAAGGGGTCCCGGCCATTCTTAGTGGGGAATGGCCTCCAATTTTCGGCCAAAAATGACCAAAGCACACCTAAAAACGGCCAAAAATTTCAATTTTTTCCAAAAATCCGGAGAGGGGTCAAAAATTTTTCCTGGCTTCTAGGGGGGATGAGTGATCTCTCTTCCCTCTGTTACGTGCATGCTGTGGTACATGATATATATTGTTAGTACCAGGCAACAATTTTATATATTTTTGTATTACATATGTAAGTTCGTTCAATTCGTGATATTATAAATGAGCTTCTTAAATCTTGAATGGAAGAATGAAACGAAGACGCACTTTTAGTATTTCATTAGTTTGATCAATCAAACAACAGAAGAATTCAAAGGCGTCCTGTTGTTCCCTTAGATTAACTTGCTGTCCCCACAGCTTAAACGTATCCCAAAACGACTTAGGAACGTAATACTGTTGATGCGAATCCTTTAAGTGACCGAACAGACGCTGCAGTTCTTTCAGCAGACTGAAACCAAATACTGAGGTAAACATGGTGATATGTATATGACTCAATCAGTGAAAGATGATTTATCTTGTCAAGCGCTTTAAAATAATCTTGAACAATCGCCTAAACAAGAGTTACATAATATAACATACGAGATATCAATTGTCGGTGTAAACTATGATACTTCGTTGGCTAACACCTTATTTACCTCTAAAAAAGCATTTTAAAGTTTAAACCATATTTGGCATATTCACGCTAAATGAAAATAAAAATGCAATCCAACGTAAAGTGTATTATAAAAAACTGCAAAGTTTTCACTTGTATTGCTTCTTTCAATAACAACATCTTATTTCCGCAATATTTTGACCAACTATTTAGCTAACATGTTAGAGCGTAATATTTAGTAATACTTCTCTTCTTGTTCAAAAGGTGCATTTGTCTTGAAGTTGTTCATTAAATTACTCCTGAAGTTGTTTTGAAAATTCTTTAAAGTTGTCCTTCTGACGCAGCCAGCTTTAAGTACAGGCACGTAGCTCTGGGGGAATGGGGGGTCCGGACCCCCCAAAATTCAGAAAAACCGAAAAATAGGACTTTTTAAACCTTATTCTGTGCTATTTTTGGCCTTTTTGGACCCCGGACCCCCAAATTGGTGTTGGTCCCCCAAAAATAGGACGGCCAGCTACATGCCTGTTTAAGTATGATCTCATTGTGGCACAAAATGACTCACATTCTGAGCGTCTGGTGCTCGAAAGAGAGACCAACGCTTCATCAATGATTCATGTAAAATAGTTTTAAAATTCAATTATGAATTTTCTTTCAGTACACAACTATTTTGCAAAGATATAATAATAACTGCTGGGAAGATTAAAATTTTAACAAAGATATAAAAGAACTAAACAAGGACAGCTGATATATACTTATGTAACTGAAAAAGAGTAAAAAATCAGCAATACTTTCAATTGGCTCCCTTCACGGCTCACAATTTTTTGTTCACGATAATTACATTTATTAATAAATTATGTAGGTAACTCGTTTTAAAAATTATACAAAAACGCAAGGACTAAACTAAAATATTATATGCTAATGTAAGAGCAGCAGAGTCTACCCTAGACAAAATAAGAAAAATAACAGGGAAGATAGATTTCACGAAAATGTTTGTTCTATGTATGTTTTGTTTATAAAAATCAAGCATTTCCACTCAGCAGTAATAAATCTGATCAGACCTCATAAAGATTTAATACCAATAATCATATCAGTGTAAAAGTATAGCGACGATTTCCTGTAAAAAATATGAGTTCTAAATTACGACCGACACGCTTCGCATTTATCGTCTTTAATAAAGCATGTTTAGTTGCCAAGCAGTCATGGGAAACTGTCCGATTTCGATTTGAGAATATACAGCTTGTTAATACATAGTTTTCTAAAAATGCATGGCACATGCTGTTATTTTGCTTCTAGGTAGAGAAAATTAGAAACGACGATAATAGGGCGACCGTTAAAGATCGTAAATCGTCTTAGCAATTTTCTCGTCCCAGTAGCAAAATTATAGTTCATGTACATACTTATCTAATACAGTTTTGGAAGCTTTTTTATCTTGCATATCTCTCAAATCATTCGATAATAAGTAAATATGGCGAAAAATCTGGAAAAGGTCTAAATTCGATAGAAATTTTCTGCATGAAAAAAATGAAACGAAAAAATTGACAAATTTATATGTTAATTTTTTATTATATCAAAAATACCCACCGCTTTAAAAGTCATGTTTGTCCATTTTTAATTGCACTCATTACCCTGAAAATTATAATATGGCGACTAGCACACCCCAGAGTTTGGCGAGTCTCTAGTATTACTTGCACTGCTCTAGGAAATGAGATCAGTCAGAGCTTAATTGGACCCAAGAGTGTCCTTAAAACATTCTGTTACGTACATGCTAAAATCCGCTAAACTACCTTGAGAAAAAATATATTTTCAGTCCATTATCCATATATGTATGTATCCTTAATTTCGCCTTTTTCTAATAAAAATTTCATGTTTCTATTTCTGGCTCTAGAGCAGACATGCACAGTGTGTTGCGATTCCTGGCCTTTGTTGGCAGCAGTGTTTTTTTGTACAAGGTCCTGTTGTACGTGTACAAAGATGGTCCCAAAAAGTCTTTGTACATCTTGTATATATGCAAAGTTTTTGTGTACTATAATGTGGTACAGTAGCGATTTCAGTGTAATAAAACGGGATTTTTCGACCTTTAGTAGTGTATTTTAGCTGATTTCTGGGTTTCTGACGCCAAAAATTACTAAAAAATTGTCTCAAAACGGCGCGAGGCGCCGAAAAATTTGACATTTTTCCATTCTAAATGCAAATTCTGCCAGTTTAAAGATATATGGGACAAACCATTACTCATTTCGGCGCGAAGCGCCGAAAACTTCTAGGAATTTTACACCTTTTAACAGTTTTTGTCTTCTTAAAAATCTTTGTACGTGTACAAAGACGGTCCTGAAAAGTCTTTGTTTATCGGGAAAAATCTTAGCCAAATACAAAAAAACCGTGGTTGGCAGATGCTGATTCGTAAATCAAGCAAGAAAGATTCACCCTACGGGTTTTCCGCCTTCTTCAGCGTCAACCGACAAAACATAATCGGCAAGACCAGGCTCCATGAAAAACTGTTGCAAAATTGCATTCATGTAACACGTTGTTCCGGCATTCTTCAATCCCACAAAGCCACGATTATCCCATCTGGTCTCAATCAGCGGGGCATACTAAAAGACTTGATTCTAAGTAAAACAAGTCATGCGATAAATCAAAGTTTATACAACAACAACAACAACACACAATAACAACGCAAAACAACCACAACGAGTTTGCAACTGCCTAAAAAGCAAAGCTTCCGAAGAAAAATAAAAATGAAGAAAACGTGTGTTAATATTAGACATCCCAGAGTTAACTAAATGAATTAATATTTTAACATTTCCTGTCATACTTTCATCACATTCTTGATAAGATATGTGTGTACATCAACAATAAAAAAGAAGAACAATGCTACGGTTAAAAACTTTCAGATTTTATTATCGAAATTCAAAATAAGGCAAAGTTTTCATATTTTCATGCAATCAAAATGAATAAAGACCTGTTACAAATTGCATATAAGACCAACATACGACGCAAACGTACTTCATATTCATGAACCAGATCCGACGAACATTGATCGTGCAACGCCAGTAAGGAAACAGTGATGCTTTGATAGTTGGACAAACAGTCTCGGCACAATTCGATGAAAAGTGCAAAAATTGCTGAGCGAGTCTTCTCGCTCCTGCATCTTAAGGAAATCACAAATAAAGAAACGTGATACAGCACACACAGATTTTTGGGTACTAAAATATAGGACCATAGCGAATTTAGTGTTGTAAAAACTAAGGATGAACCGGGTCCAAGTATCCGGACCCGGATCCGGCACTATCCGACGCTTTTTCTGGATCCGGACCCACCCGAAATTTTCGAAAGTAAAGATCAGGACCCGGACCCGAAATTTTCAAAAAAGTATAAATCCGGACCCGGATCCGAAAATTATGAATTTTTAGGGACCGAGTCAAACTGTTTTCTTAGTAAACTGAGAAATAAGTATTTAATCCCAGAAATTGCTGGTTGGTAAAATTGAAATATGCTTGCGCGAGGGTTTATTTAGCAGTGAGCGAGTGAGTGTGGTTCAACAAATCGGACCGATGAATGTTTTTTCCTGAATTTTATTCAACTTAGACGTAGAGATGTGGTTTAGGGCATACAACTGTAGTGCTTGAACATTACAACATTACGTGGATGGCATCGAGCCGGTGGACCTACGCTGTCGCAATTACCATTTAAATCTAATATCTTTTTGTATTTTCTCTTAATCATGCGGTATTATGCGTCACGTATTTTCTACTGAGGTTATTTGTTTTCGAGAATAAACACAGAAGCGCGGATTTTGGAGCGTAAATATTTTGTATATTTTTATTTGCATCTATTCAGATAGAGTACTAATCATGATGGCAGACTGACGCTCGAAAGCTGAGTTTTGACATGATGAGACTCGAAATAGCTTATACTAGAAGCAGGGGCGTACACAGGATTCTTTCAAGGGGGCGGTCCAAAATTGGATTTTAAAAAATATTATGCGTCACGTATTAAAAAAAACATTTTAAAGAGCTATGTACATCATGCAAACCCATTTATCATGAGCCAATAGGATCAAAGCTAGCTTAACCTTATTTTGAACAGTATTATTCATTTTTTATTTATGATTTCTGATCATGTTACCCAGTGTTGTTTGTTTTGTACTCGGCAAAGATCCATACCCATTACCCATGTACAAAGACTTTCAGGGATCGTATTTGTACATGTACAAAGATTTTTGGGAAGACGAAAATTTCAAAAAAGCTTTAAAATTCGAAAACATTTTCGGCGCTTCGCGCCGAAATGAGTAATTTTGTGTTCTATATGTATCTTTATAATGGCAGAAATTGCATTTCGAACGGGAAAATGTCAAATTTTTCGGCGCGTGGCGCCGTTTTAAGCCGATTCTTAGAAATTTTTGCCCTTAGAGACCCAGAAATTAGCTAAAATACACTACCAAAGATCGAAAAAACTATTTTTCCACACTAAAATAGCTACTGTACTATATTATAGTACACAAAAATTTGCATGTACAAAATGTACAAAGACTTTTGGGGACCATCTTTTCACATGTACAAACAGACCTTGTACGAAAAACACTGATGTTACCAGCCTCATCTTATCCGAAAGCAATGAATATAATAATGTAATATGACAGCAGATATAAATATTTATTACACCGTTTAGGATACCTTTGACCGATCGACGGTCGGGTCTAGGTCAAAGATCGATCGGACCCGGACCCGAAATTTTAATTTGTTGAGATCCGGATCCGGACCCGAAATTTTGAAAGACTAAGATCCGGACCCGGACCCGAAATTTTCAAAATTTTGGATCCGGTACATCCCTAGTAAAAACAGAGTTGTTCGACTTTTGTTAGTGTATTTTGGCTACTTTCAGTGTCTCTAAAGGCAAAAATCACTAAGAATCGTTGTCGAAAAATTTGACATTTTTCCTTTTAAAATGCAATTTCTGCCATTATAAAGATATATAGAACACACAATTACTCATTTCGGCGTGAAGCGCCGAAAATTTCTGCGAATTTTAGACCTTTTTTTGCAATTTTTGTGTTCCCAAAAATCCTTGTACATGTAGAAAGACGATCCCGGAAAGTCTTTGTACATCGGGAAAAATCTTTGCCAAATACAAAAAAAACACTGGCACAGTGTCATGTGTCTTCTACAATTCAAACGTACATATACAGCAAGCTAGATTAGACAACATACAAATTTTATATTATTTATGCATGATACATAGCGACAAAGAAGCACACAGGTTCGACGCAGCGACGTATGCTTGAGTACTTTTCAATTCAATTTATTGAGTTTGGAATGGCCATAAGCGCACTTATGTAAGGAAGAATAGAAACAAGTACTTGAACTAATACTTAAACAGGCTTGAACTCCACAAAATTTACTCCGATTAAACTGTTACTCAAGCGAACAATATTATTTGTAATAATCTCTTACCTTCTGACGATTTCTATCAGTTTTATGGTCATTCGCATACTAGGAATGCGCTAGCCAATCAGATCTATTCCGGCAAACTTCGACTTGATAGTAAAAAGCATGGTTTTGATACCAGATGAGCTAAAATTGAGAAGCATCTTTTGCAATAAGTCAGAAATTATCCAAAGATTGAAGTGACATTCAGGAGGAATTCGAAAAAGGTTGATTTCATTATTTTCTATTGAATCACGCGCGCGCAATAGGTTTTTGCCTTTGCGTTTATCTGAATAAAGTGTTGTTTTGTACTGCACTTTATTTAAACTTACGCAGAATTCAACCATAGTAGATCGGCGCTCGATTGACATTGTAAAACAGTGTGATTAATCTTAAAGCGACGAGAAGCTTGAGCAGCTGGAAACAGAAAATCGCATAAAAGCGGTGGGATCAATTTGGGTCCATAAGCTGTCTTAGCTTCAGCGGGTAGCAATTTTAAAAGTACGGCAATCGACCGCAGATGACCGGTTAGAAGAGGCGAGTCCTGGTCGCTCAATTGAATTGCAAGCGGATAATTTTGATGGCTTTGTGTGGGTAAGTACGAATCTGTACAGAAAGGAGAAAAATCCACAATTCTTTTTCATTCCAAAAATTAGGTAGAAATTCAAAAATTTCAATTTAAAAATATCTACATTTCGAAATTTTAACTATAAAATATTGCTTCTATAAAATATTTAAAATATAAAATATTACCTTACACTAAAATATTATGGCGTCCAAAATCCCATCATACTCGAAAATTGATTTCTTCTAAGTTATACCTCTAATCAGACAGGCACAGCAAGAAATTTGGGGGGGGGTAAAACATAGATGTACAAGATCAGGTTGTATAGGAAAGGGTAAAATTGAGATTTTGAGGTCCGGGAGGGGTAAAATCCGGAATTTTTGCTAAAGTAAAATGAGTTTTTGGCTATTTTTACGTCAAAATCGCTCAAAAATACACTGGTTTTGATTTAGATTACTCGACAGTTCTAATTTTTAAACCCTTCAGCAGGGAAGGGGTAATACCCCCTCTCACCCCTCCCTATGTGCATGTTATGGAGTGAAACTCGAAATTTTTTCAAAAGTGCCTTTTTTGGACTTAAAAACGATAAATATGTGTTAAAAACACGATTTTAAGCGTTTCTGACGATGCTCTTTCTTTCTAAAATATAAAAACATGAAAACAAATTTGCTAAAAAATCGAGAAAATTGCATTAAATTGACCAGAATATAGTCAAAAAATGATTATTTGGCGCAAAGCGCCGAAAATTTATCACTTTTGAGCCATCAGAACGCTAAAAACGCTTAAATTTGGACATCTTCTGAAATCGATCTGGTGTGAAAATATTTTTGTGAAGGGCGAAAAATTTTCTGTGGGGGTGAACCCCCAGATCATGTATGCCTCTGATTATAATATTTGTAATTTGTATATTATGCATATTACAACCACAGATGGAGGACAGGGTGGCCAGGGAGCGGTGAAATTCAAGAATTTTTTTATAGCAAGTTTACCTGAAATAAGCCTTTTTGGGAAAATCGCTCTACACTCTACATTACATACCTACCTTTATGAAAGAAGAAACTACTAATGGAAGGCAATCGACAAAAAATAGCGGGGAACAAAGTTCTCGTGACTATGATTCACGAAACAGATTATAAGTTCATAATTTCTAAATTTAAAAATCAAAATCTATATCTTGTGATTTTGATAAGGCTGTTTGTTAACATCGACGAACGTCGTTTAAAATTCCAGTCTGAGATAAATAACGTCTTCACGTTCTTATTCTACGAAAATGATACTTCTACCCAGTGTTTTTTTTGTACAAGGTACGTTTGTACATGTACAAAAATGGACCCCAAAAGTGTTTGTACATTTTGTACATACAAATTTTTGGGTACTATAATACGGTACAGTAGCGATTTAAGTGTGATAAAAACAGAGTTGTTTGACTTTTGGTAGTGTATTTTAGCTAATTTCTGGGTCTCTAAGTGCAAAAATCACTAAGAATCGTCTTAAAACGGCGCGAAGCGCCAAAAAATTTGACATTTTTCCTTTTAAAATGCAATTGTCTGCCATTATAAACATATATAGGACACACATTTACTCATTTCGGCGCGAAGCGCCGAAAATTTTTGCGAATTTTAGACCTTTTTAAAATTTTTGTCTTCCCAAAAATCTTTGTACATGTTCAAAGACGGTCCGAAAAGTCTTTGTACATCGGGAAAAATCTTTGCCGAGTGCAAAAAAACACTGCTTCTACCTGCATAATGTATAATTATAAAAAACGATCCCGCTAACTTGCGAAGTTCAGAAGCCACTGTGTCTCGTCTTCCAACATCTGATCAGGCGTCGGTTGGACGTACTTCAGTTCTTCGGGGTTCAGATCTGACAATAAGCGACTTCTTAGGTCGAAATATTCGCTGCATTGAGGCAACAAACGTTTGATCGATCCTCTGGCATTTGCTGCAGAACCCCAGAACGGCAGCGGCGCTTTTAGCAATATTTGGAAAAGCTAAGAAAAATTGAGTCACAGCTGCATTTTGAAGAAATTGATTAAGTTCTTCATTGGGATAATTTATAAATTTGAAGACAAAAGTTTGAAAGAAACGACAAGAGTAACACATATTTGCATAAAATGCCATTGATTCATAAACAAATTAATGTTTCGTTAAACTGCTGCTCAATTATTCAAAGCTGCTTTTGTCAGCTGTCAATCAATTTGTTTTTATTTACATTTCACCTAAGAACTGACAACTTTCTTTCTCGTTCGAAAAGAGCCAAGGACCAAAATATTCTGACGTGCACTTTTCGAAAAGAATTTCGTAAGAACGCGTCCAACTCGACAATCTTGCTTTAACTACATACCTATCTTGAAAAACCATTATATATTCGCTACTCACTGGTGATTAGCGTATATATTATTTCTGCTTGTGATTAAATCCTTTTGTCGCGTCTATTAATTATAAAAAGCTTTCACAAATTACTTATTATTACTGACATAAACATGCATCAGACAAACACGCAGGAAGAAATAAGACGATCTTTTTTAAGAATTGTTAAAATTCGACAAGTTTGCGTGATCCTACGTCCCTAAGTCAACTAAGTCTTTTCCATACTATATATGCACGTAGGGGGATAGACAAGGGGGTAACTCCTGAAGGATCAAACAAAAAGATAATAATATTAATAATAATAATAATACTTTATTCGGAAAAAAACACAAGGGTGAAAACAAAAGTCGCAAAGGAAAATAAAATAAAAATGCGAAACGTCCTGGACACACAGGCAAATAGAATTGCGCTCACGTGTGCCCCATCAAAAAATTTCCGAAATCAACCTTTTTCAAATTTCTCTTAAATGTCTCAACATTTGGAGAACTTTGAATATATTTGAATATACTTTGAATATATATGAGGTTTGAATATTTTCTGCATGATTTTTGAGGACAAAAGCGATAATGACGTTTTTCGCCAAATTCATCCGTTTAAAGCGACCTAATGCAACCAAAATCAGCTAAAAATGCTAAAAAAATGCTGTATGATATTTTGACCATTTTCATCACTGATTCAGCAAAAAAGCATGACCTAAATTTAATCGTCTGCATTTTTGAGATTTCACTCCTGCCGACCCTGACCTTGACCTTGTGCATCTACATAAAATTTGGAAAAATCAGTTAAACACATTAAAATATGCGTTTTTATACACAATGTACTACAAAAATTAAGTTGATGTCCACAGAATCCTGAATTCTACCCCTTCATGGCTACAAATCCTGGATTTCACCCATCCTAGCCAGTGGTCGTACTAATTATGTAGTTATGACATATATGAATGCTAAGTTAAGAGAAAATAATTCCAATCTACAGTCTTCCGTCCCCTTACCTCCAAGAGTTGAGGAGATGTTCCACCCCTCCTCGATTTTTTAGCTAAAAATTATTTTATTATGCTTTTTATGTGTTTTTCTATTGTTTTTGACGAAAACGAAGGTCGTTAACCACGCCCTTCTGTATAAAAATAGTCGAATCTGACGTACCGGACAATCACAGCTTGAAATAAATTTTAAACTGTAGCTTGAGCTACCTATTTTTTCCGTTGAAGTAATCGTGAAATTCGGAGGCTTGATCAGAAATTGCATCATTCAGATCAATAAACTTTGTTGTGCATCAAGTGCAACGCTTATTTCCATTAATAATGAATTTTCCATGAAATGTCGCTCAATGCGAGCAATCCACTCAGACACGTAGAGAGAAACTTCACATGTATGTGCACACGTATAAGATATGTTGTTTGGTAGGATAAATACTAGTTTGGAAGCTTAAAAACGATTTAAAAAACTCCGATAGTAACATTCGAATATTTCCGAAATCAATGTAAATTTTACAAGCTTTACAAAACACAATATTATGAACTTCTAACGTACAAAAAACGAAATCGTGACTCGAGTCGCTTGTTGGTCCATTGGGCAGCTTTGCTGGTCATCAAATGCCTTTTGTAAAGCTTCTTGTCGAGCAGCACCCGACTCCAGCACAACTTTGCGAAGAGTGGCATTGGCCTTGTTCCATATGGATAATCCTAGATGATTTGCAGCCGAGAGGCCTTTGTTCTTTTTTGATTTACAAAATACGGAAGACGATGGGCCTGGATTTACCTGATTCGGAAGCAAATCAATTGTTGCTCTCGATCTGGCAAGCCGCCAAAGTTGTTTAGCCGTTTCCTTCCTTATCTTAAATCAGATTTTCATATTTTTTTACTTGCTCTGTGTAGCGAATTGCATACATATGTACGTGCACATTTGATTAAACTGCAGATAAATTTGGTCCCGGTTGCTCGAGCTACATTAAACAAATCTCCAGTACATATCACTGCATACTTGACCCTCATTTAGAACTTGCGTAGCATCGATAGAATAGAAATTTTTAATTTTTAAATTAAGCTTTTTTCAATTTAAAAATTTAAAGAACATAAAATAAATTTATTCAAAATTTATAGAATAAAACAAATCAATTATATTCACAAAAAGTAGCATTTTGAGTTAAACACTTAGCATAAATTAATGCAATTCAGATTACTTTGGATAAATGAGCTCTGCAAAAATGTTCACCACACTATTTTAGCGACAAACTAGCTTCACCAAAAAAATGACGAATCACCGGACGGATCTTAAGGATGTAATTGCAGCGCTCAAACATATTGTACAATCATATGCAGGCCCGTATCCAGGATCCGGCCAAGGGGCGACGGACCCAACACAAACTGGTCTATATCTCGGGAAATTGGTTGGGATAGCTAGCAAAAACAGCATTTTTTGACGTATTTCGACATGCTCTATCCAATAAGATCATAATGCATAAAAAGGCTATAAAAAGTGTCATTTTTAAATCGCATCTGGGCTAAAATGACGGAATTACCTTACACCCGGCGCGAAGCGCCAAAAATTTGATGACTTTATGACAAAGACATCCGATTTTTCCATCTTTCCGTGCATTATCTTACCTACCAAATTTTTTCCGGCCATAGGGGGGCGCCGCCCCGTTAAATATGGCCCGATCATATGTATTTTCCAAGAATTTATGAGAAACAATGTGGTGCTTTTGTATTTCGCTTTTATTACGATATACTTAGAAATTTAACCATCAAAGAATCCAAAGAATGAAGAAAATAATGAGCGAAACGAATGTAAGTCATAAAAATGAGTAATTGGTCTAATTTTGTCATCGGCTCTAAAACCGAACCTAATGAGATTTGAGCAACATACGATTCGGAAGCTGGTTGTAATCCCTACTTCTTATTAAAATTGTGATGACCAGTTATGTAAGTATGTTTCAACCACCTTTGAACTTTCTGCGCCCAACAGCATATCAAGAACAAAATGGCTCGTGCGAGGTAAATGAAAAAAGCAGGGACCCATATCACGAGGTCGTTCACACAAACAATCGACCAAGATAGCCAATGCATCGCAAGTTAGCTGAATATCCGCTGCTGACAAAGGACTGTTGCTGACGGAAGAATTGAGCCAGGAATTGAGAGTACTGTAGGAAGATACTGAATCAGTGTCGCTGTTAGAACCCGTGCTACCTTAAAAACGAAACAGTTCATATAGTTGCTTAGCTGCTTGAGTACACGTAAAAAACGTATTATAGTTAAGCATTGTACAGTAAAGATTTGCAACTAAACTTTTTACGCCACGATTGATTATCTACACACATGCACTGCACACTAGGGAGTATTCAGGGTATCCATCCTCCCTACCAGGACTTTTAAGAGACATCACCCTCTCAGGCCATTTTGGGACCAAATCTATTGTTCGAAGCCTGAAAAAGCGTCAAACGACGTCTAACAAAGTTAAATTCAAGTACAAATACTTATTTTTGGCGCAGTAGAATGTACAATACGTTCTTCCGGATGCTTTTCTCCAATGTTTCGTATATATTCGATGTTTCGGGTTATTCCATCGCCCTTATTGTTATTTTTTTCCACACAAATTTAACCACAGATATTCATAGAGAATAATTTGCAACGAATTGAGTTTTAAAAATTTGACAGTAAATAGAAAAATTAAGTATTCGTTGATCCCTCACTCACGGAACTCGCTTCATCCCATCCAGACATTTTGACCATGTGCATGTAAATGGCACAAAGCGTCAAAAATCTCAACATTCCAAGAAAAAGATTTATTCCAAGTTTATTTCAACGAAAATTATTCAAGGTAAATTGAGCTAAATTTAAATACCAGATGTATAGCACAATAATCTTGAACAGCCCTTCTCAATGTCCGCAAATCGTCGATAACGTTATATATTTAATCGAAAAAATATCGCATTCAAGAAATAAGTGAGGCTTTCTTATCCGTGAAAAAATGTCTTAATCGCAGATGGCTATCAAATAACCACGTTGTTGACACTTAAAAGCGATATTATGGGACGCGAAACTCGTATGAACATGTAACTAAAAGTCTTTCAGCTTTTTGGCATCACAACCGTACTTATATGATCTTGAGAAAAAATATTTTCACCCTTCTCCCCTTTAAAAAAAGTTTCACCCACACCCATAATTTTTGTTGTATTCGACGAAGATTTTTAGATGCACGAAGACTTTTTGGACCGTCTTTGTACATGCACAATTTCCGGGAATAAAAGCAGTAAAAGTGTCAGGAGTTTTGAAAAATGAGCTTGTTAAGCGAGAGTTGTAAACCAAGAGAAAACTTAAAGTTTAAACATACCATTAAATTATGAAGAGAATTATAAAATATTTTATAATTCTCTTCATAATTTAATGGTATGTTTAAACTTTAAGTTTTTCTCTTGGTTTACAACTCTCGCTTAACAAGCTCATTTTTCAAAACTATTACCTAGTGCACAGTCGCTTCTACTGTCAGGAGTTTCCTGAAATTTCCTGCGCTGTCAAAATGAAATTACCTGCATAATGATTTCTTCTGCATGTTTTTATAACAGCAAACATTAAGTTTGAAAGTCAAAATATCAACATTTTCGGTATTGATAAGTGTTGTTGCTCTGTACCAAGCTCAAGCAATGAGTTCAAGTTTGAATCAACCAACATGTATTAGCGCTTCACAAGTTCAAACTAATTAAGCGATTTACGACATGTTGTCTTGTCTGCTACGGTTAAACTTTATATGAGTTTCATGGGAAAGATGTGAAAATAATTTTGAACCAGTTTGACAATTTCCTATTTGTTTGTCATGAGAAAGTTTAAAAATTGTTCTTTAAGCAGTATTAAGAAAACTAGTGCTTTCGCAAATTCTGCGTTCAGAACATTCTGTCATTAGAACAGCAGAATATCTACATGAAAATCCGAAAGACACTGCCGGAATTTTCGGACGCTTTGCGACGTGTTGATAAATTTTTGTAAGTTTTATTGTCAGAGGGCTTATCAGACGCAAAAACCTTTAGTCCCAGTCATCCGTAACGCGTTAAGACACATTAGAAACTCGCCCATTAGACACTCAGTTATTAGACTATCAGACACAGCTATAGCTTGTTCCAATTTAAAATACTTAATACATATAAAGCAAGGTCTATAAGACGCATGGCTATAAGACGTAGGCACCTCGGCTATAAAACGCGGCAACCTCAGCTACATATAAGCCGCAATTACTTCGGCTTGTAATTAATAAATGTCAAGTGGACAAAGGTGAAATTCTGTTTAACTTTTTCTGTAAATGACGTTGTTACATTTAAAAGAAGTGTGAAGTGCAATGTGTGAATGTTTGCTTACGTTAAATACGATATAGACTTTTGCTTAGTTTTGTCTGCTATGATACACATTGCATATGAAGAAAGATCATTAAAGCAAGCAGGGGAAGATTTAAGGAGGCGGAAGGGGGAGCGGCCGCCCCCACCCACCCCATTGGCCAAAAATATTTGGCGACATAAAGAATGAATATGTAATTTGAAATGATTTCTAGCCGCCAGTGACCATAATTTCTGGAATTTTTCCGGCGCTGCGCGCCGTATACTTCCTGTTGATAAAATTTATTTACTTTTCTGGTGACCTGAAAGCCATTTTTTGCTCATGGAATTGGTTTCAAAACGATTTCAACAGCAAAAACAGCTATTTTAATAAAGTTTTATTCTATTTTCAATCAAAAATATTCGACGTTTCGCGTCAAATGCTACAAACACAGAAAATCAAGCAGCAGATGAAGCTTCTGCGCGTCTATCTGCTTAAATTTCACAAATTTTCCGGCGCTTCGCGCCAGATTTTCGCTAAAGTCAAAGAATTTCAATGATTTTTTCGCTCAAAATTTTCGAAATTTTTCAAAATGTTTCGAAAAAATATTGCGTTAAAAAAGATTTTAAGTAACAGTATACAACTTAAAACGCTAAAAAAGCTATTTCGCGCGTGAAGGGCAAATTTTTCGACCTGTTTGTGACTGTTTTTGGAAAAGTTGGGTACCGCCCCCTTAGGGAAATTCTCCTTACTTACGTTTTTCCGAATAAACCATAACCTCGCTAATAAGACACAATCGGCTGTGACACGTATTTAGGCCTGGTCCCACGGGGGTATCTTATATCCAGGTTCGACTGTATATATTTGCATAGTACTCGTACATTCATAGAACTCACACTGTACCATATTATAGTGCACTAGCATTTATTATGTACAAAATGTACAAAGCCTTTTGAGTACCGTCTCTGTGCATGTATAAACGGGCCTTGTACAAAATAAAAACAGTGCCCACCTCCATGATTCGCGATTTCCGCAAGATCCGTACAAAAGGTGCGTTTAAACGTTTTTAGCTACCTACGTGAGCTCAAAAGCGTCCAATTTTCGGCGCTTCACGCCATATACTTATTTATTGACTACATTTTGATCAATTTACTCGAATTATAATATTTTTTTCAAAATTTTCCGTCTGTTTTCAGTGCGCATCCGTCGTTTTTAGGCAAAACAAGTATGTACTTGAATAAAATGTTATGTTTTCACACCCCTCTAAAAAAATTCTCAAGCTTTCCTACTACATAGTTTAAAAAATTAAGGGACAGTCCGTAAACAAAATCGCTTTATTACATGATAGGAAGACAAAGTAAAATTACTCTCGCTCGTTCGGCTCCGGCCACTCATGTTGCCCGTCGTTCCGAACAACGATGTATGCCCAACTTTAACGTTTGACCCGATGACCCCGCTCCACGACAATGACCTCAGCAATTCGGCGATGATGTGAAAAAGGTCGATGTCCAGCAGCTTTAAGTTGATTGCTGATTTCGGGGGACCGTCCAATAAATGAACGCAAAGGTCAGTCAAAAGTCGACTCAGTCGAAACGGAGCGGCAGTCGTTCCGTCGGTCAGACTTTTGACCACAACGCCATCTTTGCGTTTATCGCTGTCATCAGACAGCTTAGCATTGATGGTGCTACTACGGTAGCTGCTGACGATATCGATCAAATTCGACTGGCTCAGCAGTAAGTACCTAGGCGATCGAGACACTGATTACAGGAGCAGGCACTTAACTGTCCGTCCCATTTGGGAGGGCAACACCAATTTTAGGGAGACTAAGCCCAAAAAATTAGCACAAAATAACGTTTAAAAAGTCATAATTTTCCGCTTTTTCTGAATTTTGGGGGATCCGAACCCCCATCCTCCCAGAGATACATACGTGCCTACACAGGATTGGATTACTGGGCGGACGCGCTCTCTCCTCCCGTTGGCCTGAAATAGTTGATAATTTAAGGAATGGATATGCGACTGCAATTATTTTTGGCCGTCAGTGATCATAATTTCTCAAATTTTTCCGACGCTAAGCGCCGAATAATACATATTAAGAACATTTACTTATTTTCACAGCGTCCAGAAAACCATATTTTTGCTCAAGGAATATGTTTTGAAACGATTTCAAGAGCTAAAACAGTTACATATTTCAGCATAGTTTTCTACTATTCCCAAGCAAAACTTTTTGAAAAAATTTTCGATGCTCCGCGTCAAATGTTACAAATACAGGAAATAGAGCAGTAATTTGAGCTCCTCAACGTCCTCCCGCCTAAATTTCACAAATTTTCGGTCACTTTGCGCCGGATTTTGCTAAAGTCACAGAAATTTAATGATTTTTCGCACAGATTGTCGAAAATTTCATAACTTCTAGGAAAAATGTTCCGCAAAAGCGATTTTAAAGGTAAGACAACTTAAAGGCCGAAAAACGGTATTTCGCATGAGAAGGGCAAATTTTTGGACCTATATTCGACTATTTTTAGAAAAGTTGGGTTACTGCCCCCCTTACGAAAATTCTAGATCCGTAGCTGACTTTCATGACCATGACTAATCATGCTAAGATCACCACCCGCGTTATATCATGATAAAAGACGAATGTATTCGAAATAGGTTACATACAACACATATATACATATACGTACGACGCAATGATACATTTTTCGCTTTTACGATGCCTTTTGTCTTTTGTACATTTTACAGTCGTATTTTAAACTCGTATTCACTACTAGGAGAGTTTCATACAGAGGACATTTTAATACTTAAGCAATTAAATGACTAGTTAATTCAAGCAAAAAGTAAAATGTGCTTAGGTGACAACGATGTCTAAGGAAATACGCAGGCACGTATCTCTGGGGGGACTGGGGGAGGGCTTCGGAACTACCCCCCAATTCAGAAAAATCGGGAAAATATGACTTTTTAAAAATTATTTCATGTTATTTTTTAGTTTTTTGAGCTTAGTCCCCCCAAAAAATTGATGTTGGCTCCCCCCCAAAATAGGACGGCCAGCTACGTGCTTGGAAATACGTGCATATGTACATACATGCGAGTAATTATAATCTGTTTCACACACGCTTGAGCTTTAATTTAAGAATTTTCAGCTGCGAAAATTACCATTTGTTTGAAAGAAAGTAAATTGAATAACCGAAAGACTAAGTGAAGCATCATGTAGTTCAGTATTAAATGAAACTCTAGTCTCTCATGCATAATCAAAATTTTCAAATCAAAATAAATTGATTAAAAAGCGCTTTAAAAAAGAAAAAGTCACAATACTGTACATAGCGATCGATAAGCATGTATGCATATGGAGCCTTCCTATTTTTTGCAAAATCCTATTAGGTCCTGCAAGGTACAACCACTATTGCAGTTAGCAACTTGCTCGATCACTGAAAACTTATTTCCATTCACACGGGTTCTTGAAACAGGTTATAAATTTGAGCATAAAAGCTCGGAGGCAAGAGAACATACATACACTAGTGATCGACCGGGGCCCGGCCCCGGCAATCCCCGGCCATTTTTCAGCATCCCGGCCCGGCCGGGCAAGGCCGAAAAATGGCCGGGGCCGGGAAAAATTTAGTGTAATTCGTATTTTGTACAGGCTGTGATACTGGCACTTATTTATCAATGAGCAAGTGTTAATTTTGAGAACTGTACTGATTACACCATATGTATACTTACTTAGTCCTTGTTATAACTTTGCTACTGAGTATAAATGAGCTTTTACCGAATAAATGTTCAGAAAAATCTGCATGTTTTCGATTCCTCCACTTGACTTATTTAAACTAAGTGCTACTTTTAACTCATTCATTCATAGCTATGGCTAAAAGATTTAGAGTTGACAAATACGTTCTATTTCTAGTTGGAAATTGTACGTTTTCAACAAACTATTTTTACAAAAAACGCTTTTACATTTAATTGAATGGGAACCGCGTGCTCCAAAACGTCTTTCTTGAGTAATACTTATTAGGACGGAGGTTAATTATAGGCGAATGTAAACTACGCTGCAGAATTGCGTCCGATCCGATAAACTAAATATGCCTCAAATAGTTTCCTAAGGTCCACAGTTTAGGGAGGGGTGAAATCCCAAATTGGAGGACCAGAAAATTAAGTTGTGGCACTATTATTAGCCGATTCTATTTTGTTGTACGAGCTTCTTGTGCTTGTACAAAGATTTCCGAAAAGGTCTTTGTATGAGCTAACAAAGTTTTGTAGCTATATTATATAAATATATTTTTAAACATACACTACTTTCACATACTATCAGTATGTGACAGTGTTTTTTGTACAATGTACCTTTGTATATACATGAACAAAGATGGTCCCCAAAAGTCTTTGTACATTTTGTACACAGAAATTTTTGGTTACTATAATATGGTACAGTAGCGATTTTAGTGCGGTAAAACAGGGTCTTTTGTCTTTTGATTGTATATTTTAGCTAATTTCTGGGTTTCTAACGCCAAAAATTACTAAAATTGTCTCAAAACGGCGCAAAGCGCCTGAAAGTTTGACATTTTTCCATTCTAAATACAAATTTTGCCATTTTAAAGATATATAGGACAGACAATTTTTCATATCGGAGCGAAGCGCCGAAAAGTTTTTGGAATTTTACACCTTTTTACAGTTTTTATCTTCCCAAAAATCTTTATACATGTACAAAGATAGTCCTGAAAAGTCTTTGTACATCGGGAAAAATCTTTGGCGAATACAAAAAACACTGTTTTGTACATGCAAATTTTTGTATACTTTAATATGGTACAGTAACGATTTCAGTGTGGTAGAACATAGTTTTTCGACCTTTAGTAGTGTATTCGGCTAATTTTTGGGTTTCTGAATATTTGACATTTTTCCATTTTACCATTCTAAGCGCAGTGTTGCTTATTACAAGATTTAATTCGCATATTACAATTTTTGTAATATCTCTGATTTTGTAGTACAAGTTGTTTTAGCTTTTTCAGTCGAGTTTTATGTGTTAATTCCGTCAAAAGCTCATACAAATTTCGGCACTTCGCGCCGAACTAATATTATCAACTAAATTCAGGCCGAATTATCACATTTAGAAGCACGGTCTTTTTGTATTCGGCGAAGATTTTTGCTGATGTACAAAGACGTTTCAGGACCGTCTTTGTACATGTACAAAGATTTTCGAAGAACAAAAACTGTAAAAAGGTGTAGAATTCCTTATTGCAAATTCTACCATTTTGAAGATTTTCAGGGGTAAGCGGCTGCAATAATGGAGCCGCTTACCCTCTTCCCCTGAAAATGGCCGAGAAATATGCATGTGACAGGGGGTTCGGGCCATCCCCCATCCACGCTTTGAAGCCCCGAACTTCCTTGCAAATCAGAAAATAATTGACCACCCTCCCCCATTTTTTGGCGAAAACCTGCGCTTTTTTGGCTATTTTTATATGTTTTTATTATTTTTGATCTAGTCGCTAACCCCCTCCTTCTAAAAATGGCGAAGGACCCCTAACCTAGATTTCCAGCCGTTACATATATACTGAAGGACCCCAGTGATCGTGCGGGGTCAGATTTTCACCCCCGATCGGGGTCGGGGTCGGGGATGAAAAACCCCGGTTTTCGGGGTCGGGGTCGGGGTTGAAGATTAACAATTAAAATTGCATGATTACATACCAATTTGAAAAGGATAAAAACGATACCTTCACTTGTTTGTAGAGCATACTAATAAAGCTGGTTATGTTCAACATTTTATTTTCATGCCAAGTTCAAGCATGGTTTTAGCAATTTAGCATTACTTTCAATTATAATCACTAATCGCTCTCGCTTTTTCGTATTCTTCCACAGTTTTTTCATAACGGTTTTCTATGGCGCACTGATTGTAGAGGAGCCAATGGCGTGAAGCGCCGAAAATTTTCGAAATTTTTACCGTTTTCATGTAGAAGTTACGCCCTTTTATTGACAAACAGTTCGGAAATCATAAGTGGCGCAAAACATCAAGAAATTCAATCATATTTCACCGCCCTAAGACAATAATTGGCGGTGCTAAGCGCAGGAAAATTTTGACGTTTTTACTCTTTAAACTCAATTTATACCGCTTAAATCATACAGAACAGATAAACTAATTGCGGCGCGAAGCGCCGAAAATTTTTAAAAATTCCTAATCCTTTTACCTTTTCTGTCCTCCTAAAAATCTCTTTCAACATGTAGAACGAGATTGTACGGCTGGGGGTCTGGGGTGGCGCGCTCAAGCGCCACCAGCGAGGTCCAGAGCAGAACCCCCGAAAATTTTGTAAAAAAGCACTCTAATTTTTAATTAGTAAAGTTAAAATTTTCGCAAATTGGCAAAATCTCGGTTCTGAATTAAGTCCAAAAAAAACTTAAAATTGATGAACACCTACACTGCCCAAAACTTTTGAGCTGAAATGCGTTTTTCGACCTCTGCTAAGTATGTAGCGCAGCAACGGGTCGCAACCAATAAGTCATTGAAAGATGTATCAATGAGAATTTTGTTCTTACCATTTTCAGGCCCATTTGTGGCCTTCTTATTAACTAGTTCAGAAACAGAAAATGCGCAAAAACACAAGAAAATTTGGCCTTTCCTTTCATTTAAAATTGAGTTATGTGTCCTTGTAAAGAAGGATAAACAAAGCAGAGAATAGATAAATTAGTACGCAAACATTTTCGCACTTTTACTACTATGTTCAACATGCATGTGCAGTTTCATTCAATGAAGTAATAGTGCATTAAGTCACTAAAGTGCTGCGAAGTGCTGGATTATTTTAGCAGATTCAAGCTTTTAAATTCATTGGATCCGTATAACAATAAAAAATAATGACTCGGCTGCGAAGCGCCGGAAAATTTTGACGTTTGTGCCTTTTCGAACTCAATGTTCTGGACACATTGCGCCAGAGAAATCAACATAATTTCTGAAAAATTCCGGGGGGCATGTGCCTCCATTCCCCCCGGCTACGCCTGTGATTCCGCAGTAATTTCGGCGCACTTCATAATGGAGAATATGCGAACATGTATATACGTCTTAACAACATGACGACCAGGCGTACTTTTTATGAAATATCGCGAGTGTCGATTTTTTACATATTAATTTTGCTGCTGAATGAATCGTCCTTGCTCGAATTTATTTGCTATTTATACAATTCTTCTATGTACTCAACAAATAAAATGCTATATTTCACCCCCGAAAAAAAGGTTCAACCCCGACTCGAAAAATCATGCCCCCGGTCGGTGGTCGGGGTCGGGGTTTAGGCCGGGGTTTTTCGGGGTCGGGGTCGGGGTTCCCGTACGATCACTGAGGACCCTCATAAAATTTCAAGCGATTACATGCATGTTTTACAGTGATAGTTTATCTATTTACTCTAGCTCACATTCTAAAATAATGTATAACTTCGTGAAATTCTAATAGGTACACTTTTGTCATACTAAAAAATTAAGTTCAAAAAATTCAAAAGGTTTTCACAAAAAATCGTCTAACAGTGACTTGTGTCTTGGACCCTGAGGGGGTAATACCCCTCCCCTCATGGGAATGTGTGGTGTCTCATTTATTACATCCAATACCTATTGCATCCAATCACTACAGCAGCAGTAGCAGTAGCGAAGATTCAAATGATAAAGAGTGTGCTAATAGCAGCGACATAGACTTTATTGATGATTCAGACAATGAAACACTGGACTAAATTTGTTTCTTGTGACAGATCAAATTTGTTTCTTGTGACATAAAAAAATAGTAATAATTAAATAGTAATAAAACTTGATATGAAAAGGCGCACCTAACTTTGCGCTTGCCATTAACTACTGAATGGAGCAGTCGCTCATTATTTCTTTCCCTATGCCCACCCCAAGTATGTGTCATGCAATAATATTTTCCTTGTCTGACCCCGGCCAGCCCCGGCCCCCGGCCAAAAATGTCGCCCCGGTCGATCACTAATATACACTGTCCATAAATTCTCGGACTTAGTCAACTTTCGATTAAAAGGTACCTAAAATAAAGTAAAATAATGAAGCCCAGTCTCCACCCATTGACATTATACATTTGTTAGCATTTCAGTCTACTTTTACTAGTTCATTCTCACACATTATTACATTATTATTTGAAAATTAACAATTAATAACTAAATAAATTTACTAAAAAATGTATCAAATTAAATTCGAATTGAACTTGTATGTAAAACGTTAGATTTCAAAAATATATGTAGATGCGATATCGTAGCTTTGTACGGTGTACTTAGTGGCCCGCAAAACACTTTTTCGAGTTTGTGCTGCTAAAAGCATGTACGTAAAACAAGGCGTAGATGCACAATGTCAAGGTGCGTATGGGGTGAGCGGAGGGGTTAAAAACTAGAAATCGAGAAAAGTACATTTAAAGTTCGTGCTTTTTATCAGACAGAAGAAAAAATGTCAAATAACTTACATGAACCCTTTTTTCTAGCTAGACTGCGCTTTTTGCCTTCTTATGTCATTTTTACGGAATTATGTCACTTTAATCAATAAAAAAGTGACATAATTGCGTGAGTTTTTTATACTTTTCTACGTCATTTTAGCAAATTTTAGCACTTTCCGAGCAGTTAGTACAAAACAATTAGGCATTATTGCTGCTTTTGGCCTTAAAAATGAAACAGAACATAATAAAATAAGCTAAAAATCGCCTGACAGTACTGTCTGTCTGTCTGACCCATTGATGTAGTATAATACTTCGTGCGCTCATCCCCCATGTGCATGTATATATGGATTAGGGCATATAAATATTTTACTTACTTCAATATCTGAAGCACTCTAGCGTAGATCCGACGCTTCAAATCCAGATCAGTTTCAGAAGGCAAGAAATCGGCGGATAAAGTATCGATTAAAAAACGCATGGCAGTTGAACTCGTGGCTAAATTTGAAATGAATCGTTGCCTAACACCGTCCAACAAAGCCATCCATTCGTAGCAGAGGGCCGGTACAAGTCGGGCGCTGAAAGCCTGAAAAAATTGACATCATAGGTGCGTGAGGTCAAAGTTTGAGGGAGGGGTGAAAATCAAAAACTTGAAGATAGCTAAGTGCTTTGCAAAACACGATTCTGCAACGAAAAAACGATGGTATCCCTTTCAAAACCATCGTTTTCGGGCATTTGCGGCTAACATATAGCTTTTTTGAACTGACAAACATATACCTGATTGACATGATAAATAAATTTCACTTTTGGTACAAATTTACATAGTAATATACGTAAACTGGTCATATTTTATAAATTTTTGTCGATAAACCTAAAATAAAAAAGATAATGCAAGGGTCACAACATACGACAATTTTAGGTAATTTCAAAAAATATTTGCAAAAAAATGTTTGAATACTATGTATTGTATATCAACAAATTCTGTCATTGAAGTACACGGTTTCCATAGAATAAAATCGGCTTGTTATGTACATTGTACTATGAGATATTTATATTGTATATTGTCAACAAAACCGTGAAAGTCAGAGGCATACAAATGTATCATTCAACTATGCCTACATTATACATATATGTACTCGTACCTGCAAATACCAACAAAACATTCGTTAGCAAAACAAAAACCATGTCAGTGAAACATCCGCTAAGGAGTATGAGTCCGGAAAGAGCGTTTAATAATGTATATGTAATCTACCGAAATCCAACAGCTGCATAGTACATATTTCAGATTGACGTTAGAATCAGTTTCTTAATTAAGAACAAGAAAGCAGTATTCCAAGCTGGGGAAAGGCATAAAAGTTTCATCTCGTCTCGTCAAAAAGTCAAGATCTCTTCTTTACGTGGTGCACAATTTGTGTCAATTATTCGGCGTTTATTTTAATTATTCGGATGAAATATTACAGCTAACAGAGTAATCATAACGATTAATGTTGGCGAAAATAAGGAAACGTCGGTTGAGCTGCTTATGAATTTTAAAAGCCCACCCAAATCGGTCTTCTCGCACCCTCTCATATACACATGTATGCATGCCTAAGTTCAGGGTAGCCAGGATGAATGGATGCATTACACCACTTTTAAGCACAGAACAAATCATAGAAATTTATTAACTCGATCGAGAAAATTTGATTTTTTAGACGACTTTGACGCGATTTTGGGTAACGAAGGCAACAAATTATTAGTCCGCAACCAAGCCCCAAAATATTTTTGACATTATAACTACTTTTGCTCTAAAAGTGTTGCAGAAATGTTCCGCCAGCTCAAAATCAACTGACAGTAATTGTCTGTGATGCGACTGGACAATGGACATGCATAGCATACATGCGCATAGGGGGTTGAGGGGGGTATCACCCCACTGAAGGGTCAGCCAAGCGATTTTGAGCTGACGGAGCGTTTTTTGCATCATTTTTGAGGTCAAAAGCAGTAAAAACATCAAAAGTTTTCGGACGCTCACGCTAGATTAGTACTTTTGAGTAATTGTTACTCAAAAAGCGCCCAAAATTGATAAATTTTTGCATTTTTTAGTGCTAAAAATGATATAATGCAGTCCAAACGGACTAGAAATGCTATTAAAATGCTATATTACCACGAAAAATTATTTTATAGGCTATTTTGACCATTCTGATCGTTAAAACTGCAAAAAAATTGTGAACGTTAAATTTACTGTTCTGGATTTTTGAGATTTCATCCCCCTGCTGACCCTGACCTTGTGCACCTATGATGCATAGCATTGGAAATGTGGAGGAGGGGAAGAACGAAAAAATCTTCCTAAAGCGATCGGCCCCAAAAACGGTGCACACGCGTCAGGAAAACAAGTTTTCGGCGTTTATGACGATGCTCTATCATTAAGCCAGTAACAATCTTTCAAGCGAGTAAGCACAAAAAATCGGAAAAATATCAGAAAAATTAAAGTAAATTGAACAAGTATAATCAAAAAAGGAACATATGGCGAGTTTGACACTTTTTGAGAAAACAGACAGCTAAAACGTTTAAAACAGCATCTTTTCAAAGAATTTTCTGGAAAATCGCGAATTCTCGGGGTGAAAAATTTCAGGGGGGATGAGAATCTTTTACGTATGGAGTGAAAGCGCTCAAAATTCTTCTAAGATAATGTATGCTTGTTACCCCTCAACTTTTGACAAATATTTGCGTTTTAGCTCTTCTAATGTGTATCTTTGCCATTTTTCACCAAAAATAAGGCCATTAAGCGCTCGTCTGATAATGCTTGATATACCCAGGCACGTTGCTGGTTGTCCTATTCAGAGGGGACTAATTTTTGGGAGGACCAAGTCCAAAAAGGCCAAAAATAGCACAAAATAACGTTTAAAAAGTCCTATTTTTCCGATTTTTTCTAAATTTGGGGGGGTCCGAACCTCCTCCCCATTCCCCCCAGAGACATGTGCCTGATTATACCCCTCCCTAAATGTGGAGCCGTTACGTTATGCCCCTACGCACTTCTAAATTGTAAAGCAATCGAAAAGGACTGCAACATTTGCCGTCTCTGAGTAGCAGGAATTCCGAAAACAAGCCTTCAACTTGACTAATTGAACTAGCCGATGGCTGTTTTTGATCACTATCAGTGAAGCAGGTGGCGATTTTGTCGATCATGGCAATTATCGCAGGATCTGTAGGGATGTAAAGTAAAATATCGCGAACGCGACGCGTCAATGACGGCTGATTCAAAGCGACCAGACGGTAAAACATGCGAAATACGGTTTGGTCTTGAGCCATTACGCCACCTGATGTTCGAATCGACCGACTTGAACCTTTGGACGCAATATTTGCTTCTTGATTATTCATCAGATATCTTAATTTAAAAGCGGAATTTAAAAATAACAATATTTAAATATGTACATACATAGCATAGGCATGGGAGTACGCAGGAAGAGGGAGGGCAGAAGGCGGAAAGGGGCGGCCGCCCCTTAGCCCAAAAGTTATTTTGAAAAAGGTAAAAAAATGCATGAAACAAATAATGAAAATTGACATATTTTTATCAAAAACTTTCAAAATTTTCGGCGCTTCGCGCTGCATGATCTTTTCTTCTATATGTTTGGCTCAAGCGCGGCCAAAAAAACGTCATTTTTCATACCCTATCAAGAGATGATACAGTTTTCGCCACGAAATTTAAGCACTTACATAACAACTCTTCAGGATTTTTTCGGCCTATTTTATAACACAGGACATCGTTTGCGTTTTACGTTGCTGTACTAAACCATATGACCACGTCCTATTACTTATGTTGTAACAAGGGCAATGCGATCCTCAGGAAATTAAGAATTTAAAGTGCTCGAATTTTATGGCGAGAACTGAACGTACTTTTTGGCATTCTTTGTCCTTACATTGGCTGCAAAAATTGAGTTTAAAAGCGAAAAATACCAAAATTCCTACCGAATCACTTTATTTTTAGATATTTTGCATATAACCAAAAGCCGAAAAAGTGATCTGAACGGCAAAACAGATTAATGTCGTTTGATAAAATTTTGGCGATTCCCCTGGAACAAAATCCTGGAAACTTGGTTGTGCGCTTATGTATGATTCATATAATTTTGCGGTCCTCCTGTACACGGTTTTTTTTGTATTCGGCAAAGATTTTTCGCGATGTACAAAGACTTTTGGGGACCGTCTTTGTACATATACAAAGATTTCTTGGAAGACAAAAACTGCAAAAAAGGTTCGAAATTCGCAAAGATTCTCGGCGCTCCGCGCCGAAATGAGCAATTGTGTGTTCTATATATCTTAATAATTTCAGAAATTGCACTTTGAAAGGAAAAATGCCAAATTTTTTGGCGCTTCGCGCCGTTTTGAGACGATTATTAGTGATTTTTGCCCTCAGAAACCTAGAAATTGCTAAAATACGTAACCAAAGGTCGAACAACTCTGTTTTTGCCACACTGAAATCGCTACTGTACCATATTATGTATAGTACCCAAAAATTTGTGCGTACGAAATGTACAAAGACTTTTAGGGACCATCTTTGTACATGTACAAACGGACCTTGTACAAAAAAAAACACTGCACCTGTAATAAAATTCGGGATGAGGGCCTGTTTATATTAGTAACTCATTTCACTCATACTGATCATGTTTACAATTTTGCGAAAGAAAATGCCATTTCATTACACGTCTACTTTTATCGGTTAGCAGTAGCAGATCTATGGCTTTTTCTAACGGGGCGATGCCTCAACTTTTCGAGGAAATTCGAAAATGAGACCTAAAATTTGCCCTTCACGTGCGAAATAGCGTCTTTTTCAACGTTTTTCTTTCTCTACTTTTATTTAAAATGGCTTTTGGCGCAACATTTTTTCTGAAAAGTTTTTAAAATTTTAGACAACATTTTTGGCGTAAAACCATTAAATTTCTTTTCTTTGATTTTAGTGAAAATCGGGCGTGAAGTGCTGGGAAATTTGTGAAATAAAAAGAGTTAGAACGTTTAGAAGCATTAATTACTGCTCTATCTCCTGTATTTGTACTACTTGAAGAAAAACGTCGAAAATTTCTAAAACTCATGCTTGAAAATATAAGAAAATTAGCTGAAAAAGCTGCTTCTGCTTTTGAATTCGTTTTAAAATCTATTCCCTGAGGTCCGTATGACAGAACGCGGAACAAGTTATTCTTGAGATAAGCCCTATTCCGGGAATAGGGCTTCAATAAAACTATTCTCGTGATAGCTGTTCCAGGGTTAAGGGTGGAATAAGCTGTTCTAGGAATAAGAAAATTTGGTATGACAGAACGCGAAATACGCGAGGAATAGCTGTTCCTGGGATAATTGAATCTATCCCAGGATTAAGTTATGCATTCCATAGGTTTTGTGTATAAATTGGATGTCCAACGCATGCTGCATACTGTAGTCACGTAACATATGCATTAGTTTGAAAATATACGACGTAAATACAAACGTATAGTATTTATGTAGACGCGTGCGCACAGGTAAAGTATGCATTGCTGCATTGAGTTAATGGGACTGCCGAATATTACCAAATAAACTTTTTATCATTCGGTTCAATAAATGCGGCTTGCTTGCCTCTACGGGAAACGAAAATGAATATTTACATTGAAATCAAAAAAAATTTATAATTGCTTGCGCATGAAAAAACTACTTCTTTGTGTAAGTAGGTACTCATTTGCGAATCTTGCTGTCAAGTTGTTGATTATACACACTAACTACTGCATTAATTTTTTAAATCACTTCACTGGAGGTGTTATGTATTGCATGACCGAAAAATCAAAAAAAATTTTAGTCAAGAGCTCAACAAGACGAGCCTAACTCATGGGGCAAACGCGCAACTAGAAAATTTTCTATATCAGTTTTGATCGTATTGCAAACGAGAGCAACCATATTAAATTTCTAGATTAAGAGGAATCAATTACCTATCCAATTAAAAATTTTTTAACACATTTACTTCTTTTAAAATCGCATTAGAAACGATTTTTACTACTATTCCGCTGTCTTATACATGCTATGACCAGGAATAAAATGGCGGAATAAAAGCAACCGTTTTTATTCCCGAGATAACTTATTCCGCCTTCTGTCATACCGCTTATTTTTATTCTGCCGTCTTATCCTGAGATTAGCGCCTGAAACGGCGCTATTCCGCGTTCTATCATGCTAACTTTATTCCTGGAATAACAAAAATTATTCCTCGTTCTGTAATACCAAAATATTCTATTCCGTCCTCTTATTCTACTGTTTTATCCCGGAATAGCGCTATTCCGCGTTCTGTCATACCAACCTGAGCAGAAATATGGCTTCCGGGCCGCCAAGAAAGTAAATAAATGTCATTAATACATAGGTATCATCCGGCGCAAAGCGCCAAAAAATTTTGAAAAATTATGAACACTGAGGGCCAAAAATCATAGCATATCATATATCCATTTTTTATCTCGCCAATTATTCTTGGCCCACGGGGAGGGCGGCCGCCCCGCCCCCTTAAATTCGCCCGTGTCGGTAAGAATGTTTCGATTTAATTTCTAGTAAACATACATGTACATAACGACTCAAAATTTTTGGTGGGGATCTCCGGAAATTTTTAGGAGGAGGGGGTCAATAACCATACACGATCTTGGGGGGTTTGGGACATTTACCCCCCTCCGCTTCAAAAAATTTTTCACCCCCTGCAAATAATTTTCACCCCATCCCCCATAATTGGCGATTTTTCGAAAGTTCATACGAAAATTTTCCAAAAATTTGTGAAAAAGAAGCTTTTGTAAGCGTTTTTAGCCATCTATATTTGCTCAAAAGTGCCAAATTTTCGACGCTTCGCGTAATTATACTCATGTTTTGACTATATTTTGTTCAATTTGTGCCGACTTTTTCGATTTTTTTCCGAATTTTTTTCTATTTTTATGCTCTAGAAAGATAGAACATAGTCAGAAACGCTGAAAACGATGTTTTTGACGCGTACCTACAATTTTTGAACCGAAAAAGGCACTTTATAATTTCGCCCCCCCCCAAAAAATCCCATGCTGTGCATGTATGTAAATGACGTCCAATTTTTGGCCAGAAAACGCAAGTTTTCTTCAATCAAGGGAATGGAGTCAGAATTTTTCTGGCTTCGGGAGGGGTAGGGGGAAGACCAACTTTGGGTGGGGGATCCCCCATCCCCTTGTTATTTGTATGCTCGCAAATTAGCAGCTTGAGTCTCTTCTGAGCAAAATCATAAGATAAAGACGCTCTAAACAAACCTCGTTCCAAGCGTATTGACAATGCCATTTGACGACAGAGTGCTGACAAATTTGCGTTTGACTTTCAATTTAATTAACGCAGTTTCATTTTCGTCATTTTTATTCGATGATGCAATATTATCCGGCCCATTCTTGGGGTTTCCCATTTTCGATCCGGCTGTTTGATTGCCGTTTCCACGAAAAATCGTATCAAGCAATAACGTATTATCACTGGATGGATGCAACTCAGTGCCATCGAGTTCGAGATCCGTGGATTCGCAATCCATGTCGAACACAGCTGCTATTCGTTGCCTGAGTGATCCTACGTAAAATATAATGAATATTTCACGGAAGTTAGGCTGAAGCGAAAAGCACAATAATTCGTCAATTGCCGACCTTCGGGTGCGAATGAAATGCCTTTAGGCTCATTATATCTCGTTACCACCACCCAGAACGTACCTTCAATAAAACTCGGATTCTAAACTTATTGCATTAAGTATTCGGTTTACCCTGAAGATATGTATACATATATATTCGTACATATATACAGACCGGTATACAGCATTCGCCCATGGGGGAGGGGCAACATTAATTGATTTATATCTCGGAAACCTCGTTAGGATAGCTAGTAAAAACCGCATTTTTCAACTTTTTTCAACATGTTCCATCCATCAAAATCATAAAAATCGGAAATTTGAAGATTTTATAAAAGATGAAATTTTCCACCTTTCCGCGCATTGCTTCACGTACCAAAAATTGTATTTTGGCCAAGGGGGCCATCCTCTCTCCTGAAATACGACCCTGCTACATATATGTACATACAGGGGCGTAACCAGGATTTTATTTCGGGGAGGGGGGTGGGCCAAAATTTTTGAAGTCCTATATCTCGGGAACCATTAGGAGATACGCGAAAATAATGGCATTTTTGAGCGTTTCTCGACAAGATCTATATTATGGTGAAGTAAAAAATTTAAAAAATTCAAAAATTTTCTTGCTTTATTTCAAATTTCGATATAAAAAATCTATCTTTCAACCTATCGGTATGACTACTTTCTCAATATCAAATTAAAGGTTGACTCCAAAACACTTCGAAATTCATTTGTTTGCATTTAATTTTGCAGTTTTGTTTAGAATACTAATTCAGAAAAAGATAAATCGGCGCGAAGCGCCGAAAATTTTTGACAAATACGCTATTTTTAAGTAAAATCTGGGCTTCTAAGGCAAGAAAAAAGATAGAACATCAGAAATCCAGCGCGAAGCGCCGAAAATTTTGACAAATTCGCTATTTTTTAGTAAAATCTGGGCTTCTATGGTAAGAAAAAACATAGAACATAAGAAATCCGGCGCGAAGCGCCGGAAAATTTTGAGTTTAGAAGCTAAAAAGTGTGCTAAAAACGCGTTATGGCTGTCCACAATCCGCCCATCTGTGCATGCAGGCCCGTATTCATGATCCGGCCAAGGCGGAGGCGGGCCTAAAACTAATTAGCTATGCACATATAACTGTTTTTTTATTTTGTACAAGGTTCGTTTGCTTTGCTTACTTGCTTAATCCGATTCGCAGGCAGGATTGCCTATTCGGGACATCATGATCGTTTGTACATGTACAAAGACGGTACCTACCTACCCAAAAGTCTTTGCACATTTTGCACATGATATAAATGCTAGTGCAGTATAAAATGATACAGTATGTGTTCTATCTACCACATATACACACATTTTTTTACCTGATGCAGTGTATTGTGGAAGTCTATGCACCTCTGACAAAAAAATCAGAATAATTTATCAATAAGGCGCAAAGCAGTGAAAAATTCTGGTATTTGAAGCGTTTTCATGTAGATTTTCTGCGTTTGTAATGACAGATAGTTTAGAACGCCTAATTAGCGGGGAGCAACAAAAATTTTGTTTACAACATACTACCTAGAACACAGTTTAGAAGTATTCTAATAACAAAAAGCAGAAAATTAACCAAACTGGTTCAAGAATATTTTTCTTATCTTTCCATGACATTCAAATAAAGTTTGGACATAGGTACAGACATGCGCAGCAAGGGAATTCTGGGGGGGGCAAAATGTGAAAGTTTGAGGTGTGTTTTTGAGCTCAAAAAGAGTGCATATACGTCTTGGCTTTTCTGACGATGGTCTATCTTTCTAAAGCATAAAAACAAATAAATTCGAAGAATTATCAGAAAAAATCGATTAAATCGATCAAAATATTGTCAAAAATTACAATTTAGCGCGAAACGCCGAAGATTTGGCATTTCTGAGCAAACAGATAGCGAAAAACGCTCAAAACAACACCTTTCCTACGATTTTTTAGGAATTTTGTAGGAAATCGTTGATTCTGGGGGAGGGGTGAAAAAATAACTGAGAACTGAATAAACCCCTTAAGATCATGTATGCATATGTATGTAACAGACAAAACAACAATGTCTTAAATCAGTAATTCAATGCGGACTTGAAAAACACTAAAATATTTCGGCTGATTTAAACGTTTAAACTCAGTGATGGGAAGAAAAATCACAGTTATCAACGCCATAAAATTTTAATATTTTTTGCTTTCAAACGTAATTTCTGCTATTATAAAAACATAAAGAACAAATCACTATGTTTTTACTGATTTATTGCCGAACAATTTTTTACGAGTACAGAGACGGTCTCAAAAAGTCTACGTGCATTTTGTACACGCAAGTTTTTGGGTACTATAATATGGTACAGTGGCGATTTTAGTGTGGTAAAACAGCGTTTTTCGACCTTTTGTGGTATATTTCAGGAAATTTCTGAGTTCATGACGCTAAAAGTGAGTAAAAATTGTCTAAAAATGGCGCGGAACATCAAAAAATTTGACTTTTTTCCATTCTAAATGAAAATGCTGCCATTATAAAGATATACGGACAGATAATTACTCCCGAAAATTTCTAGTAATTTTACACATTTTAACAGTTCTCGACTTCGCAAAAATCTTTGGACATGTATGAGTATAAAGACGGATCCGAAAAGTGTTTGTAAATCGGGAAAATCTTTGCCGAATACAAAAAAACCGTGGTCACTGGTCAGTAAGAATATTTTTATGTGAAACAGACTAGAAATGAAGGATTTACGCGCGAAAATGGTTGCGAATTGCGGTTAAAAAATAAACCTAATGTTTCATTGACGTCGACGGCCAGCGTTTTATTGCCGTCGTCGCTTTTCGGGCCGAACGTCAATGACGACATTTGAGCGTCGCGCTGAAGTGAAATGAATTGCACAGGCTTGTCGGAAAAAAAAGTTGCAACGTGCGGAACAACGGTTTTATCGATGGCGTTGAAATCTGCGACGTCGTCGCCCGACGTTGAACGCGCATAGGCCAAAATGGCGCAAAGCAGACGCTCGACGTTCCGAACGGCGTCGTCAGCTGGCGGAGAGTGGTCGCAAGCTTCAAAGCAATTTCGAATCGTTTTTTGGCTAATTCGGAACAGCTATTTTTTTATTCTTTTAATTCATATTGTTTTTATTTACGGTTTTCATCCTTGAAACCAGGGCCGCATTTAGGAGGGCGGCCGCACCCCCCCTGGCCGGTAAAAAATTTTTGAAAGGTAAGATAATGCACGGAAAGCATACATGTAAGAGGGGAGGATGGGGGATCCCCCACCCAAAGTCGGACGTCCCCCTCCATCCCCCCAAAGCCAAAAACTTTTTGACCCCCCGCCATTTTTGGAAAAAAATCGAATTTTTCAGCCGTTTTAGGCGTTTTTCGCCGAAAATTGGAAGTCATTTATCCCTACCCAAATTTCGAGCCGTTAAATGTATGATGGAAAGATGGATAAGTTGCCAGTCTTAGACGTAAAATTTTGAAAAGTTTTGACGCTTAGCGCCAAACATGAAGAATTTTCCATAATTTTATCTCAAGCGCGACCAAAAAACAACACTTTTTATAGCATTTTGACTAATGAAACATTTATTCGAAAATTTGGATCCTAATGGATAGAGCATATCGAAAAACGTCGAAAAATGCGGTTTTCGCGGGCTATCCCAAAAAATTCCCCGAGACACAGACAAATTTATGTTGTGTCCACCTCCCCTCGCCCTGGGCCGAATCCTGGATAGGTGCCTGCTAGAAACTATCTGTTATTTCTGTTACCAGAACTATATGCACAAGTACATATAGACGTGGCTCATTTTGTCGCGACAAGAAACGAGTCCTTTTCGTGCAAGAAGCAACGAACAATCTAACTTCTGATTGATAATTCAGAAAAATGCCTAGTTGTCATTTGAGGCCATAACGACCATAGATTTGCAGCATGCGACCGATTTGGAGGGTGAGCCGGTCTGAGAGGAGTCAAAAATTGAGCTTCTAATAGCCGAAAAGAGTTCAAAAACAGATATAAGCGCTAAAATAGCATTAGAGCTACCTTATTACACAGTTTCTGGTCAATTTAAAGCAGTTTTGAAGAAAATTTCCAATTTTCATCCATTTTTGCCTTCATTTGCCTCATTTTCCACAAAAAATTTCCTATTTTTCCATTCTGGACCCCCACGTGCATGTCTGACCCCAACTGTACACATACTTGTAAAACGAAATGTTTTTTATAAACCTAAAAAAACGAAAATTTAAATTTAAAAATCATTCAAAATTTTATTGTATTTTTACGTTGTTTTCATACGTTTCAATGAACAGTAGACTCACCTACATGTAGATCATGAGTTTAGCACAACGCGAATTGTAATGTACAAACTATCTCACCGCTTATGTCAGAATGTGGCGAGGAATCTTCCAACTCTGATGACAATATATCTTCAATGCTGGTGGAGGTCTCATCATGAGATCTATATAATAGATACATAGAAAAGGATAAAAACTTGCTTTCAAACTGATTAGAAAACACTTAAACAATAAGAGAGAAATTGTGTCAAGATTTTTCCCGATAAAACTACATAATTAAAAAGATCAGCGTAGCGAGCTCTGAGATAGAAAGACGATATGCGTGCATTGATGTACAACGTATGTAAATACATATGTAGCAGCCTCATGAACCCCATTATCTTGTTTTGCGATTTCCAAACCTAGTGTCAACCAGACAGGATTATGGGAGCTTTGGGAGGGGGTTTCACCCCCGGAAAAATTTTCACCACCCAGTTATTTTCTCACCCCCCAGAAGTTGCAATTTTTTAACAAGCTTCCAGAAATTTCATGAAAATTCGCAAAGCGTTGTTAGCTATCTATTTGCTCAAAAGCGTCAAATTTTTGACGCTTCGCGCCATGTTTTAGCTACATTTTGTTCAATTTATTCGACTTTTTTTATTTTTTCTAATTTTTTTGTGTTTTTATGATCTAGAAAGATGAAGGATCGTCAGAAACGCCGAAAAATGATGTTTTTGAAACGTACCCATTATTTTTAGGCCCAAAAAAGACACTTCAAAATTTAAGCCCCCCCCCCCCACCCAGAATTCTCGTGCTGTGCATGTATGGTGTCAACCATACATGCACATAGGGAGTGAGGGGTATAACCCCCTGAAGGGTCAGCCGGACAGGTACTGGCCGGCGATTCTGAGCTGATGGAGTGTTTTTGCATCACTTTTGAGGTCAAAAGCACTGAAAACGTTAAAATTTTTCCGGCATTTCGCGCCAGATTAGTACTTCTAAGCAGTGATCGTACGGGTTCAGATTTTCACCCCCGATCGGGGTCGGGGTCGGGGATGAAAAACCCCGGTTTTCGGGGTCGGGGTTGAAGATTAACAATTAACATTGCATGATTACATATCAATTTGGAAAGGATAAAAACGATACCTTCCCTTGTTTGTAGAGCATACTAATAAAGCTGGTTATGTTCAACATTTTATTTTCATTCCAAGTTCAAGCATGGTTTTAGCAATTTAGCGTTACATTCAATTTTAATCACTAATCGCTCTCGCAATTTCGAATTAATTCATCCACAGTTTTTCATAACGGTTTTCTATGGCGCACTGATTGTAGAGGAGCCAATGGCGCGAAGCGCCGAAATTTTTCAGAAATTTTTACCGTTTTCATGTAGAATGTACGCCTTTTTATTGACAAACAGTTCGGAAATCATAAGTGGCGCAAAGCATCAATAAATTCAGTCATATTTCACCGCCCTAAGACAATAATCGGCGGTGCTAAGCGCAGGAAAATTTTGACGTTTTTACTCTTTAAACTCAATTTATACCGCTTAAATGATACAGAACAGATAAAGTAATTGCGGCGCGAAGCGCCGAAAATTTTTAAAAATTCCTAATCCTCATACCTTTTCTGACCTCCTAAAAATCTCTTTCAACATGTAGAACGAGATAGTACGGCTGGGGGTCTGGGGTGGCGCGCTCAAGCGCCACCAGCGAGGTCCAGAGCAGAACCCCGAAAATTTTGTAAAAAAGCACTCTAATTTTTAATTAGTAAAGTTAAAATTTTAGCAAATTAGCAAAATCTCAGTTCTGAATTAATTCCAAAAAAACTTAAAATTGATGAACACCTACACTGCACAAAACTTCTGAGCTGAAACGCGTTTTTCGACCTCTGCTAAGTATGTAGCGCAGCAACGGGTCGCAACCAATAAGTCATTGAAAGATGTATCAATGAGAATTTTGTTCTTACCATTTTCAGGCCCATTTGTGGCCTTCTTATTAACTAGTTCAGAAAACAGAAAATGCGCAAAAACACAAGAAAATTTGGCCTTTCCTTTCATTTAAATTAGAATTATGTGTCCTTGTAAAAAAAGATAAACAAAGCAGAGAATAGATAAATTGGTACGCAAACATTTTCGCACTTTTACTATTATGTTCAACAAACATGTGCAGTTTCATTCAATGAACTAATAGTGCATTAAATCACTAAAGTGCTGCGAAGTGCTGGATTATTTTAACAGATTCAAGCTTTTAAATTCATTGTATCTGTATAACAATAAATAATAATGACTCAGCGCAAAGCGCCGGAAAATTTTGACGTTTGTGCCTTTTTAAACTCAAAGATCTGGACACATTGCGCCAGAAAAATCAACATAATTTCTGAAAAATTCCGGGGGCATGTGCCTCCATTCCCCCCGGCTACGCCTGTGATTCCGCAGTAATTTCGGCGCACTTCATAATGGAAAATATGCGAACATGTATGTACGTCTTAACAACATGGGGACCAGGCGTACTTTTTATGAAATATCGTGAGTGTCGAGTTTAACATATTAATTTTGCTGGTGAATGAATCGTCCTTGTTCCGAATTTATTTGCTATTTGTACAATTCTTCTATGTACCAACAAATAAAATGCTATATTTCACCCCCGAAAAAAGGTTCAACCCCGACTCGAAAAATCATGCCCCCGGTCGGGGGTCGGGGTCGGGGTTTAGGCTAAGGTTTTTCGGGGTCGAGGTCGGGGTCGGGGTCGGGGTCGGGGTCGGGGTCGGGGTCGGGGTCCCCGTACGATCACTGCTTCTAAGTACTCTTTACTCAAAAAGCGCCCAGAATTGATGAATTTTTGCATTCTTAATATTAAAAGTGATATAATGCTGTCAAAATGGACTAAAAATGCTTTTAAAATGCGATATTACCACTAAAAAATGTTTTATTGGCTAATTTCAACATTTTGATCGTTAAAACAGCAAAAAAATCGTGAACGTTAAATTGAATGTTTTGGATTTTTGGGATTTAACCCCCTCCCTGCCGACCCTGACCTTACGCACCTATGGTGTCAACCCAAAAGAACATTTTAAATTGCAAGGAAAGTCTTGCTTCAAAATACCGATGGTTCCTCACAGTAAATATATAAAATGTTCGAAAAATGCAAATAATCACAAGCGGAATAGGATAGAATGGACTTTCCTAAAAATATATGAAGAAAGCGAAAAGAAAGCGGAAAAGTGCAATACATTTCTATCGCACCAATACTGACGGCTTAAAAATTCTCGAACCTGCTATGCTAGAGAACTAGCAGTTTCGGCGTTTACACGTACACCTAAGTCTCACTCATTATATCTTACTAGACTTGGCTCGGATAATACAAAAGTTTGTTATTTAAACCTGAAAGAATTAAGTTTAGGTCAACATATAGCTGACTGGATTGACTCAAAAACATATGAATGAAAATCTATATAAAATTTGCATGCTACCAAATTTTGGAACAAATTTTGTGGAACAAATGATTAGCATCATAGCTCCGATTTAGAGAAAAATGGTAAGCTTATTCGCTGTTAGCATACGGAGGATGTCAAGAAAGGGAGAATGTACTGTACCTATGTACTTTATTTACACAAATTACCGAAAATACAAGTTTCACAGTAAAATCTTGGCATTTTCGACCGAGATTTTTCCACGTCTTTTAACATATTCTCTGCGATGCACAAAACAGCTATAACATCATTAAGAGGATTTAGAAAATTACCATATTTGGCACTTAGTGAAGCACATGAGTACAAAATTGGTAGGCGAGCCCTGACTTGGGTATTTGGAGTTAAAATCCTTAGAGCAAAGAATTACGGAATGCTCTAGAAGCAAGGGCATAAATATAATCTATTGAGATCATAAATAGCGTAAATCAAAGGCTTCTCCGTGTAGCAGCACGATTGGCGAGTGGCAAGCATAGGTGGGCAGCACCGAAATTCTGGAGGGTGGGGTGAAAAAATTTTCAAAGGTCAAAAAATGGTCTTGAAAGTGGTCGTATGGTGAAAAACACCATTTTTCGACGTTTCTCATCGAGCACTATCCAATGGCATCAAAAAGTCGCTAAAAAGAAAAAAAATTTACAAAAATTGAATTCTGGGGGTATTTTGATTTATGAGGGGTATTCCAACTACTCGGGGGTGCAACCCCCAAACCCCTCCACGCCCACGTGTGGTGACAAGGAGTAAGTAACAAAAGTTTTAATATGAAGCATAAACGAAACAAAGGATACCAATTCAACAGACGAAATTAATTTATTGATTTCATTAAATTTTATGTTTATGGGACATGATTATACCGGGTCCCAAATAACCTTTGACACCACCCCCGCCCTTGCGCTTGAACCAAAAGAAAACAAGATGAGTGTGATATAGCGTTTTAATCAGCATTCAAAACGAAACTGACCTATAAAAATTAAATACTCAGCATGGCCACCATTCGGAGCCTTGAAGCGATCAGAACATGAACACAACAAACGCTCAGACAAATCAGTGTCATTTACGAAGCTTCTAAAAATTTCGCCAAATTTTGACGTAGTCTCGGTTGAGAACGTTCATATCCTGATTATGGAATCATCAAGGGCTTTCAATTTATCTTTAATAATGCTCCCAAACACCTTGCACGCATGCCAATGCGGCTTAACATTCACTGAAAGGAAATGGAGTTGATTTTTGAAACAGGAGCATGCCTGAGCTGGGTTAAGTTGGGAACTCGCTAGATCTAAAGGTTGCAGAGAATATTGGAGTAATTATTCAATATATGAACATGCTCGTCTGATGCTGCATCAAAATTGAGAAAAAATTGAGAAGTATGGAAAATGACAATGATTTATTTGAACGTTTGTTGTTTTCATGCCCAAATCGCTTTAAAACTACTTTTAAATCGAATGGTGGCCATGCTTAGTATAAAATCCTGATAGGTCAGCTCCGTTTTCAATGCTGATTAAAACAATGTATTACACTAATCTGCTTTGCTCTGGGCTCAAGCTGATAGGGGAGTGGCAAAGCTTATTTGAGACCCAGTACTTTCGAAAATATACATATATACAGCTCGTAAAACAGAAATCGAATAAAAGACGTGTACAATTATAAAAGTACGATATAAAAAACAAAAATAATATATATATAAAATAATATAATATAAAAAATACGTACATAACAGGAGCAGAAGTCGCTTTAAATTACTTTTTCAACATGTCGCAGTATTTAATAGTATAACTTAGCTTCGGACCGATAAAACAGAAAGAATAATGGGAAAGACCGTTTCGGTGATTTGACTGCTTTTAGACAAGAACAAGACAAGAAAATATTTTTTGTCCAGAAAAATACACAAAAATTGGTAAAACACAAATACATGATAAAACAGCGACTGGTTTGATTCTTTTAACTTATGTCGTTTTAAAATATTTAAACACCAGAACAAAGACGTGCATGCAAGTATACGAATGATAAATATACCCCAGTACGGCTTGCATAGCGAAGTCTAAACGACGGCAGCATTGCGCTAGGAAAGCTTTGTGCAAAGCGACTGGATCGTTTTGCTTCAATCTCAAAGCCAAATATTTAAAGTGAAGACAAACCAAAAAATCGATCGCTTGTTCAGCGACCGATTCATCTATGCAATTCAGAGATATTAACCACAATTGATTCAAGCCAAGTAGATCGAACGATTCGACTGTAAACTGACCCTCAAGTTCGCTGCCAGCGCACGTTTTCAATTTTTCTTCGCCACAATTTACACTCTCAAAATACTTGCGAAAACACACAAAGGCGGAATCGGTGTAAAGTCGCGGGTCGAAATTCAAAATACGCTGTTTAAACAGCGTCAACCGGCTCTCGGTATTTAGATCGACAATGCATCTGGAGAACCAGCTGAAGCCAGCCTAAAACCCGATTATATATTTATAAGCCTAAAAATGAATAGGAACCATAAATACATGCGCATAGGGGTGAAGATGGAATCATTACACCCTCCCTCGCTGAAGGGTCAGACAGACAAAGACGATTTTGAGCTGATAAAACATAAAACAAGTAATTTAAAAGTTTTTCCGACTCTGCGTCAGATTCATAATTCTGTGCACTACATGCACAGCATGGGAATTCTGGGAGCGGGGATCGAAATTATAAAGTGTCTTTTTTTGGTCCGAAAATGGTAGGTATGTGTCAAAACATAATTTTTCGGCGTTTCTGACGATGCTCTATCTTTCTAGTGCATAAAAATTGAAACAAATTTCGAAAAAAATCGAAAAAGTCTCACAAATTGAGCAAAATATCGTCAAAACATGAGTATAATGGCGCAAAGCGCCGAAAATTTGACACTATTGAGCAAATAGATATCTAAAAACGCTTAAAAATGATCTTTTCTACAAATTTTTAGGAAATTTCTGGGAACTTTCAAAAAATCGCCAATTCTGGAGGGATAAAAAATTTTTGCGGGGGATGAAGGTGAAAATTTTTCTGTAGGAGGGGTAAACCCCCAACTTACTCAAAAAGCTCCCAAAATTGTGCCAAAATGGTTTAGAAAAAAATCAAAATGCATCGCCAATTCGATCAATTTCTAGTTTTTGGTTTAAAAAGGATATAATGCACTCAAAATGGACTAAAAATGCTTTAAAATGTAGCATTACACGCAAAAGCGTTTTATACATTAGTAGACTAATTTGACAATTTTTGTCGTTTTACAGGCAAACTGAATCTATTGGTCTGGATTTCTGGGATATTCAATTTAATTTAGGTGCATATGTAAGTAAAATGGCCTTTTATATGCGAATTACGATTATTCGAATATTAAAATATGCGAAAAGGAATTGCAAGAATGACGATAGTAAGGCGACTTATAAAATGAAACAAACTTAAATTAGAAATGTTCATATTCTGATTTTTCCTAAAAGCTTAATTCCGGTTCCGTTCTTGGAAAAGTAGTTCCAGTTCAGATTTTGTCAGAAAAGAGCGAAGTTAGATCGTTAGATTAATTAAGTGCACCATGATAGCATGCCAAAACCTTCGAAAATTACCAATTTAGGTCCTAAACCGTTAGGTATAAACCCCTCATCCCTGCTACAGCTCAAATCGAAACTTCACTGACAATCGTCAAAACAGAAAGAATGCAATGTAACATCAAAGAGAAAATTCTGTATTGAGCATTTACTACCTGCTTCGGCGTATTCGCAATTCGAAGACCGGAGTATCAAAGTGTCCCATAATTCTTCGCACCTGTGTATCAACAAATACAATTCGCCTTCAACCAACAAGAATCGTAAGAAGTTCAATATTTGATCAACGTGCTGGCCAAGCGCAAAACCATCAGGTAAGAGAAAACTAGCATCCAGACGTTCTTTATCCTGAAATTTTCGAACTTATTTTCGGTTTTCTGTATAAAATAGATTATGTCCTTATGTTCTCTTACTGATTTTAATGAAGTAAAATATATTTTTCAAATCCGAAAGGGATTTAATCACTCAGATCGACGCAGCTGCCTTTTGTCTTACTTCAGACAAACACCAGCTGACCTTTAATTCTTATTTATTTACTCGTGCATGCATGCTGGCTGGCATCACAAATAATGTCGCCTAATTTTGCATGCTTTTCCATTCTGAATGAATTTCACGAATTGATGTCTTTATCGTGCACATTGTACATGATATGCCATTTTTGACGCTTACCGAAAATGCGGCATTCTAATCGATACACAAATAAATGTTTCTAATTAATGTTACAGTACTGATTGCTCAATGCACACACACACACACACACACAAACACACACACACACACACACACACACACACACACACACATAAATATAGTAGGAATATTATAGAAACTGTTTCAAAAAAACAGTCATCTTAACCATTAAGCTCTCCTAGAAATATGAGGTTCTATTTATTCGTAAAAATTAGGACTTGCCATGTCATTGTTTATTTAAAAAACCAACAACTTTCCATTTTTTACTCGTTTAAACCACCAAGGGTTTTCCCCAGAGTTCTGATTCGAATTGTACGTGCAAGTTACATGAAGGCATAAGGAGAGATAAAAGGAGTGTTATCCCTTCCTCAGATTTTAAAAAACCGAGTATGGTCAGGCAGTGGCGGATCAAGGATTTTCGTAAAGGGTGGGGGCAGTACGTCCACTTTTCTAAAAACAGTCGAAAAGAGGTCCAAAAATTTGTCCTTGACGCATAACATAGCTTTTTTCCGAGTTTCACGTTGTCTACTAATATTTAAAATCGCCTTTGGCGCAACATTTTTCAGAAAAATTTCAAAATTTTATTTGTGCAAAAAAAATCATTAAATTTCTTAGAATTCAACGAAAATCGGCGCGATTCGTTGGAGAATCTGTGAAGTTTAGACGGAAGAACGCTCAGGAGCTTAAATTACTGATCAATTTCCTGTATTTGCAGTATTTGACCCGCAGCGTCGAAAGTTTTTAGAAGTTATGGTATAAAATAAAAGAAAACTATGCTGAAATAGCTGTTTCTGCTCTTGAAATAGTTTAAAACCTATTCTTTGAACAAAAATATTGGCTTTTACGCCATTAAGAAAGTAAGTAAATGTCATGAATAGGTATTATTCGGCGCGAAGCGCCGGAAAAATTTAAGAAATTATGATAACTGACGGCTAAAAATCATTACCTACAAATTACAAATTCATTATTTATCTATCCAACTATTTTGGGCCAATGGAAGGGGCGGCGGCCGGCCGCCCCCCGCCCGCCTTAAATCCGCCTGTGCTCTCGGGCGATTTTGGTGAAAAATAAGCTGCTGCTTGAAAAATTTTGGCTTTATAGTTTTATAGGTAACTTAAAGTTTTGAAAAAATTGAATTTTTTTTCAAAACTATTCTTTCATGATCAGTCGCTTCTATAACTTAAAGTTCATGCAACCAGGTCAGTTTACTGCAAATGTATCAATTTTTCCATAGTCTCATACACTTTTATCAATTGTCACACAATAGTGAATTATCCGCTTAATATATTGTTTAAAATAAGCAATTTTCGAAAAAATTTTAGAATTCAGTTCATCAATGTACCTTTTGACTTCAAGAATGACACTTTACCATTTTATGGATCAACAAAACTCATTTTGGACCAGAACAACCACTTTCAAAGCCAGGGTAGGGTAACACATGGGCATAGAGGGAGAGGGTGAAAGGGGTATTAACCCTACCTAAGGTTTTAGAACATCAGATTACTGCTAGATGATTTTGAGAAAACTATAAGTGCTGCGAGACAATTTTAAAGCTTAAAGCGGATAGTGGTCGAAAATTCTACCTGATAAAGGGTAAAAATATCAAATTTTTCACCGCTTCGCGGCGTATTGATCAATTTTTGTACCCATAAATTGGCTACATTTCACAGGGGTCAATAAACCCAGTTTACCGCACACAACGTGTTATTGTACCATATTATAGTAGGTACCCTAAAATTCACATGTAAAGGATGCATGTTGAATTTTGGAGACCGTCTTCGTAGATGTACAAAAAGACCTTACAAAAAAATGACCACAATTCGCCTAATGAACATGACCATTTCTGGATTTCACCACCCTCTGATAACCTTCACCATGCCCATAAATGCTGCGCGCTTGGTGAGCGAAACACAAGAATCATTTATACATGCACATTGGGGGTGAGGGGGTATTAATCCCCTGAAGGGTCAGCCGGACAGGTACTGTCCGCCAACTTTGAGCTGATGGAACGTTTTTTTGGCATCATTTTTGACGTCAAAAGCAGTAAAAACGTCAAAATTTTTCCAACGCTTCGTGCCAGATTAGTACTTGTAAGTACTTTTTACTCAAAAAGCGCCCAAAATTGATGAATTTTTGCATTTTTTAGCCTTAAAAAAGATATAATGCAGTCAAGATGGACTAAAAATGCTTTTAAAACTTGAAATTAGCACGAAAAAAAGGTTGCTATCTTGATCATTTTGATAGTTAAAACAGCAAAAAAATCGTGCACATCAAATTTACTGCTTCGGATTTTTGGAATTTCACCCCCCCCCTTGCCGACCCTGACCTTGTGCACCTATGATGAGAATGTGTCAAAAAAGGTACATACCTAATATTAGTACACATTCTTGAAATTAAGGAAAAATAATCCTATGGTGTTCAGCTTAGTGATTTATTTTAGTAGCAATCCAGCCCAAGATTTATAAACTGTGATAACCAAACCATTGATTATTGGCCTGACCAGATTAAAAATACCTCAAATGAAAAAATACAATTAGAAAAATAGCTTAAACATTGAAAAGAAATAACGAAGACTACAATTCTCTGAAGATATGTACATATAGAAAACGAAAAATTTCATTGAAGAATCGATCAAATGAATGCAGCGATAAGCGATAACTGCTTTTCTGAAGAAATGAATTTATTGACGGGAAAAATATACAAAGCTGAATTTTTAAAACACTTTGCTGTATTTCTATTCTCGGATGCATGGTCTTAGAGCACGTGTTTTTTCACGCGCAAACTAAGGCTCTTCGAGGCTTTCTTTAACTGCGAATTTCGAGTCTTCTACAATGAAAAAATGTATGTAGGCATTGCATAAAGTACTTCACTTGAGTTGTGGCTTACTTTTTGTGACAAATGTAACCGGAAATTACTGTAACCTGCTGGAATTTTAGTAGGTTACTCAATTACATTGTACCATCGAAGACCGCAGAAACACGTGTCGTTGTATATAAATAACACACAGGAAACAATGTTCTAAACCACAGGCATGATATAGGTACTGAATTCATTTTCTAGTCACAAACTCCGATTTCCAAATAAAATCTATAACATTTAGTGGAATATTTCTCTACACCAAACTTTCGATCAATATATACCTGCCCGCTATCCCCTTCGACTAATTTTGGCTTTAGCCTGTTCGGAGTTTCATTCAGGGCCAAATTGTGCGTCGTAACTTTACGTTTGCTGTGCAACGCTTCATCAGCTACTTTTAAAACGCGAGTCAAATTGTCGCACAATGATTCGACCAATTTCTGCTTATTGACTAATTCACTTATCATTGATTTTTGAGATTTTGCACCCGATTTTTTCGTGCAATCCAATAAACTGTGCATGTGAGCCAGAGCTGGCAAAACAAATGTGCCCTGTAACGACAAACGAAATAGGCATATTTTGATATTCTTGTGTACATATACAGGCCCGTATTCAGGGGGGTGGGGGCCGCGCCCCCTATCCCACCGGAAATGGAAAATAATTTTTGAAACACAAGGGTCCCATATAGGAAAAAATGAAAAATTCTAGAAGTAAGTCTAAAACACCATCAAAACAGGTTTTTAGCGTACTTTTGAGCTAGTAAACTCAGAAATTTCTGGCGCTTCGCTTCGGATTTATCGTTAATCTAAAGTTTTTGTCTTCTACCCAGCCCAAAACCGCTCAAATTAGAGCTAGACATGCAGAACATGTCACATATCTTTGGCGCTTCGCGTCGAATTATTCATTTTCTGTATTATTTTTCTTTGTAAATCGCAAAGATTAACTGCAAAGACACAAGTTATGAGATTATTCGTCGATTGAATGAAGAAAAATCTATAGCGTACATTGTTTAAACGACAGATTTGTGTAATATGAGCATGAAATAAAGTTAAATTTTTTAGTTTTTTTTGAAATTTTTCTTCACCATTGCATGAAGCTCGTTGAGAAACGCTCAAAAATGCATTTATTTTTGCTAATCTCCTAATAGTTCTCAAGATATCTGACATCAACATTTTCGGCCCCTCCCGAAATAAAATCCTGGATACGAGGCCTGTACATACATATGCATGTATCATAGCCCACACATTCGGGAAAGATTTTCAGTCATCTGAAGAAATATTCAAGCTCCTAATTATTAATCAACATTTATTAAAAATTAAAATACGTGTAATTTTATATAACAGATTTAAGCATTTTATACTTATTTTATTATATTTTTCATACGTTGAATTCAACATACAGTTCTTTCTACAAAATTGGAAAACTTACATACGTATGTACATACATAACAGTCTTGATGTTTTGCTAAGAATCGTTGTGCCTACATAATAAAACAGAATGTCGTGATACGTACATATATGCGCATAGGGGGTGATGGGAGGTATAAACCCCTGCCCCCGAAGAATCAGCCAGACAGGTACTGTCCGGCGATTTTGAGCAGAGGGAAAAATTTTGTATAATTTTCGAGGTCAAAAGCAGTAAAAATTTGAAAAATTTCTACAGCGCTCCGCGCCGGATAAGTACTTTTATGTAATTTTTAACCTGAAAGCGCCCAAAATTCATCAATTTTTAAATTTTTTTAGAGTTGAAAGTGATATAATGCAGTCAAAATGGACTACAGAATGCTTTTAAAATGCGAAATTACAACGAAAAGACGATTTATAAGCTGCTTTTACCATTTTGGTCGTTTAAACAACAAAAATTTCGTGAACATTAAATTTACTGTTTAGGATTCCTTAGATTTAGCCCCCTCCCCCATTGATCCTGACCTAGTGCACCTATGGTTTTAGCACAGCATGTAAAACATACAACGCCGCTCTGTGCCGTAACATAGGCCGAACAATGCTTAAGGATTGTTACATAAGTGTTCAAATTTATGTACATATTTATTGCATGTACATTGTTATTGTAAACACATGATTAGCATTCATATATACATGCACAGCACTTTAGTGCTGAGAGAGCCTCAATATCAAGACCTTTCGAAAAGCATACCCCCACCCAGGACATTTTTGAACCAAAACCACTCGGAAACAGCGCCAAATGATGTCCACGCACTTACATTTCGAGCAATAGACTGTTCAATACATTCATCCAGACACTTTTCGTGCATTATTTCGTACATGTTGGATGGTTTAAGAGCCCTTGCTCTTATTTGTTTTCATGCAAACTCAACCAAGAATGTACAAATATACTTATCATTTATTCGGAAAAAACACAAGGATAAAAAAGCCGCAAGGATAATAAAATAGCATAGTGTAAAATGTGAAATAAAATATTAAGAAAATAATAAAAATAAATAAAATTTAAAAAATTCATCAAGTACGAGTAAAATAAATACAACGAACTAAGTATCGATTTCGCATTTCTATACGCGATTACCGATTATCCGTAGCTAATGGGAGTAAGGAACGACAAAAATATCTAATCAATCAATTAACATAAGCTCGTTGCTTTAAGGCCTCTTCCATATAATTAGTCGTCGAAATGCTAATTCTCTTCCAATTTTCATGAAGTATTATTGAAAAAGGCTCATTACAGTTTTTTTCCACAGCTATTTTAGACCTCACCCTCAAGCAACATATGCAATAAAAATCGCTAAAACGAAATAATTGACATAAAAGAAGGAATTACTAATTGAACCAAGAAAACTCGGTTTACGGCCTCCCAGAACTTTGGACCGCGTACACGTATATGATAGAATGCCTCTTATTATTCATTTTAATAAAAGTAAAGATGTTAATGCGATGTTACCTGCTTTATATCATCCAAGCATTTGAAAACGTATTCTTTTCTTAGTTTTTCTCTGCTGATTAAATTAACTATGTTAAGGTGCACGTCCATGCACAGCGTCAACAGCGAGATTCGGATGTTTTCCTGATGAGCCAGACTCCATAATAGATTAGCAGCCTTTAAAAAATTGAGACAAATTGAAAAGTCAAAACATAAAGTAGTTGAGCGAGCGATTAATCGTTTTCACGCCATATTCAACTCTTGTAATTTCTAATTTGTACCTCAAACATCTTTCCCCAATACATATGTATACACCAACGTTTTTTTAAAAGGTCCGTTTGTACATGTACAACGATGGTCCCTGAAAGTCTTTGTACATTTTTTACAACACAAATTTTTGGGTACTATATGGCACAGTAGCGATTTTAGTGTGGTAAAAACAGCTTGTTCGACTTTGGTAGTGTGGTTTAGCTGATTTCTGGGTTTCCGTGGGCAAAAATCACAAAGAATCGTCTTGAAAATTTGACATTTTTCCTTTCGAAATGCAATTTCTGCCATTATAAAGATATATAGAACACACGATTACTCCTTTCGGCACGAAGCGCCGCAAATTTTCGCGAAAATTTTTGCCTTTTCTGCAATTTGTGGCTCCCAAAAAATCTTTGTATGTACGAAAAAATTTTGGCAGATAAGATAATGCACGAAAAGATGAAAAATTGTCTTTGTTCACCCAAAAATCGCCCTATGTAAAGTTTTTCGATTTATGCCATAAGCGGGACCAAAAAATAACACTTTCAGAGCCAATAAAAAAAATAATTTCTTCGAAAAGTTCAGAATTCATGGGCTTACATGGTGGAAAACGACGAAAAATTCGATTCTTACGAGCTATCCCTACAAAATTTCAGACATGACATATATTAGCTAATTAGTTTTAGGCCCGCCCCCGCCTTGGCCGGATCATGAATACGGGCCTGCATGCACAGATGGGCGTATGCAGGGGGCGGGGAGGGGTCGCCTCCTTAGCCCAAAAAATTTTGGAAAGGTAAGATAATGCATGGAAAATAATGAAAATCGGTATCTTTTCATCTGAGAATCTCAAATAGGATCGTTATTTTAAATATGTTTGGCTCAAGCGCGGCCAGAACGCGTCATTTTTTGTAGCCTACTGAGAGAAAATAAATTTTTTTTCGAAAAGTTCGAATTTTAAGCTTAATGGATAGACGATGTTCGGAAACGTAAGAAAATGCACTTTATTTTGGGTACCGCTGAACATATCGCTAATGTAGGGCCACTAATTTTCGGACCCTTCCCCTGAAAAAATCCCGCGTATGCCCCTCATACATATGTACATGAATCTTGTATTTTTTTTGAATTGTTACATACATAAAGAATGAGGCTATTTGTCAATTTAGCACTGTTAGCAACTGCTTAAAGATATGATTAACTTCTTCAAGTTTATGCCACATTTAATTCTTAAGCACGTAGGCGTTTATTATCAGACTTACATATTTACCATTTTCAATTTTCTAATTACAATTTTATGTGCAAGTTCTAAGAGTATCAACGTGTCAAAATTCGGCGCTTCGCATAGGACTATAATCAATTAAAGTATGAATTAAGCAGCACTGTTCTAGGCAGCAAGTAAGTCGTATTATACGTATTTAAAAATGTACATAATGTAAAGAGGCTCATTTTCGGAATTCATCCAGCGGGCGGGCAGGAAACAGCCTGATTTATATCTCGGAAAGTATTATGTCAAAATATAGCTAGCGGAAACTATATTTTTTGACGTTTTTAATGTTTTATCTATCGAGACCGAAATTTCGAATTTTTTAAAGACAAAATTACGAGTTTTAAACGCAGAAAAATTTTTTAATGGCAGTTAGACGCAAAGAGCGGCATTCCCGGGTAACAATAAATGCCCTGAACTGCTAAATTTACTTAAATTCAAACATTGCAGGACCGAAGAACGGAAACCACTGTTTTTTTGTACTTTTTCTCAATAAAATATGAACATTGTCTGTTTTTGGTCGTATTCAAGGCATAATTGTGGAAAAAAAATTTCGACGCGGCGCGAGGCGTCGAGAATTCGAAGGTTTTCTAACAAAAACATTCGATTCTTTCGTCTTCCCGCGCAATTATTGGTTGGAAGAAGGCGGCCGCTCCCCATTTACTACACAAAATCCATACATAAATGCGGACATGTACGTAATGTATACACAAAAACGAAAATAATTCAACCCATACAAAGATTCTTCCTAAGGTCTTTGTTTGTAATGCACGAATTATCAATCCAATTCTAATTAAGAAAAATATAACGATGCCTATCTTTACTCGAAACTTGTGAAATGATTGCTTATTTTCGAATTTTAAAAATAATCATAGTCTGATTTTTCATTACAGCGGTGAAAATCAGCGAAAACTGTAAGAATCATTAATTCATGAACAAGAAGGCCTTGAGCTGACGGAACGTTTTTTTGCATCATTTTTGAGGTCAGAAGCAGTAAAAATGTCAAAATTTTTCTAATATTTTTACGTACTTTTTTACCCAAAAAGACCCGAAATTGATCAATGTCTGAGTTTTTTAATGTTAAAAGTGCTATAATGCAGTCAATTTGGACTAAAAATGCTTTTAAAATGCGAAATTCCACAAAAATACATTTTATAGGCTATTTTGACCATTTAGGTCGTTTGAAATAACAAAAAAATTCGTGAAAGTTAAATTTACTGTTTTAGATTTCTGAGATTTTACCCCCCCTGCCGACCCCGACCTTGTGCACCTACATATGTCTGCATGTACCAATAAAAAAGCCCATGAAGTACTTTCAAGTACTTGAACATAAATGATAGTATGTACTTCTTCATAAATGTAGTCGACATTAGCTTCCTGTCCGATTTTTCCAAGAAGCAACACCAACTTTTCGCGACTGCGATCACTTTCGGCACTCCAACTCTAAACGAATCACATTGCCGAGACCATAAATGCAAACTTAAATACAGTCGAACCCTGGTGAATAAACAGCCTGAGGGGATCAAGGGGCTTTATGTTTACTAATCGAGTGTCCGGTTTGACAAATATTCACTTCCGCATGTCACATAACGCTGTTATATCCAAAAGTTAAGTAATTTGGCAGAACATTACTGTATCCCCCTAAATATTGATTATTTTAACTTTCACTGTGCACATAACATGTTTAATAATAAAAATGTGTTTATTAACCGGGTTTGCTTGAAAAAAATGACTTTACAGTGTCATTTAATCATGTGTTCCAGGCAAGCGTATGGTAACCGAAGTAATTAGCACGTTGTCATACAGCCACGGTCGTATGGAACCTTATTTATTATACTTTAATCGAGTGCTTATTAAGCGGGTTTCTAACTGTGACAAAGCAAAGCAGCTTGGCAGAGACCAAAAGGAACCATACATGCACATATGTAGGAAGGGTGTGAGGGGTGGGGGGGTATTATCCCCACGCTGAGGGAGTCCGAAAGTTAGGTACTGTCACGCACATTGAGCCAAAAATAGTGTATTTTCAAGCGATTCTGACGGAAAAATAGCCAAAAACACCATTTGCTGTGGTAAAATTCCTCGATTTTACCCCTCCCTAACCCCATTGTCCCGATTTTACCCCTTCCTGGCCAACCTGACCTTGTGCATCTATAAAAGGAAGCATAGGTGGGCGAGGTAAGGGCGGCCAGAGGAGGGGGACGACATCCGAAAGCGGTCACACTGTAAATAGGAGTCATAAGATGCATTCTTACCAGTAATATTTTAATACTGTTGTCCAAACTGCTAGTTTCAAAATGTCATTCTTGAGGTCATGAGATAGATGAATTCAACTTTGAAAAATATTTTCTTGAAAAAAATGCTGATCTTCAACAATGCATCAAGCAGATAATTCACTATTATGTGATAAAAAAATTGACAAAAAGTGTAAGGCTATAGAGACAATTACCACTTTTGCAGTAAACTGACCGGGTTGACTGAAATTTTGATCAACTGAGTTGTATTTTTCCTGTATTAAATCAAAATTTTCCCAGCCGCAACTTATGTTTCACCAAAATCGCCTGACAGTACAAGGTTTTTAAAATCGGAGGGAGGGTAATACTCCCTCTTACCCTCCCTATGCCCTTGTGTGAAAGGAAGGGTGTTCATTAAGCTGAAGTGTCTACTATCCGGGTGTTTATTAAAAGGTTCGACTGTATGTAATGTAACTCAAAGACTTAAATCAAAATCTATTATACCAATTCAGACATATAGGGTGACCCAAAAAAGGATATCGTCCGATGTAGCAGGTCACAAACTCAGCTGGTATAAACATACAACTTTAGAACCGGCTGCATTAGATTGTAGGTAAAAATGTCTTCTCTTAAACTTTGCAAAATTTTGACCAGCTGCCAACGTTTCGGACGTCACCGTGATTTTTTTACACCCTTCTTCATAATTACTGGAACGCCGAAAGAGTCGCTGGTTCTGTCACCAATTCACTCCATCTTCTGCCGATATCTTCAACTTTCTGCGTCTAGTAGTCACGGTTTTTTTGTATTCGGCAAAGATTTTTCCCGATGTGAGAAGACTTTTGGGGACCGTCTTTGTACATGTACAAAGATTGTTTGGAAGACAAAAACTGCAAAAAAAAGTTTGAAATTCGCAAAAATTTTCGGCGCTTCGTGCCGAAATGAGTAATTGTGTGTTCTATATATCTTTATAATGTCAAAAATTGCATTTTGAAACGAAAAACGTCAAATTTTTCGGCGCTTCGCGCCATTTTGAGACGATTATGGTTTTTGCCCTCAGAAACCCAGAAATTAGCTAAAATACGTCACCAAGGGTCGAACAACTCTGTTTTTGTCACGCTAAAATCGTTACTGTACCACATTATAGTACCCAAAAATTTGTGAGTACAAAATGTAAAAGACTTTTAGGGACCATCTTTGTACATGTACAAACGGACCTTGTACAAAAAAAACACAGCTAGTAGTACGTTTACCTACTGTAGGCGTTCAAACAATGCGTTGATTAATTTTTTAAGAGCATTTTTATCAAAAAAGGATACCGACGTTACGTACATATATACTCAGTAATGTTATATATATATATATATATATATATATATATATATATATATATATATATATATATATATATATATATATATATATATATATATATATATATATATATATATATATATATATATATATATATATATATATATATATATATATATATATATATATATATATATATATATATACAATGCAGAAAATCTGGAATTTAGACAATATCAAAGTGAGGAGCAAACATATCATCGTAACGCACGAACTGCAGGCCGCTGGTCAAAAATTTTTCACACGGTTTGAACGGAGAAATGTTTATCTATCTAATGCAGCTGGCCTTAAAATTCCATGTCCATAATTGCCCAAGTTATGATGTAACATCAAGGTATAGCCTTTTTTAGGCCACCCTGTATGCTTGTCTAGCAGCCTTAACAATTAACTTCTTTATGTTCATTTATCATTTAATTCATAAGCGCAGTGATGTCTGTTTTCATATCAAATTAGTATATTGCAACCACATCTGGGCAATGGGTTCAACCCTGTTCAACCCGGTATCACCTGAAGGCCACTCGGTATCACCTGGTAAGATCGCGAGTATCACCTGAATTTTTTGTTAAAAAACAAAGATAAACTCAGCGAAAATCAATGTACAAGTACAAAAACATGTGAATAGATCATTTAGACATTACTTCAAGCAGTCATCGGACCACTCAATCAGCCAACCAAGTAACAGTCCAACCAACCAAACAACCGACTAATTGGCCAACCAACCCACCAACTGACCAACCAAACCAACCAACCAACCAACCAAATAACCAACCAACCAACTAATCAACCAACCAACCAATGAACCAACCAACTAACTGCCCAACCAACCAACCAAACAACCAACTAACTGGTCAATCAAGTGGCCGACTGACCAATCAATCAGCCAACCAAGGAACTAGCCAACCGACCAACCAACTGGCCAAGCAAGCAAGCAAGCAACCAACTAACTAACTGGCCATTCAACCAAGCCAGCAAAAAACCGGCCAACCATCCATTTAACTAGCCAACCAACCAATCAGCCCAACCAACCAATTAGCCAACCAACCAATTAGCCAACCAACCAATTAGCCAACCAACCAACCAACCAACCGGCCAACCAAACAACCAACCGGCCAACCAAACAACCAACCGGCCAACCAACAAACCAACTAACCCGCCAACCAACCATTTAAGTAGCCAACCAACAAATCAACCAACCAACCGATCAACCAACCGACCAACCAGCCAACCACAACAACCAACTAGACACCCAATCAATTAAGCGACCAACCAATTGGCCAACCAACCAATCAATCAACTAATGAGCCAACCAACCAACTTACTGGCCAACCAACCAACCCGCCAACAGAGCAACTAACTAGTCAATCAACCAACCAGCCGACCGACCAACTAAGAGGCCAAGCAACCAACCAGCCAACCAACCAATTAACTAGCCAACTAACCGGCCACCCGACCAACCAACTAGCCAACCAACCAATCAAACAGCCAACCAATCGGCCAGCCAACAAGCCAAACCGAATAACCAACCAACCAACCAACTAACTGGCCAATTAGCTGACCAAACAACCAACTAAACAACCAACCAAGGCCAACCAAACAACAAAACAATAGGCCAATCAACCAACCAACTAGCCAATTAAACAACTAACCGGCCAACCAACCACCCAACCAAACTGCTCAAACAAGTATCTGGCCAACCAACCAATTAGCCAATCAATGCATAACCGACCGATCAACCAATTCACGAACCAACCACTCAGTCGATGAACGAACTAACCAAACAGTCTGCTGATTAACTGAAAAGCCAACCCATTTAGTGACCAACCGACCAAATGACGAATCATCAGATCAACCAACCATCTAACCGAACAATCGACCAGCCATCCAGCCAACAAACCAACCAGTCAATCAATCAATCAGTCAACCATTAAACCAATCAATCAATAAACCAACCAAGCAACGGATCAATCATTCAATCAACCGAGCAGCCAACTGACGAACCAACCACTCAACCATTCATTCTTAAAATTTTTTCCCGACTTTTCAGCTAAAAAGCTACACATGTTTTTGACGTTTCACAGCGTAAAAATACTAAAATTTACGGCGCTTGGCGCTATTTATTTAAAAAACTCACCCTTTGCCTATTTCAGTTTTCGATAGATGAAATTTTTCGGAAAATAATATCTTCTGCATTTTCATCATACAAAAAGGTGCAAATCGAGCGCAAAAGTAAATAATGTCGAAATTTAGCTATTTCAGCATACTTTTATTCTATTTTCATTTCATGTATAACTTTTAAAAATTTTCGACGCAACGCATCAAATGTTACAAATATGGGAAACCGAGCAGTAATTCAAGCATCTAAACGTCCTTCCGCCAGAAATTCACGAATTTTCCGGCACTTTGCGTTGGATTTTCACTGAATTCAACGAAATTTAATGATTTTTTTCGCACAAAATTGTCAAAAACTTTAAAAATTTTCGAATAAATGTTGTGCCAAAATCGATTTCAAACGAAAGTAGACTACGTAAAATGCTGAAAAAACGCCAGTCCGCACGTGAAGGTCCTAAATTATTTGTCAATTAAAGAGTCCGCAAAATCTAACTTGAAAATGGTAAAAATATCAAAATATTTCATTAACTATTCTGTATTTTTTATCTTTGGAAACCTATAAATTGAAAGACTTCGGAGACCGTCTTTGCATTACAACAAAGGGACCTTGTATTAAAACACTGGACAAAGGCATGTCAATCGGTGCAGGTGCATAAGATCCGCTGCTACTGAGGCTGGCATTTAAGACTGAAGTCAAACATTGATTTAATATAATTTCTACATTTCTTATCTTAAGAAATGTGTCAAATTGAGCTTCATAAAAACGCCCACTTTGCGTCAGATATAATTGCTGCATAGCTTATATTTGTAAACCTGCAAAAGTGAGCATAAAAAGATGAATATATCGAAAATTTCCAGCGCTTCGCGCCGGATATAATTTCTATTGCATACATTCAGAAAGCTGCAAAATTGAGCTCAAAAGAATGAAAACATCGGAAATTTACGGAGATTCGCGCAAACTATAATTACTGTATTGCTGTTTAGAAACTTGCAAAATTTTGGTAAAAGGATAGAACTCTCGAAAATTTTTGGCGCTTTGCGCCGAGGCATAATTACTGGATTGTTCATGTATATCCAGAAACCTGCAAATTTGAGTTGAACAAAGATAAAAATGTAGAAATGTTCTGGTGCTTCGCGCCAGATATAATTTGAGCACTCTCTCTATTAAGAAAGCTTCAAAATTCAGCTGGAGGAGATCAAGATATCAAAAATTTTTCGCCAGTCTTATAATACGCCCGTTTTTGCATTGTTTGTCTTCAAAGGCTGCAAAATTGAGTTTAAAAGAATAAAAATGCTAAAAAATTTCTCGATCACAAATTTTAAATTTTTTTGAATTTTTTCATTCGCCATTATATGGAGCTCGTTGACAGACGTTTAGTCGAATACATTTTTGTACTAGGTTAAAGTTTAACAGCTGGCGCAAAATTTCAGATGACAAAAATCTAAATGCCAGAATTTTGTCTTTCTCTTATAAACCCTACATGCCTCAAAATTAAGTTGAAGGTGATAGAAATGCCATAATTTTCCATTAATAATGCCGACGTTACTAATTTATTCATAAGTCTGTTTCGATAAATTCCTAAAATTGAGCTGAAATGGGAAATTATCAACATTTCTGCTAGATTTAATATTCTTATTTCCCGTTTCGCATGAGAGGAGCAGTTACAAATCTAAGCGAAGTTTAAGGATGATTAGACTGCAAATTTTGTGGCGAGAACAATAACAAGTTTCGGTACTGCTTGTATGCTCGGATCTTTGAAAAGCGATCATATTGAGCTTAAGAGGATAGAAGGTCAAGATTATTTGGCGCTTCGTGCCAGATGTGATGTATAATGTTTTAAAAAATAAAAAGGCCAAAATTTTCACGCACTATTTGGCAGATATAATGAATTATTTCATTGTTTACTTGTAAAAAGGCTGCTTAATTGGACTTATGTAAAGTAAAGGGTTGAAATTTTCCATAATAAGGTCAATTTTTTGCGTTGTCTTGTCCTTAAAAAATCTGTGAAATTGAGCTGAGGATGATAAAAAGGCCAAAAAAATTTCCAGAGGTGAACACTGTAAAAACTATAGTTGTAAACAATTAGTGTGCTGACTGATGATGCTAAATGCGAGTAAATTAAGACGGATAAAACAAATGCAAATGATGCATGCAGACATGCAGAACGTTTCGAAAAGTTATGAGGTAACATATTCCAAAACAACCCTTTTTCGAACCAGCAACCAACCACAATTTTTGGCCGCCAGTATCATCTGGAAGACCGGCCTTCGTCCAGGTATGATTGCAACCGTATTATCATTTTTGATGTTGTTATAGGCACAAAGGTGTCAGTTTTTAAGTTTATCGAGCATTAGAAAGCCAATTATTGTGATTTAGCATGAATTTCTTGATATATTTAAAGAAAAGCATTGTTGTGCAGAATATCATGACATTCTTAAACAGCTAAATTAAAAAGCAAAAACATAATCACTGACACACAGGTAAAAAACTTATTCGCTAATATAATCAATCCCGTGCTACTGGGAAAAATTTTCATTAGCACGGGTGCTAATGAGGGTCGTGCTAAAAAACGCTAGTTCAAAGTGATACAAAAAGAAATAATTCGTGTTCACTGCACGTCTTTCTTTCTTAGGCTCACAAATCGGCACAGGCGTAACCATATATGCACAGCATGGGAATTCTGGGGTCGGGTGAAATTATAAAGTGCCTTTTTATGTCTAAAATGGTAGGTACGCGTAAAAAACATCGTTTTTCAGCGTTTCTGACTATGTTCTATCTTTCTAGAGCATAAAAACATAAAAAATTTCGAGGAAAAATCGAAAAAAGTCGAGACAAATTAAACAAAATATAATCAAAACATGAGTATAATTGCGCGAAGAACCGAAAATTTAGCTCTTTTGAGCAAGTAGATAGCTACATAAAAATGCTTTAGAAGCGTCTTTTTCAACAAAATTTTGAAAATTTTTGGGACCTTTCAAAAATGGCCAATTCCGGGGAGGGTGGAAAAATTTTTTGCGGGGGGGGGGGAATAAAAATTTTTCACTCTCCCCCCCAGATCATGTATGCCGTAACCAGGATTTTATTTCGAGGGGGGCCAAAATTATTCAAGTCCTATATTTCTAGGACCATTAGGAGATACACGAAAATAAAAGCATTTTTTAGCGTTTCTGGACGAGATCTATACCATAAGGAAGAAAGAGATTTTTAAAAATTAAAAGTTTCTGCTTAATTTCGAACTCGGAAATGAAAAATCATCTTTTGACCTATCTGCGCGACTAATTTTTCATGCATCCAATTCTGAATCGTCTCCAAAATATTTCACAATTTTTGTCTTTGCATTTGATTTTAGGACCTTTCAAAAAATTTATTACTAAAAACAATTAATCGGGCGCGGAGCGTCAGAAATTTTCACGCGTTCAAGAGTTTTGAATCAATTTTTGGCTCCTAAGATATCAAACATAATAGAAAATAAGAAATCCGACGCGAAGCGCCGGAAAATCCTGACATATCCACCAATTTTTCCTGAACTTTTTGTAAATCGTCTAAACTCACCTTTTTTACCAGACTCAGAAAATAGTCAAATTGGCCTCTGTTTAATTTCGGCGCTGTCTGCGCAACAATGCCATGAATATTTTCGGCAGTAACGGCAGCCCGGCCTCTTCGCAAATCCCATATTTTGCCGATATCCTGATTCGATAATCTGGGTCCGAGAAATTGAAATAATTTCCGTAATCGATCGCAATATTGAGCTTGATCCATGCTGCCTTCGAGAGCCAGTGGTAAAATTTCTCGCTCAGTCAACCACTGAGTCAGTTTTTCTTCCGGTACAGAAAGTCTCTCTTCTATTTTGCATGTACTGTTAGTTAAATCCAAAAGCTTGGTCAACTGAATAAATAATAATCATCCGTAGAAGGCATACATGCGCACAAGGGGGCGGGGGTGAGGGGGTATCAGAGCCGGCCTTAGGGCTGGGCCAACTGGGCCATGGCCCAGGGCCACAACCTCTGATAGGGGCCAATACCTGACTAAAATTTTTTAAAAAGTTTACTGGCTCAGCAGATATTGATCCAAATGATCTTTGTAATGAAAAGAAACTGTTCATCAATCTTATCCCATCAAAAACCACAGCAATTGATGGCCTAAAATTCATTTATGAAAACAATTTGGTTGACACGCTTCCTGATGTATCAGTGGCATTACGAATTTTATTGACTATGCCAATTACTGTGTCTGGTGAACGAAGTTTCTCAAAATTGAAATTGATTTAAACCTATTTACGTTCAACAATGACTCAAGAACGCTTGAATAATTTAGCCTTAATCTCAACTGAAAAAGATACAGCTGCTTCATTGGACTATTCTGAAATTATACAAGAATTTTCAAATATTAAATCTGATAAAATTGCTTTTATGTAATTTTTGATAGAAAACATTATGTAAAAGTAAAGTAAGTGCTTACCATAAAGCATGGGAGTGAAATCTTGCAATTTTTGAAAAAATGTTACTAGAAATGACCAATAAATTTTTGGGGGCCACCATTTTTGCTTTTGGCCCAGGGCCTCCAACAACATATCTAAGGCCGGGCCTGGGGTATTACCTCCGCTGAAGGGTCAGTCAGACACAGGGGCGGATTTGAGGGGACGGGGGCGGCCGCCCCCCATTGACCCAAAATAGTGCGCAAAATAAAGGATTTTTGAGCGATTTTTAGCGATTTTTCGGTTAAAACAGCTAATTTTTCCGTCCAAGTCAGGGTTCCGCCCCCCATAGGGTACCGCCCCCCTTAGGAAAATCCTCGATCCGCCACGGGTCAGACAGGTACTGTGCGGCGATTCTGAGCTGACGGAACGTTTTTACAGCATTATTGAGGTAAAAAGCAGTGAAAACATCAAAAAATTTTCCGGGGCACGATTAGTGCTTTTCTGTACTTTTTACTCAAAAAGCGTTCAAAATATTACCACGAAAAACACTTATAGGCTATTTTGCACATTTTGGTCGTTTAAACGGAAAAAGAATCGTGAGCGTACTCTTGAGGATTTTCGATATTTTACCCCCCCCCCTTGCCGACTCGGACCTTGCCCATCTATGGTAGAAGGCAAATATCAGTATATTCATTAACGATCTCTTATACTGCGCACGCATTAGCGAGACGAGTATCAATTTTTTAATCGAAGTTTACGGCCGTTTTATGTGCTATTTCTGAAACTAATAGACTCTTGAGAAAGTACATAGAACGAATTCATACTGATGCTTGTGCAAATGGAACCCTTCAGACTTCCAAGAACATCTTTTTCCGTCCAAGTCGTACGCATTTTGTATTTTTTGGGAAAAGACTACAACTTTTAGATTTGCACCAATTTCCAAAGTCATCCTCGTACGAGGAACATACTTTTCGGCTACTTTTCGGCACATATGAGCTATTCGTTGAATTTTACGCACTTTTAAGAAGTAGCTTTAAAAAGACGTTATAACATTTAACATTATCGGTAAGACTGTCTCCTTAGCTTATGCACTCCGTTGAAACGACCTGACTCTGCAGAATAACGTATGTACACCATCTCTAGATCTGGGGTTCAAAATTTTCTAAAAGCATGGGTGGAAAAACAAGTACTTATATTTATTAACTAGTTGAGCTGCCCGGCGTTGCCCGGGCTGAACTTAGGCCTGATAGCTATATAGGAATTAATATGTCTCTTGTATTTTTATTTTTCAAGACTTTTGATGTTTTTGGGATATTTCTGAAAAAATTGTTGGTACAAACCATATTTTATTTTTTGGATTTTTTTAAAATGTCTTTTGTCAACCATTTTTTTGATCAAATCCATATTTTTGACGTTACAGAATGGTTTTGAAAATTGTTTAGCCATAATCATATTTTTGATGTTCTGGGGTGTTCTGGAAATTTTTTTAATAAAACCCATATTGTTGATGTTTTGGGATGTTTTGGAAAATTTTTTTCGTCAAACCATATTTTTGATGTTTTAGGATGTTTTGGAAAATTTTTTTAATCAAACCCATATTTTTGATGTTTTGGGATGTTTTTGAAAATTTTTTTCGTCAAACCATATTTTTGATGTTTTAGGATGTTTTGAAAAGTTTTTCGGTCAAACCATATTTTTGATGTTTTAAAAATTTTTTGTTTGTTGTAGCAAAGGGTGTCATATATCACGTGATATGTTATAGCTGATGGTATCTCCTATCTTATATCACTGCATGTTATGGCACAGACAGGGTATCTATACCAAACCTATCTTATAGCATTGCCTATCTCGTAGCACAGGGTATCTTATATCCCATACTATCTTATAACATTGCCTATCTTGCAGCTCGGGGTATCTTATATCACTTCCTATCTTATAGCATTGCCTATCTTGTAGCACGGGGTATCTTTTATAACGTTCTATCTTATAGCATTGCCTATCTTGTAGCACGGGGTGTCTTATATCACGTCCTATCTTATAGTATTGCCTATCCTGTAGCACAGAGTATCTTATATCACGTCCTATCTTATAGCATTGCTTATCTTGTTGCACATAGTATCTCATACCATGCCTATCTTATAAAATTGCCTATGTTATAGCATCATTTGGTTAAACCCGTATTTTGATGTTTCACAGTGCCGACCAATGCTATAACATACAACAATGTACATAGTGTCGCCAGGCATGCTCCTCTTGGCCGGGGTATCCCTATACAAACAGTATAAACTAATTTTTGAAAAAAATAGCAAAAAATCGGCCATCTCCCGAAATCGTGGAGGCTTATAGCACAGGGGCCAAACCCTGCTCCCTCCTGCCCAGGGCCAATGGGCGCGTTTGTCGAAATTTCAAGATCGCTACGGCTCCTTCCCCCATTGGACCGACCTCGGCCCAAAATATCAGCCCACCAAATTTCATTGGGCCGGAGCCAACCCGGCACAAACATACATACATACAAACAAACAAACTTTCAAAAATATATAGTAGATTTATGTACCAATGCAATTTATATACCCAAACCCATGCCGAAAAACGATCATATTTGAACGTACATACATTAGGAGGAGCGGGACAACTTTTGAACTTTTAGCAAGGACTAAAATCTTCCCTCTACTTTTCGACTCTTACAAGCACGTGCTATGCGTCTGCACATTTGCATCTTGAAAGCCACCATAAATATAAAAGCAGACGTGCAAAAAGTATTTTAAAATTATAATCCATAAAAGACCATACATGCACACGGTCAAAAGTTCTGGGGGGTAAAGAAGACTTAATTTTCTCGACGTTAATTTCGATATATATTCGTCATCTTTCATTCTTCATAAATTTTTGCGATTAAATTTGCGTGAAATAATAAAAATAAGAGCAATTGAATGACCTCTAACATCAAATATATACGAAATAATGAAAGAATAGTGTACGGGTGGATGAATTGAATAGCTTACTGTACGAATAATGATTATATGTGTTTGAAATCATAATACCTAAATACGAGCAATAGGTTTCGGTCCAAAATGGCCTGAGGAAGGTATGCTTTACAAAAGTCATGGTAGGGGGATACTCCCATTCTCCAGTGTGCCACCGACTAACGTACGTACCTCCTTTAGTGCATGCATTCGAATGCCGTAATTCGGTACTTTAAGCAGTTTCAGAATAACGGCCAATTGCATATCTTCTGCTCTGCCCGCTTCGTCAGGCAAACGATGTAAATGAGCGAGCAAAATCTTACAGTATCCCAGCAGAAGAACTAAAATGCCATCGGAGTTCTAAAAGGCGAAAATTAATTAATTATGTATATGTAGAAACATTGTTGTATGTCAGATACCAGCGGGTGATGAGATTCGCCTTTATTAATAATAAGAAAAGCAGAAAGCAGATTAGTCAAGTACACTAGTAATATCTACATATTGAGACTAAACATGCAATGTAACGGCTAGAAGTTTTGGGCGGGCGAGTCCCCGACCATTTGGGGGGGGAGGTAAATTACCTTTGATTTTTGGCCAAAAACGACCAAAAAACACCGCCAAAAAAGCAAGTTTTTTAACTAGAATGGCGGGGTAAAAAATTTTCTCACTTTTGGGATTGGGGACGATCAACATTGGGTGGAAGGAGGATCGCCATCCCTCCTTGGTACATGTATGATTGAGACACAAAATGTCTGATGGACGATAGTCGCGTTTCATTAACGTTCAACATATCCCTTAATTGTATTGTAACGAGCAACGCCTAATAAAGCAACAATCTGACACGAAAGACCGGTAAACTTTTTTTGATAGCTTTTCGAAGGATATGACTTAAATTATGTCAATACATTAAACGATTCATTGTACGTTAAATGTGTATTTAAGATTAAATTCAGACCAATGCATGCGCATTTATTAAATTAATTTTGCAGAATACATACCTCGACTTTGTGTTCGTCGTATAAAAACTGCTCCACTCGCTTCAACGTAGAATCAATGAACGCTTTTAATGTAAATCCAACTATGTCAACGTTTAAAAAATCGACGCAGAATGAAAAGGGTTTGATCAAATACAGCATATCCTGAAGCAAACCTACATTTGTACAGCAAACGATAAAACTTATGGAATGTCTTGTGTACAAAAATGTACAGCGCAGTCAGTGGACAGCAATTATTAAGAGTCTGGAAGAGCTATCTATGTACGTACATACTTCTAAACAATAGAATTAATATAATTAATTCAAATTAATATAAACTATTATTAATTAATTAATTAATTGTTATTGATCATACGCGCTATTAAACAAATATTGATTAATTATTTATTCATTAGTAATTAATTAATTAATTAATAATTTAATAATTACTTTTAAACAAAAGCGACAGAAATAGAAAAGAATTTTCCCAATGGAAACGAGCATAGATGCACAGCATGACCGATCTGGAGGGGGGTCAGCCGGTCTGAGGGAGGTCAAGAATTGAGCTTTTTTGGCTTGGAATGACCTCAAAAACTTGGTATAATGGAGGCTAAAATAGCGCTGAAACAACGTCATTGCAGTTTCTGATCAGTTTAAAAGACTTTTGAAGAGAATTTCCTATTTCCATCCGTGTTTTGTCTTTATTTTGTCTCATTTTCTCTGAAAAATGTCCCATTTTTTCATTCTGAGGGTCTACACTCCCGATTCTCCCAGTCTCCGCACCTCGCGCAAAAGGTTTTAATGGGCCTGTTCGTATTGCTCCGAGTGCTCTTATACATATACGTACATTTAAATAAGAAGCAGAAAAGTAGTTAAAGTAGATCAAAAAGAATTTGAAAAAATGGCCATGGAAAACAGCAAAAATGCTATTTCGCACACAAATAATATTAGATTTTGAAACCTATCTTTGACAGTTCTGGGATCTCGGAAATTTGGGGTATTGCACCGCCCCTTTACGAAAACCAGAATCCGAAATTGAGCCAGAACGATAGGATTTTATACCGAATAAGTCGTTGTGGTCTGATTAAACTTTCTGGCAACTAAATCAAAGCCATCGTTGTAACCGAATCGATCTATAAGATCAACCAAATAGCCATATTGTTCTTCACCGTAACTGACCAGATCGGACATCGGATTTATTGCATAGTCGATCAAGGGGCCGAAATTAGTCTCAAATTTGGCACGATCGAACAATTTTCGGTGATTTTTTCGATTGAAATGCGTAGCCGGATCAAAAACCTAAAACTGTGTCTAATTTGAATCATGTGGGATTTAGAGTAATATTTTACATTAACATCACTTGTCTGCAACTAGTGATCGACCGGAGCGGCCAAAATGGCCGGAGCCGGAGATCCGGCCGGAGCCGGATCGGACCATGCTGCTCCGGCCGGTGCCGGAGCCGGAGGCCGGAGGCCCGGAGCCGGAGAAATATTATTTTACACATGTGGATAGATCGGACATCTTTGTGACCAAGACCTAGACCATATTGCACATGCATCTCAACTCCATACCAGCTAGTTGGTTATGTAAAATAGACTACATCAAAAATGGCACGATTATAAGAGTATGTATGAGGAATAAAACGTGAAAAACTTTCATTGATCGTACCCATCTATTTTTAGATAATTTATGTAGTAATTTGAGACGCTGTCGTCTCCATAGCCTGCCCTAAATAAAGCGTCAATAGGCAATATTTGATGTTAAAGCATGATTGTGTGTTAGCGTATATACATAGGTACGTTACATATACTATATATACTATGTTCAGCATGGCGAATCTAGGATTTTCCTAAGGGGGAGGCGGTATCCCAACTTTTCCAAAAACAGTCAGAAATAGGTCCAAAAGTTTGCCCTTGACGCGTGAAATGACGTTTTTTCGGTGTTTTACATTGTATACCTTTACATAAAATCACTTTTTACGCAATATTTTTTCTTGAAATTTTAAAATTTTAAAATTTTAGGCAATTTTGTGCGAAAAATCGTTAAACTTCTTTGACTTTAGTAAAAACCTGGCGCGAAGCGCAGGAAAATTTGTGAAATTAAGGCGGATAGACGTCTAGAAGCATGATTTACTGCTTGATTTCCTGTATTTATAGTATTTGATGCGAAACATCGAAATTTTTAATTGAAAATAGAAGAAAACTAGGACCTTTGAACAATTTTCCCGCCACCGTTTTTTAGCCGATCCATAATAGCTGCAGTAACGAAACTTCATATACAACTAGCTTATGACGTCTTGTCTTTACAGCTGCAAAATAATATAATATAATGTAAAAAATAATATATACTGTATCTTTATTCTGTCTCTCAAAAAACGGTGGCGGGAAAATTGTTCAAAAGGTCCGAAAATTATGCAAAAATAGCTGTTTCTGCTGTTAAAATTGTTTTGAAACCTGCATGAACAGAATATGGCTTCCAGGCAGTGTTTTTTTGTACAAGGTCCATTTGTACATGTACAAAGATGGTCCCTAAAAGTCTTCGTACATTTTGTACACACAAGTTTTGGGTATTATGATATAGTACGGTAGCGACTTTAGTTTGGTAAAAACAGAGTTGTTCGACCTTTGGTAGTGTATTTTAGCTAATTCCTGGGTTAATGAGGGCAAAACTCATTAAGAATCGTCTTAAAACGGCGCAAGGCGCCGAAAAATTTGACATTTTTCATTTCGAAATGCGATTTCTGCTATTGTAAAAATATATAGGACACACAATTACTCATTTCGGCGCGAAGCGCCGTAAATTTTTGCGAATTTTAGACTTTTTAGCAGTTTTTGTCTTCCCAAAAATCTTTGTACATGTACAAAGACGGCCCCGAAAAGTCTTTTTATATCGGGAAAAATCTTTGCCGACTACAAAAAACGGTGCTTCCAGGTCGCCAAGAAAGTAAATACATGTCATTAATAGGTATCATCCGGCGCGTATCACCGGAAATATTTGAGAAATTATGGTCACTGACGTGACGACCAAAAATCATTGCGAATTGCATATCCGTTCTTTATCTCGCCAAATATTTTTGGCCAAGGGAGCTGCCGCCCCCGCCCCCTTAAATCCGCCCATGATGTTCATTGAACCGCAAGTATGACGTATAGAATGGACAGCAACATTATCTGGAAAAGCAGTACCTACAGCATGTTCAGTGCAGGCCAGCTTGCATCTTATGCTACTCTGTGAGTTCCAGTGTTAACAGGAATTTACTGCAGCGATTTCGATAGCAATTGCATAAATCGATCAGTAGAGCAATTTTCTTTCCTCCTAAAAATGAATATTTTACGATTGTGGCGGTGATAAACACTTTATTTGGTGCTATTTCGTTCCTCTGCTATTGTATTGTGCTCTGACTAAATTTAGTAAGCATAATGTCAGCAATTAATACGTTTGGTCACTATGCAAAAAAATAAAAATTCTCCGGCCTCCGGCCGATTTTTGGATGTCCTCCGGCCGGAGCACCGGAGTGAAAAAATGGCCGGATTTGCCGGAGGCCGGAGCCGGATCTCCGGTCGATCACTATCTGCAACAACCCTTTTAGGCCGCAAGCATACATGATCTTGGGGGTTTGGATGGAGGTGTTCACCCCCCCTCCCCTGAAAAACTTTCACCTACCCCAAAAATTTTTTCGTCCACCCCCAAATTCGCAATTTTCCAAAAGTTTCCGAAAATTTCTTAAAATTCGTAAAAAAAAATGTTTTGTTTCGAGCGATTTTAGCTATCTAGTTGCTCGAAAGGGTCAAATTTTGGGCGCTTCGCGCCAGCTACTCATGTTCACATTGTTCGACTTTTTTTAATGTTTTTAAAAAAATTTTGATATTTTCATGCTCTGGAAAGATAGAGCATCATCAGAAAAACCAAAAAACAATGTTTTTGACGCGTATCGATCATTTTTGGACCAAAAAAGGCACTTTAAAATTTCACCCAATTCCCTAAAATACTCATGCTGTGCATATCTAGCCGCAACCCAACCCAGCTGCAGCTTTAGGATTTAATTGCCCTCAAACTTAATAGGAAAGCAATATCTAATGCATACTTTTCAATCTTTGGCTCAAATTTGGATGGGAAGACTTTGATTTTATTTTTAATGAAAAATTCGATTTATTCATCAGTTCTTGCGAAAAGATATGAAATTTTATCAGCTGTCTCTTACAATTTCGATTTGTTAGGCACGCGCTGAATTCGAGCAACTTATGTATATAGATAAAAAATAACGAAGCTCCATTATATCATTGCCTTTCTAATGATGGAGTTATATTTAAGCGGACTAACTATATACATATTTATGTGTCGTTAATTTATTGATTTTAAGAAATACATACCGACAGAAATTCTTATTAGACTCGGTGTTGGTGTTAAATGTTATGTTTCAAAAAAATGCAAACGATAATTAAACCAGTGATCGTACGGGGACCCCGACCTCAAAAACCTCGGCCTAAACCCCGACCCCGACCCCCGACCGGGGGCAAGATTTTTCGAGTCGGGGTTGAACCTTTTTTCGGGGGTGAAATATGGCATTTAATTTTTTGGTACATAGAGGAATTGTATAAATATCAAATAAATTCGGCAAACACCGAACAATGATTATTCATTCACGAGCATAATGAATATGTTAAACTCTACACTCGCGATATTGCATAAAATGTATGCCTAGCAGTGGCGGATCTAGAATTTTCCTAAGAGGGTGGCGGTATCCCACCTTTTTTGAAAACAGTCAAAAATAGGTCCGAAAATTTGCCCTTAACACGCGAAATAGCGTTTTTTCGTGTTTTACATTGTATACTTTTGACGCGATATTTTTTCTAGAGAACTTTAAAATTTTCGACAATTTGTGCGAAAAAATCATTAAATTTCTTTGACTTTAATAAAAATCTGGCGCGAAGCGCCGGACAATTTGTGAAATTAAGGCGGATAGACGTCTAGATATATAAAACACACAATTACTCATTTAGGCGCCGAAAATGTTTTCGAATTTTAGACCTTTTTTTGCAATTTTTGTCTTCCCAGAAATCTTTGTACATGTACAAAAACGGTCCCAAAAGTCTTTGTACATCGGAAAAAATATTTGCCGAACACAAATAAAACCGTGTCTAGAAGCATGATTTACTGCTTGATTTCTTGTATTTATAGCATTTGATGCGAAACATCGAAATTTTTAATTGAAAATAGAAAAAAACTATGCAAAAATAGCTGTTTCTGCTGTTAAAATTGTTTTGAAACCTACATGAACAGATGAATGCTTCCAGGTCGCCAAGAAAGTAAATTAATGTCATTAATAGGTATCATCCAGCACGTAGCGCCGGAAAAATTGAGAAATTATGGTCTCTGACGGCCAAAAATCATTGCAAATTGCATATCCATTCTTTATCTCTCCAAACATTTTTGGCCAATGGGAGGGGGCGGCCGCCCCCCTTTGAATCCGCCCTGACGCCTAGAACCAATGTTGTTAACACGTACATACATGTTCGCATATTTATCACCATAAAGTGCGCCAAAACGCTCTGCATCTTGTCATTCGTAAAAATGCACTATGGATTTATTGCGTAAGGCAGAGGCGTAGTCAGGATTTCGATACGGGGGGCATGAACAAAAATTTTTTAAGACTACTTTCGCATTGAATGCCAGTAACGTTTAGTATAGTAAAACTGAGTTTTTCGACCTTAAGTAGTGTAGCCTAGCTAATTTATGGGCTTCTTACGATCAGAAAATTCAAATAGTGTGAAGCGGCGCGAAGTGCTGAAAATTTTTGGAATTTCTACCGTCTTCATGTATGTAGAATTTACGGCCTTTCTATTGACAAACAGTTCGGGAATTATAAGTGGCGCAAAGTGCCAAGAAATTTAGTCATTTTTTACCGCTTTTGACATTTTGTAGCTCTGTGAATATTAATAGTCTGACAGAGCAGAAAATTATCGCATTTATAAAAAAACAGTTTTAACAGTTTAAGCTTCTAACAAGAAAACTGCGAGTTACTAAGTTTATCTGAAGATATTTTGAGTGATTCAGGCTTTTAAACGCAATGCTGGAGCTTTACAAAAAGAAAGAAGAGTAACTGGTAAAATTGATGAACTCCTACATTACACAAAACTTCTGAGCTGAAAATTTAAAATAGGATTATGTGTCCTTGTAAAGAAAAACAAACGAAGCAAAGAATAGACAAACTGGTACACAAAAGATAAACAAAGCAGAGAATAGACAAACTGGACAAATCATTTTCGCACTTTTACTATTATGTTCAACAAGCATGCGCAGTTTCATTCAGCGAAGAAATAGTGCATTAAATTACTAAAGTGATGTGAAGGGCTGGATTATTTTAGCTGATGACACGGCGCGAAGCGCCGGAAAGTTTTGATGTTTTTGCCTTTTTGAACTCAGTTTTCTGGACACACATTATTGCAACAGAAAAATCAACAATATTTCCGAAAAATTTGGGGGGCATGTGCCCCCGATGCCCCCCTGGCTACGCCTATGGCGTTAGCATCCATTTTATTCTTAGAGTAACTTTGTTTGTCTGCTAGCTCAAATGAATTTATATTTCAGACTGAATTAAAAATTTAATCACTACCTACTTAATGAACTTGGAATGAAAATAAAATGTTGAACATAACCAGCTTTATTAGTATGCTCTACAAACAAGTGAAGGTATAGTTTTTATCCTTTTTAAATTGGTATGTAATCATACAATGTTAACTGTTAATCTTCAACCCCGACCCTGATCCCGAAAACCGGGGTTTTTCATCCCCGACCCCGACCGGGGGTGAAAATCTGACCCCGTCGATCACTGAAATAAACATCGAAATAAGTAAATTTCAAAATTATGATGTTTGTCAATCGTCAGCAGCCGAATTTTTAAAGGGCAAAAACGTTCCTTCGGTTGTCTGCATCTATATACATATTGATACGCTTTTCAGATTAAGATCTAAAAATAATTTGAAATGCATTACCTCATCGAAGGAGAGATTTAAAGGTATAATTTTATTTATTATTATGTACAATTTTCTACGTATGTACATATCTAGAAATTCTGCAAGATTAAATGAGATATTTGCTTGTTAAAAAATACGATTATAAATCCACAAATTTAGAAATTGCAGCAAGACAAGCATTGAAGTGAATTCTTCCCTAAAAAATGAATGGAATTAAAAAAAGAAACATTAATCACCATGGCCAAAAGATCTAGCAATTCGATGGGCAAAGGGTCAAACTGGAGCCGGGCGCATACTAAGTCAATAAACATCTGGAGCAAGTGAAATATGCCTTCCTGAATATCCTGGCTCCAACGGTTGACTTGATATGATGTCGTGAGCTTGAAAAAGATAAAAACTCTAGAATTTTCTGCGGAAGTAGAAAATGAAGCTGCCATCAGCTGAAAAATATGGCCACAAGCGGTAGAAATGTCATCATGCCAATGACTCAATATAAAGAGAGATAGGCATATCAAAGCGATATAAATATGTAAGCATACATGTACTGTACTTATGATGCATTGCAGACATGCAAATGGATTGAGATAGACCCCCAGAATGAAAAAATTGAAAAATTTCTGACGATCATAAATCAAAATAAGAACAACGATTTGATGAAAATCGACACGTAAAATTGCTTAAAAGTGATCATATATCGAGGATTGATATAGTTTTTATGCTATTTAAGCATTTATAAAAAGTTTTTGATGCCATTTTAGATCAAAAACGTTTAAAAAGCTCAAAAATACATGTGCGTACATAAAAGCTACTAAAATTTAACAGATTTTTTCTGGGGTACACGTACACATTCTTAATTAGTATTAAGTCCGACTTTTATCATTTGCGAGTCATGTTGCTCAGAGAACGAGTATTTCTAAAACAGAAAACGTTTTAAAAAACAACAAACTGCAAAAAAGCAACGACGAAAAGTCGAATTGTTTAAGAATAGCGAATTGTGTGAGAAACAGGTTATACCATACATACATGTAATCGCCCGAAATTCTGGATGGGGTTCTCGAGAATTTTTATGGGGGGGGTAAATGACCTCCAATCTTTTGCCGTAAAAGGCCAAAAAAACACCTGAAACGATCAGAAAATTCAATTTTTGAAAATCGGAGGGGGTAAAAAATTTTCTGTCTTTGGAAATAGGGGAACAACTAAGTTTAGGTGAGGGATCAATAATTCCTCATCCGTGGCGCATATCCTGCAGGGCAACTGATCTTAATACAATCCCTTCAGCAGGGTATATTGCTGAGCGGCAAAAATCATCATCATCATGAAAAAATCGAATATTATCATATGGGTAAGAAAAAATAAAAATGGAAAATTACACATGAAATCTAATATATGTACTACACATTCATATTAGGTTAAATGAGACTGGGTGAATAGCAATAAGACACTTAAATAAATTTGTTGCGGAAAAGCTGAAATTAGGAAAGACAAGAAAAATTTATTTGTTAATTTAGTCTATTTATTTATTAATGTAATTTACTAATTAATTTAATGTTTATTGACAATTGTTTCCAAGTTATTAACCTTGACACAAGTCATATTTTTGTTGTTAGCTTAATAATTAAATAATTAGTTAACATACTCAACACTGAATTGAAATAACAACTTGACTATCACACATGGGCATAGGAGTGAGAATAGGTAGGTATTACCCCTATTAAAGGTTTCGATAATCAAGTACTGTCGGGCGATTTTAAGAAGATGGAAGATGGTGCAAGACAATTTTTGAGCTAACTGTGGAAAAAAGGCCAAAAATACCTGAAAATAGCAAAAATAAAGAAAAATTTCGGCGCTTCGCGGCGTATTGATCAATTTGTGTATGTTTCATCGCTAAAAACCCATAAATCAGCTAAACTTCATTAAAAATGGTCAATAAACCTAGTTTACCCCAGATAATGTGCTACTGTACCATATAACAGTAGCCTATGAGTTTTTGGGATCGTGTTAGACATGTACAATATACCGTATGACAATTCCTGGACTTCAGCCCCCTCTCACCACCTCTACCTTGCCCATGCATGTTGACTATTAATTAGAAGGATGTCGATCCGACAACGATAGCCTACTACACTCTTAAACAATAGCAGATACGTATGATAACGGAACTGTAAAAAAACACCACTTCGTCGACTAATGACCAACCTTTTCAAGGCAAGCTTGCAGACATCCTTTAGTTAAGAACTGCCTGCACGTTTCATCGGATTCAGCTAATCCTGCAAAAAAACAAAAATATAACAATGCAAAATAATGAACAATGATCGAGTGATAAGAATCTCATTATCTCATTTTTTGATTATCTTTGCATTTTTTCATTACTATTAAAATTTAACTAAAACTATGCAACGGCAGGGTAGCAGTCATGCATGATCTTCGGGGTTGGGTGAAACAGTTCCACACTCCGACAGTAAGTTTTCACACCTACCCCAAATTTTTAATTTCCAAACAAAAACGTAGAAAAGGTGCTGTTTCAAGCGTTTTTAACGATTTGTTAGCTCAAAAGTGCCAAAGTTTCGGCGCTTCACGCCATTTACTTATTTTTTGACTATGTTTTGTTCAATTTACTCGATCTTCTCACATTGTTTTGGTTTTTTCATGTTTTAAAAAAGAAATAGGATTGCCAGAAACGTCAAAAAATTGTCTTTCTAATGCATACCCATCGCCTTTAGGCCCAACAAGAGGCACTTTAGGGAAAAAATTGGTTTCACCCCCCCCACAAATGCATAAAGAGAGGGAGAGGGAGGGGATTTACCTCCGCTTAAAGATCGGCCAGACAAGGTAATATCCGGCGATTTTTAGCAGACGTAACGTATTCTCCCTCATTTTTGATGACAAAAGCAGTAACAATGTGTGCTTTTTACTCGAAAAGCGCCCAAAATCAATCACTTTATATATTTTTTAGTGTTAACAGTGATATAATGCAGTCGAAATAAAATCGACTACAAATGCTTCAAAATTAGGTATTACCACGAAAAATCGTTAAAATTTGGATTTCTGAGATTTCACCCCCACCCCCTGCCGACCCTGACCTTAGGCATCATAATTCACCCCTCCCCTAATTTTCATGCTGCGCATGTCTAGTACATAGCAGTGATATTTTTATGAAAACAGTTGAGTTATGTACGCATACAATCAAGATTTACATAAAACGTATGCAGGCTGGCTTAGGCCAAAACAGATTGAAACTGGGCTCAGATGTGTAAACTGGAATCTACTAGTCTCGTCGAGCATACATAATGCATATTAAAACGAAACGGTTTTCTAGCGCCATAATTGCATTCACCATCAACACGCATAAAAAACGTAGCAGCACCTGCTTTTGCAAATTTAATAGCAGCCGCTAAACATCTGCCAAACGATTCATCTCTTTTGAATGGTATATTCCAATCAGCTGTGAATACTCTTCCTTGTAACTCGTAGAAATGAGCCGTTGGAAATTCGAGAACATCGGAGTTGGGACCTATATCGCAAGACAAATCGAAATATGTATTTATCATGAAATCTTCTTAAAACGTCATTGTTAAGTAAGAGCCGGATATTTTCGTTGTAAATAGTAAATACCACGTTATAAATTATAAGGAAAAAATTTTATAAGTAAAAATAGAGAGTGCAAGGCTGTTGAATTTATATATCTTACCTACCTTACCTCAAGAATATACCTACGAATTTTTCGCCCTTCTGTTTAAAAGTGATACATACACGTATGCAGGCCCGTAGCCAAAGGGGAAGAGGGCACCTGCCCCCGAAACAAAATTTATTTTTTTAGAAGATCCCATATATCATGCACATTGAAGTAAGGGGTATTTAACTCCCCCCCGCTGAAGGGTCAGACAAATATGTACTGATCATCGATATTGAGCTGACGGAACATTTTCTGCATCAATTTTGAGGGAGAGAGGGGATTGGATTCATAATTTTTACTCAATAAGCACTCAAAATTGTGTTAAATGGTCTAAAAATTAAAATTTCTCGCCAAATTGATCAATTTGTATATTTTTGTGTTAAAAGTGATATAACGCAATCAAAATGAACTAAAAATGCGGTATTACCATGCAAAAACGTTTTATAAAGACTAATTTGACTATTTCCGTCATTTGACTAACAAAAAAATGGTGAACACCAAATTACTGGTCTAGGTTTCTTTCATTTTATCACCCCCCGCTGCCCGTGACCTTGTGAATCTATGGAAAGGCCCCAAGGATAAAATAAGTTTTTCTGAAAGATTTTTAAGAACTAAAATTTTGATACTTTTAGCTTTCTGCACTCAGTTAAGCAATGTAATATTTTTCTTTTTCTAGTCCGCAAAGCGCGTTTTGTCTTTATCCATTCTGAAAGCCTGTTTTGTCTTACATATATAGGCACCTTGTCACATTGTCAAAAAATAACTATGTATTCGTACATATGTAACTGCTGCTAAAAAAGACAAATAACCACTAGTTAATGAATATTGTAAACAATTCAACATATGTACATATATGCGCCACATTCTCGTAAGTTCACACATTTGATTGTTTCTTAAATCTATTCAAGAAGCTCAGACTGAAATGTTCCAAATTGAGTTAAGATAAGGCAAATAGTCTATCCCGATTGATGAATTCCTATATGTTTGACCGTAAAAGCGATGTACATAACACTACCAAAATAAATTGGAAATGCTGTAAAAACACAGTCGTACCGCATAAAACAAGTTATATCGGATCGGCTATTTTGAACGTCTTCGTCATTTAACCAACACAGGCTTAATGTTTTATTAATTTCACATTATATAAGGTTTCCCCACCCCACTCCGAAAAACTTCCAGGTTACGAGCCATACAAGAACATGGAAAAAACTTCCAGGTTACGAGCCATACAAGAGCATGGAGTGAGAGAGGGGTATTTACCACCTGAGCTTTGAAAAACTGATAGGTATACAGCGATTGTGGCCGAAAAACCAATGCTGTTTAGCCCTTTTTTGGGCTCAGAAAGTTAGCTATACAGCCTTTTTGGGCTCAGAAAACTAGCTATATAGTCTTTTTTAAGCTCAGAAATCCTAATTAATTGTCGTTTTTGAGTTTCAAAATGATATATGCATAGCTATTTTGTCGACTACAAAAAGGGATTAATCGCTATCTTTAGTCCAAAAAGGCTATATAGCTATGTTTATAAATCCAAAAAGGCTATATAGCTAGTTTTCTGAGACCAAAAAGGCTAAATAGCTAATTTTCTGACCCCGAAAGGACTATAGAGCCAGCTATCTAGCAATGTTTGGATTTCATCCCTCTGAAAGTTTTACCTTGCGCACCTATGCTACGAGCCTGTATACATGTATGTACAGATATATAGCAAGTATAAAATGAATAATTTTGCAAGACAGTCGAATTCATTTCATACAAAATATTTAGATAAACAATTAGTTATTTAGATTTTTGATTCGAGAATACAACTGAGTGACTCGTAGGTGAGCTGCAGAAAGAATACCTATGTCATAAGAAACAAAGGAGGACTACGCTTAATTTCCTTGCTAAAACATTTACATATTAACAGCTATAGCGTTATATGTAGATCAGATAAGAAACAATGCGAACATCGTCCGCGTGTAAACGAATATAACGAAAGAAAAACGGCATAATATATTTGTACTCAGTGAAGTGCTCTTGTTCAAACAATAGAAGGACAACAAAAAAGCTTTTCAAACAATGAGATGCTAAAAATGCGATTCGATATCTAAGTGCAACAAGGAATCGAATGGAGCTGCAAACCCTCCATATCACTTAATTTGCGCATTTCCTCCACGACTAGTTTTTTAACTTAATGAGAATAAAATAATAATTAAAAGAAGAAGGACAAATTAATGTAGATGCACGTCAGAGGAGACAAAATTGTTACCCTGTAGGTTACTAGACAGCTAAGCAGAGCAGGTGGGAATATACTTTTAATTTGCAGCTTTTGGGAATGTATGTACATACATTGATCACTCGTGCATAAATGCCACTAACCGTCCACTTCCATCTTCTCGGTAATTGAGCCTTGTTCCCCAGTGTGAGGAACAAGTTCCATTTTGTTACAGTCAGAGCCGGATGCGGCATGTTGCCGACTAAACCCGTGAGCAGTTGGAACATCGTTGGTTAGTAACGATACAGCTTCACTAACATCATTCTAAAAAATACAGAACTACATACGAGTACATATGTAATTGTTTAGTAAGCTGTACTGATGAATGCCATCAGCTATTACATTTAAGCATACATTTTACAGGGGATATACGGTAGCCTAACCTATCCCCACCCAAAATTGGCCGTTCGCCCTCCATTCCCGAAAGCCGGAAAATTATTGAACCCCGATTTTAGGGAAGCATTGAATTTTTTAATCCGTTTCTAGGCGTTTTTTGATTGTTTTCCTCCAAAAATTAAGGTTATATATCCAGCCCCCTATGCGGCATTTCGCCGACTAAACCTATGAGCAGTTGGAACATCGTTGGTAAGTTACACTACAGCTTCACTAACATCATTCTAAAAAATATAGAACTACATACGAGCGCAAGCTCTATTGATGAATGCCATCAGCTATTATATACATATAAGCATACATGTAACACGAGGGATAGAGTAACCTGAAGTACTCCCCACCCAAAGTTAGCCGTTCGCCCTCCATCCCCCCAAGCCGGAAAATTATTGACCCCCAAGTTTAAAGGAAAAATTGAATTTTTTTACCCGTTTGTCAGGCTTTTGTTGATTGCTTTTCTCCAAAAATTGAGGTTATATATCCAGCCCCCTTAGAAATGGCCGGGGACCCCCATCTAAAATTTTTAGCAGTTACATGTAGCATATAAGAATAGATCACTTAAATAAGCGACCACTTAAATTTATCGAAGCCAAACAATAATAGCTTCGGCACAATCACACAAGATGACAAGGTAGTCATAATTACGAGACAATGCTCGATTATAATGGTAGAAAAATAATTACGATGCATTGAAAATTATTAAAAAATTGTGTAGAAAACATACATTTTAATTGGCAAGGAAAGGTTAGCGTTAGCATAGACTCAATAATTAATGATTACCATATCAGATTATTCTTACTATTGAGAGTATGAAGAAAAGCTATAGGCATTATACCCGTAAACTGTCGCTGATAAAGCATAACACTTTTTTAATTACTTTGCACATTATGACATCAGTACCGAAGCCATACGACACCTAAAAATGATTTATTATATGCTCTTAAGTATAAAAGCATCCGGATTTGATACAAGACACATTCATGATCATAAATGAGAAAACAATCGTTTTCGGCATAATTTTCATAGAACTGCGTAATGTCAAAATTGTACGCACCAACTCCTACTGTTTACTCATAAAATGTAAAATACGAGTCAAAAACTTAACAATGTTCCTACATTCTATGACTTTTAATATTTACTAATAGCTTTATCAGAAGTGATCAAAAATTATTAAATCGAATATTGTGATCCTTCTTTATTTGAGCTAAGAAATATCAAAGAAAGGTTCAAATTATTTCGATTACCTTCGCAAGGTTTAGGGCCCATTTGATCTCGGCTTCATCGTAAAACCCCATGGAAAATAGAAGCGCAACATTTTCGTCGCTTACTATGCAGTCCATTGCAGAATTAAATATTTTATCTTAGCGTGGCCTACATACAGCGTTAGAAGATAAAAATAATTTTGCAACTTAGGAGCTAGGTGTAAATTTAGAATACGAGTCGAGTTCCGTCAAAAATCCGTAAAAATGGTTTAATAAAGTTCGGATTTTTAAGAAAATGTTTTGAAGTCGTAATAAGCTTGAGAAAAATAAAGAGGACACTGACCTACAGGATAAATGGCAAAACTTCCAAATCTTAAGCACTGAAGAATTGTGAACTTTAGGGCCCTATAGCTCCCTCAATAGTCTAATAATTATAATTTAATTTTTTCTACGCCTTCTTTGCACTTTTCTGCATTTTTTGTAAGACATCCGAACTTTCAAGTGATTTCTACCCATTTCTGACGGAATCCATATTCCGCACGCTTGTCCGAGTTTTATAATGGCTTAGGTTAGGTTGGGTTTAGGTTTTTATGGGTTTTTGGATTTTGTGGGTTCTTAGGTGCAATATTCGAAATGATTTTAGAACATGGTCCAAACCAAAACTTCGAAAATCCCTCGAACATATCCTAAAAACAAATTTTTCAGATAGGTAACCTTGAAACAAGGCGCGAAAAAACTTTGATAGAAAACCAACAATTACTTTCCGAAGCGTTCGAGGTTTGCATGAAAATGTCCTATTTTCGACACGTTTACAGAAATAGGCAATAAAGAACCTTGCAAAGTTTTTCTACTAAGAATTCCCTTTTTGGGCATATTCGACATGCTGAGCACGACTACGGAAAGAATCTTGCGAAAAAATATGTTTCTGATTCAAGCATATGCTAATTTATGCAAACTTTAAAAAAATGCACATAGATCGACGGAGCAGCTGTACAGTGGCGTAGTTAATGGGGGAGGGGAATTCCCCTTTCCCCCTAGTAAAAAATTTGAATTTTCTAAAATGGAGCTATGCGATTGCGTAACGCTGTTCTGCGACAGTTTTTTTGAGAATAAACTCTGGAAATTCGGTGTTTGTGCCTATTTCTTCTAGTTTCAGCTATTATCTTAACTTAATGGCAACAAAAAGCTACAAAGCTTTTGTCGCCATGAGAAGATTACCTATTTTCAAACATTTCTAGTCAATAAAAATTAGAAAGTATGCTGGAAATTCGCACGCTTTGCACAGATTGCATTTTTTAAAGCTTCATAGCATGACAACAGTCTACAAAAAAATCGCATCTCATGCGTTCAAGAATTTATTAGTCACTCTGGCATGGAATATGAGAAAATTTCCGCGCTTTGCGCCAGTCTATTTTACCTAGGCACTTATCGGTAGAATTCGTGTATTTTCGTTTATTACTTCTAGACAATAAATATTTTCCTGGCAAAAAAATAAAAACTCCATAATTTATCAATATGAAGCTAAGCGCCAAAAATTTTGAAATTTCACCTGTCTAAGACGCATTTTTGCATAACAAAAATTGTCCGAATCCGGTGCGGCCTAAACAATAATAACAAGTAATAAAACAAGGTAAATGAATTCCATGCAAAGCACCGGAAAATTTCGACATTTGACCTCTCTAAAACGCATTTTTGCATTATAAAAATGGTCCAAATCCGTGCAAAAGATGAGAATTTTCAGTCATACTAAGGTTCTAGAGCCAGATGTCGATAAAAAAGCTGCATGTGGCGCGGAACGGCCTAGCATCCATAACGAGTGATAAAATTAGGTAGGCAATTCAACGCGCGTAGAGCGCCAGAAAATTTTGACATTTTCCCTCTCTAAAAGCATTTTTGCATTACAAAAATTGTTCAAAGCCGTGCAGAAGATGAGGATTTTTAATCATAGAAAAGTTCTAGAGCGAGTTGTCGATAAAAGTGCTGCAATCAGCGCGGCGCGGCCTAAACATTAATAACAAGTAGAAATGGAAAATTTCGATGTTCTATCTCTCTAAAACGCATTTTTGCATAACAAAAAATTTTCCACAAACGCCAACCAAGCATCGGAATTTTTCCATTTCTCAAAATTTTGGTTGACAAATAGACCAAAAAAGTGGAAAAAACGGTGATGTAGTTGGCGTGGCGACTGGCGTACGTACTTGTATGCTGAGCACCGTTTTTTCCTAGCGATTTGGTTGACATTATAGACAGTAGAAAATCGTACGCTTTACACGTTGGCGGTGATTTGTACACTTTGTTTAAAAATTTTGCGTTTTGCTAGGAATATCACGATCAGTAATATGTATGTTATTTCTGTTCAAACTTGATTTTCCTACCTAAAGTAGAGCATTTAAGCGATTTCTGAAGTCACTTTCAAATATAAGAACTCAATAATTTATCAATATGGCGCGAAGCGCCAAACAATTTTTGAAGTCTCACCTCTCTTAAACGCATTTTCGCATTACAAAAATTCCAAATTTCCGGCGCAGCCTAAATTTCAATAGCACAAGTAATAAAATTTAATAAATTCGGCGCCGAGCGCCGAAAAATTTGACAGTTTACCTCTCTAAAACGTATTTTTGTATCACAAAACCGTGCAGAAGACAGGTTGGAAAAAACTAGCCTAAATAATTTTAAATTTTATGCTATAGGTTTTTTAGTAGGTTTTTGAGGTTTTATTGGGTTTTTTAAGGTTTTTAATTGGTTTTTTTCTAGGTTTTTCTCTCAAACTCATGAACTAGGAGGCCTACAGTATTCTAGTATGATTGAACACCTAAGCACGAGCTGAAGCATTCTTAGCGAAATACTTATAAGTCACCTATAGTCATGGCCTCTAAAAAAACCCATTTTTGTTTTTTTCGCCAATATCTCTCTATAGAAGCATCTTTATTCCAGTTTTTTGCGGTATTTTATTGAGGCTTTAGAAGCTCCAGCTATTGCATTGATTCACTCTTTCTTCTGTGGTTAGTAATTTAAAAAAAACAAAACTTTAAAAAACCCACTGTTCCTAAAAAAACCCATGTACCCTAAAAAAACCAATTTTTCTAAAGTGTTTTTTATGAGTTAAAGTGATTATTTGAGGGTTTTAGCTGTATTTTCTTGATAATTTGCAAGTATGTGAATAGAAACTAAGCATTTTAAATGATCTGAACACATCATGAACATTTTATTCATAAAAATCAATCATTTATCATGCTTAAGACATTTTCAACTGCTAACGACCGTATGCTTCACAGAATTGCTTCCAGATCTGTGTGATTTCCTTGAAGATGTACTCTTCAATCAATATTGCATTAGAAGCTGCAAGTTCGCTTGATATTGGGCCATAGAAAATGTCCTTTGCTGGGACGAATTCCATAGGAGCGCCTGGCTTGTTGACAAATCTGCCTTCTCCTCTGAAGTCTAGAAACTTGAATGATGCCTGATTTCCTGGTTCACCTTCATCTTTGCAAAATACCTTGTTTAAGCTGCCAATGTAAAACTTTCTAGGCTTGTCAAAGTGTACAGCAAAAAGCTTGCGGCCCACATTTTCTTCACAATCGTCATCATTCAAGAGTTTTTGAATCGTAGACAACTTTTCATTCAATTCATCATCATTGTCCGAGCCAATGCTGGCTTCTTCACTTTCAATGCTTGCTAAGCTGCCTAATTCGTCGATTTCACTTTCAGAAGAGCTGCTAGATGAGATTCTGCGCTTCGATTTAGCTGCAGGACGTTTCGGTGTGCTTTGTATTGCCCTTTCAATTTCTTCATGCGTTATGATAGATGCGTTCATATTAACTCTTGGTCTTTTCTTTTTAGCTCCAACCTGTTGAGCTGGACCTTGATTGAAGCGGGAAGCTACTACACCTAGGAAGCTGTTGGGCGATGATTAGCGTGGGTTTTTTTAGGGCCAAATGGGTTTTTTTAGGTACACACATTTGGGCGATGATTAGCGTGGATTTTTTTAGGGCCAAATGGGTTTTTTTAGGTACACACATTTCAGGTTCATTTATTTTAGGAACCAATTAAGATTCTGAAAAATTAATGACATAGACATGTAGCTTAATCTCTATTCTTCACTCTGTGAAGTTTTGAACAAATTTAGAGGTGGGTTTTTTTAGAGGACATGTGGGTTTTTTTAGGTTAGACTTCAGTGGATTACTGTAGGTCAGGGGTCATGGCTGTGACCATGACATTTGTTTTCCAAGCAGAGTAAGATAAGGCCTAAAATGTAAACATGTTGGAAATGGATGCGAATCTTCCCTTCCGGCGTCAAATTGACTCAAAATCCTGCAAAAAACAAACGATTTTGACGCATTTTAAGAGAAAGTTTCAACAAAATTATCCTCATTGCTGGAACTTGCTCAATTTTTTTGCCGATGTATTTTGTGTATATATAGTGTGCTTATGATGCATGCAAAAAATTAGCTCTTGATTGTCAATACAAGCTGAGATATGAGGTGGGTTTTTTTATGTATCACTTTCGAGTGGGTTTTTTTAGAGGCCATGACTATATATGGCAGAAAAGCGTGCAAATTATTGATAAAAAAGGAACATTTTATTCACGATCAAGTCATAGGCATATCTACCTATGATGTGCTAAAATAATTTTACCAGCGTCACTAATTGACCATAGCAGGAGGTAGGTACCTCAATCGTTGGTTCATCCCTACTTTATACAAACGAATTATAATAAATTAAATTTCATAAAAATAAGCTTATCTTAATTGGGAAATAGAATGCTAACAAAACAAGCTTAATTCTTTCTTTTAAAATTGGGCACTGAGATTCCTTTGGTAAGCAAAATTTTTTGGCTATAGTGAAGCTATTTTCAACATCTGAATTGTTTCAGAAAACACATTTTTCTGCCATTTTCAAGGTCGCTGATTACGAAACAATAAGTTTTATTGCGCGGTAACCCGAAAAAAATATTTTTCCTGAGTTGAATGGAGCAGAAATTACGGAGGGAGCAAAGCGAGCGGAGCAATTTTCGGCCGATCTCCACTTAGGCTTAGTTCATGTCTGGCACCAATCTGAATCCTCAAACAGCGCAAAAAATAAAATTTGATTGAAAAAATTTGGAATTTTCTTAGAAATTTCACAAAAAAATATTTTATTAGATTATCGCGCAATTAAAAAAATTTGGAATTTTTTTTAATTCTCACAATAAATATTTTGTTTGATTATCGCGCAATAAATCTAGCAACTCTAAACATAATAAAATTTTAAACAAATTTCTGAAAATTTGTTCTTCCCGCTTAATAAAAGTTATTTTTTCGTGACCAGTGACCTTAAAAATGCCAGAAAAATGTGCTGAATAAATTGAGATTTTGAAGATTGCTTCATTGCGTCCAATTTTTCTAATTTCAGAAATGAAAATACCTTACTAGCATAGGTGGGCAGCACCGAAATTCTGGGGGGTAAAAAAAATTTTTAAAGGTCAAAAAAATGGTCTTAAAAGTGGTCGTATGGCGAAAAAACACCATTTTTCGACGTTCCTCAACGAGCACTATCCAATGGCATCAAAAAATCGCTAAAAAAGCAAAAAAAATTTCAGAAATTGAATTCCGGGGGGTTTTGATTTCTGGGGGGTATTCCAACTTCTGGGGGTGCATACCCCCAAACCCCACCCCCACGCCCACGTGTGCCTACTAGTTTTCTTTTTTTACAACACCGGATGTGAAGAACAAATACTGAGCAGAGAATATCCCTTTCCTTAAAACAGTGTACAGTTTTTCAATCTGAAGAATTGTGACGAATTAAATTTATTGACGGATAAAAACTACGTTTTTCACTCACTACAAAGAAAAGGACCATAAATTAAGCATCTTTATGCAGAAAGAAGATATAGTCGACCGCATTATAAGTGTAGCGAGTGCTGAAAAGAAGCATAAAAAATGGATACAATTTGATAAATAAGCTTTAAGGATGGTAGGAAAATCAACCATATGTATTAGTTCCTAAGCGTAATTAGCTAACCAGTAGATTAGCTTAGCCTTCTTGACTTTTTTAAATGAAAAAATTAAAAAAGGCAGCATAGTAAGGCAAGACATTTTCAATGGAGAATTGTTTTACTTTAGTGGAAATAAAATTATACAGCAGATACATATGATACTGGAAAAAATGGTATGTGGCAACAGCTATTGCTTGCGGATTCAGATTGGTGACAGACATAGGCTAAGCCTAAGGCATAAATGGAGCAAACATTTCTCCGCTCGCTTCGCTTGCTCCGCAATTTTTGCTTCACTTATATCAGGCTTAGCCCATGCGCTGGCATCAATGTGAATGCACACATATAAGCCTAAGCCTAAGACATTGGTAACCCCGCTCAGTCACAGCCCCCGACGCTTCATCAAAGACTAATCCGAAACATTCCCAAATACTTTTCGGAATCCTTGTTTCACATTTTTGAATAAACTTTGAAGCATTTCATTTCCACTAAAATGAAACAATTCCCCAGAATGAGGACAAGAACAGCAACAACTACTCACTATCTATCATGCATGACCAAAGCTTACGCTGGCCCATCAAAATGCGCTAATGGGTGACTAGGCAGCTATTGAAGCTACTACCCATGCAGCGCAAAAAAAATTTCCCTATTGAGGAAGCAAATCCGCCAGACCATCTCAAATAAAACTGCCTTCTAAAACCATCTACTACATGTTAAAATGCGAGCGAAGTGCCAGCTTCCCATATCAATAAGCATTTAAGTTGACTGCATATAATATCACATTGTGTGCTATATTACCTGCAGTCTAGGCCGCTGGTTTTTGACTGCATATAATTTTACATTGTGTGCTATATTGTCTGCAGTCTAAGCCGCTGGTTTTTGACTGCATATAATTTTACGTTGTGTTCTATATCACCTACAGTCTAGGCTGCTGGTTTTTGACTGCATATAATTTTACATTGTGTGCTATATTACCTGCAGTTGACTGCAAATAATTACTATCCATCGCTTCTCCTAACGTTGCTTTGTCCAAAAAAGAGCTGCTAAACATTGATTTTACAATTCTTGTCTTTTTGTTTCCTTATCTTATTGCTTAAATAGTGCAGGACGATGTGAAAAGCCCAAAAACAGGTTACTTTACGGCTCCCGCCCATTTCTATGGGTTTTTCAGATAAGAAAATTTTTTTGGATTCCCCTCCTAGCAGAAATCCTGGCTACGCCTATGCTAACTTTTAACATTTAAGAGTAAATTATCGTGAAAAATGCAAATATATTGCTTCCCTATGACGTTGTGAATCAAAAAATGAAAAACCTAAGGACCTTAACCCTATAAAATTTTTTGCACCTAGGTTGTGCTGCGATCGACTTGGTAAGACATAAAGATCAATAACAAGTAATAAGATCAGGTAAATCAATCCAAATTTTGAAATTTCAGCTCCTTGAAACGCATTGTTGCATCACAAAAACTATCCAAAACACCGTTTTTTTCCACTTTTTGGTCTATTTGTCAACCAGAATTTTGGGAAATGGAAAAAATTTTTGGGCTTAATTGGCATTTGTGGAAAATTTTTGTAATGTTAAAAATGCGTTTTAGAGAGGTAAAAGTTCAAAACTTTTGTGGCGCTTCGCGCCGGCTTGATTTAATTCTTACTTGTTATTAATCTTTAAGGGTAGTAATTATTTGCAGTCAACTGCAGGTAATATAGCACACAATGTAAACTTATATGCAGTCAAAAACCAGCGGCCTAGACTGCAGGCAATATAAGCACACAATGTAAAATTATATGCAGTCCAAAACCAGCGGCCTAGATTGCAGGTAATATAGCACACAATGTGATATTATATGCAGTCAAGTTGAATGCTTATTGATATGGGAAGCTGGCGCTTTGCTCGCATTTTAACCTGTAGTAGATGGTTTTAGAAGGCCTTTTATTTGAGATGGTCTGGCAGATTTGCTTCCTCGATAGTGGAAGTTTTTTGCGCTGCATGGGTAGCAGCTTCAATAGCTGCCCAGTCACCCATTAGCGCATTTTGACAGGCCAGCGTAAGCTCTGGTCCTGCATGATAAGATAGTGGGCAGCTGTTGCTGTTCTTGTCCTCATTCTGGGGAATTGTTTTATTTTAGTAGAAATAAAGTGCTTCAAAGTTTAATCGACAATGTGAAACAAGGATTCCAGAGAGAATTATGGGAATGTTTCGGATTAAACTCCGAAATTCGGAGGACTGTGACTGAGCGGGGTTACAAATGTCTTAGGCTTAGGCTTAGTTATGTGCATTCACATTGATGCCAGCGCATGGGCTAAGCCTGAGATAAATGGAGCAAAAATTGCGGAGCGAGTGAAGCGAGCGGAGCAATTTTTGCTCCATTTATGCCTTTGGCTTAGCCCATGTCTGACACCAATCTGAATCCGCAATTAATTGCTGTCGCCACACACCATTTTTTCCATTATCCTACTTATCTGCTGTATAATTTTATTTCCACTAAAGTAAAACAATTCCCCAGAATGAGGACAAGAACAGCAGCAGCTACGCAATATCTATCATGCAGGACCAGAGCTTACGCTGGCCCATCAAAATGCGCTAATGGGTGGATAAGCAGCTATTGAAGCTGCTACCCATGCAGTGCAAAAACATCCTCTATTGAGGAAGCAAATCTGCCAGACCATCTAAAATAAAAGTGCCTTCTAAAACCGTCTATTAAAGTTTAAAATGCGAGCAAAGCGCCAGCTTCCCATATCAATAAACTTTGAACTTGACTGCATATAATATCACATTGTGTTCTATATTACCTGCAGTCTAGGCCGCTGGTTTTTGACTGCATATAATTTTACATTGTGTTCCATATTGACTGCAGTCTAGGCCGCTGAATTTTGACTGCATATAATTTTACTTTGTGTGCTATATTACCTGCAGTCTAGGCCGCTGGTTTTTGACTGCATATAATTTAACATCGTGTGCTATATTGCCTGCAGTTGACTGCAAATAATTATTGCCATCTTTAAGCCGCTGCCGCGCCAATTGCAGCATTTTTATCGACAATCTGGTCTAGAACTTCACTACGATTGGAAATCCTTATCTTCAGCACGGATTTGGTTAGTTTTTGTAATGCAAAAATGCATTTTAGAGAGGTGAAACTACAAAAATTTTTCGGCGCAAGCCGAATCGATTTAATTCTTACTTGTTCTTAATCTTTAAGCGGCGCAGCGCCAATTGCAGCTTTTTTATCGATAATCTGGTCTGGAACTTCACTACAATTGAGAATCCTTACCTTCTGCACGGATTTTGTTAGTTTTTGTAATGCAAAAATGATTTTAGAGAGCTAAAATTTCAAAATTTTCTGGCGCTTCGCGCCATTTGATGACTTATAGTTTTAATTGTTCAAAAACAACTTCGCTTTACTGAAGAAAGGAAATTCAAGTTTCAACAGAAATAACGTATACTAATCATGATATTTCTTGTAGAGCGCGAAATTTTTTTACAAAAAGTGCATCAAACACCACTATTGCATGTGTATACATAGGATTTTCTACTTAAAAAAATGATTTGTCAACAAAGGCGCTCTATTTTTAACGTTTTTAGACCTCCCAAAAACGTGGAAAAAGGTCGAAAAGAGTGGAAAAAATTTTGGGTATGGTCAGGGAACGAACGAAGCTTTGGCTTTGGCCGAAGCTTCAGCCGAAGCTGGGGTAGTTTATTTGCTTCGGCCGAAGGCCGAAGCAAGAAGGAAAAAGGCCGAAGGCCGAAGCTTTTTTCAAGGCAGTTTTTTATTCGCATTAAAGTATAGACAATGTGCAATATAACTAACCCAAGACGACGCCATTTAGCTCAATTTATCTTCTAGTCACCTTAAGTTTTGTTAAAATATGCTCACAACAGTAACTTTGACTATATAAACAGCAAGCAACCATGTACTAATAGCAAAAGCTGACTCATCTAAGCATTATATCCGCTCCGCATCTGATTCCATTTTAGAAAAGTTTGACTATGAATGAATCAATAGTGATCGCGAAAATGATGAGACACTTAAGGGAAAAGCCACACCTTTATTCCTACATGTCTCACATTTGAAGGCATGTCTTTGTTTACTCGAAATTCCTACGCCATCTTTGTACTTGTTGTTTATAGTGTGTCTACTGTGTACAAGTGTTTTTTAACAATGTCCGTTTGTACATGTACAAGGATGGTCCATTTTGTACACGCAAATTTTTGTGTACTATATCACAGTACAGTAGCGATTTTAATGTGGTAAAACAGGGTTTTCGATCTTTGATGATGTATTTTAGCTAATTAATGGGTTTCTGAATCCAAAAATTACTAAAAATTGTCTCAAAATGGCGCGGAGCGCCGTAAAATTTGAGCTTTTTCATTCTAAATGCAAATTCTGCCATTTTAAAGATATGTAGGACAGACAATTACTCATTTCAGCGCGAAGCGCTGAAAATTTCCGGTAATTTTACACCTTTTTACAGTTTTTGTCTTCCCGAAAATTTTTGTATACAGTGGTCGCCATGAAAGATGACGCGCCATCACCCTCAGAATTATAATGGATGGTGCGTCGCGAGCGCCGCGTTACGTTCATCATGCGCCATCATCTCTTTTTCTATTCAGCGCCATTAACCTCCATCATCCCGTTAATCTGGCGATGCGGATGGCGCAATTTAGCTATTAATAGCGCCAACAAGGAAGCGCGCACATGAATGCTGGCGCGCTTCCTTCTTGTTGGTGCTATTAATAGCTAAATTGCGCCATCCGCATCGCCAGATTAATGGGATGATGGAGCTGGGTCTCTAAGGGCAAAAATCAATAAGGATCGTACTAAAACGGCGCGAAGCGCCGATAAATTTGACGTATTTCCTTTTGAAATGCAATTTCTCTCATTATAAAGATATGTAGAACACACAATTACTTATTTCGCGCGTAACGCCGAAAATTTTTGCGAATTTCAGACCTTTTTTGCAATTTTTGTCTTCCCAAAAATCTTAGTACATGTACAAAGACAGTCCCAAAAATCTTTGTACATCGGGAAAAATCTGCGGAGTATAAAAAACACTTCTGTGTACCATTCTGTTTTGTATTAAATAATTGCTTCATGGTCGACGTGTTAACTTTCTTAAACTTCTGCATCTATTAATGGGAAGAAATCTCTATTTGCTTCTATGTCTACCTTACTTTTACAAATTTAACTATCAGCATGAAAATTAGGAATTAATCAATTAATTGTTTTCATAATTCACAAGAATTCCAGGCTTTATTCCTAATAATACATTATATTTTTTATATATTCAGGATACTGAATCTGATAGGGATGCAGCGGGTGCACGTCTTTTTGGAATAGCGGGTGCGGGTGCGGGTGCCAAAATTTTGCTTTAGCAGGTGCGGGTGTCTTACCTCAAAAATAGCGGGTATGGGTGGCGGGTGGCGGGTTTAGCAGTGAGATATAGCATAAAATAAATAGGGCTAAAATGCTCCATTTTTTCGTCCGCTTAATGCAGTTATCTACTGTATGTGAAATTCATATTTATCTTCAAGCTGATTGTCTTTTTATTTGCAGACTACACTCTCAATGGATTAAATTTGCAGATTAAAAATAAGTAAATTGACAATGATTGAACCATCGATCAAAATGAGTAATATATTTGCACTTTGCAGAATAAAATGTTTAGCCACTTGTTGTTGTCATTCTCTTCTTAAAAAGGGTCTACGACGTTTTGGCGCCGCCGTTTTATCGCCAGCAACTTATAAATTATTCTAATTAAATCAATTTTGTAGCAATTTTAAAGTAAATTATATATTCAGAAAGCAGGTTCTACAAGCTACAAAATAACATATTGTACTTTTCGATTCGATGAGTATCCATTCGTGTACGACTGAAAAACTGTAGAAAATCCAGTATTTTTAGATGCGTTTAATTATCTCACTAAATTCAAAGATATTCTAAAAGTAATTTGTACCATCATGTACAGAATTGAATGAGCTTTCATAATCTGTATTATACTTTAATCATAAATGAAATGTAAATAATTAATAATATTACAAAGAGTGTGGCGCCAAAATGGCGACGCCAAAACGTCCCATTTCGTCTTAAAAAAGCAGTGTACAATACATTGCTGCATAATATCTCTATGCACGCTAGAGTGGTTAAACTGATGCACGTAAAGACTGGCACGTAGACCAAATACAAAATACAAATACAATTATTTTATTTTCGTCGCACAAAAAAGAACACAATAAGAAAAGAAACATTAATATACAATGAAATACAATTATAAATAAACATTCGACATGAATCATCATACAAAATCACATATTCTAAAAGCAAGAAATTATTAATTAAAGTACATTTAGTACGAGATTAGTGCAAAAGACGAAAGTAGGCGCGCAGGCTAAATAAATTATGCACTTAGAACACGCCCCCTAGCAAATACCCCGTTAGATCAACTTTTTTCAACTTTTTCACGGCGGGAAGCAACACTAGGAGATCTTACAACAGCTTCAGGGAGAGAATTCCATACGTGAATCCACCTATTCGATGAATCATACCCACGAACATCAAGCCGAAAAGGAGTGCATTCACATTTCATTGAATTTTGAGCACGCGTGCTGTTTTCACAAAAAGTAAAAAAGTCGGCTTGCTGCAAAAACGCATCTACCACTCAATATCTGATACATCATACACAGATCACTACGCAATCTGCGAATCTCCAGGCTATCCAATTCTAAGAAACTGAGTCTTTCAGCATAAGAAAGTCCCCGAAATCCAATAATTTTACGTGTAAATTTCCTTTGAACATTTTCGATCATTGAAACATGGGTCTTACGGTATGGATTCCAAAACAGTGCTACAATACTCAAGAAGCGGTCTGACGTAAACAGTAAAAAGCCCTAGACATATTTAGTTTATTTTTAGAAGCAAATGATTTCGATATTAGCATAGCCCTAGCATAAGCTCTACGCGTTATATCATTGTAGTGGAAATTAAAATCAAGTTTACTTGATACGTAAACACCCAAATCCTTTACAGAATTTACACTCTGTTCTACAGTCAGGTCAGAAATTCTATAAGAATGCTTGGGATTTCCAAAACCTAGATATAACGCGTAGCATTTTTCAGTAGCAATTTTTAACTGCCAATCCTTGGACCAGACTACGAGTTTAAGCGATATCATCTTGAAGTTGGGTGTGATTGCTAGATAAATTATAAAGCTTGACGTCATCGGCAAAAAGGCAAACTTTTCTATTTAAGCGGTCGCTAATGTCATTTATGAATAAAACAAAAAGAATCGGGCCAAGTGTACTGCCCTGAGGAACACCGCTAGTGACAGATTTTTCGCTCGAAAACTGACTGTTAATAACAACCCTTTGAGTCTTATCGCTCAAGAAACAAGTTAACCAACTCAATAAATCTCCAGAAAATCCAAAAGTTTCCAGTTTATAAATTAATTTACGGTTAACTACAGTGTCGAAAGCTTTTAGAAAAATCAATGTAGATAACATCAACAGTGTTTTTTCATCAATTAATTTAGTCCATTCATTTTTGCACTTTAGTAATTGCAATTCACACGATTTACCCTTTTGGAAACCAAACTGACCGGAGATCAAATTATTCTCACGTAAATGTGCTTGCATCGTACTGTTAATTATCGATTCCATGATCTTACACGTAACACAACATAACGATATCGGCCTGTAATTTTTAGCATCACTCCGGTCGCCCTTTTTATACACAGGAACAACATTAGCGGTGCGCCACAGTGCAGGAATACAATGGGTTTTGAAAGATATTTCAAAAATAGTGGTTAAGGGCTGGGTAAGTACAAAAGCAAGTTTTTTCACAAAAAATGCGCAAAGTCCGTCAGGGCCAATCGATTATGATGGTTTAATTTTCCGTATAGCAGAAAAAACGACATCATCAGAAAAACGAATGTTTGATAACTTTGGCTGTGCACAAGCATTAATAAGACCAAAATTCGTTTGCGTAGGAACACTAAAGACTGGAAGCAAAAAGTGTGCTAAAAACGTTTGCCTTATCTTTGTCAGTAGAAGCAATCACACGATCGCCATCAGTTAAGATTGGAATAGTTCTTTCACCACTAATACGAGAATTAACAAAATTATAAAAAGAATTCAAATTTCCAGATTTAATAAGTTTATCCTCTTTGGAAGAGTGAAATTTATAGATTTCGGCCTTTAATAACTTTGCACAGTTATTATAAACAGCTTTAGATTCAGGCGTTTTTCTCTGTTTATAAACATGCCACAAAAAAGCGTTTTTCTTTTTCAAAAGCATAATTCGTATAATTGGAATTAACCGTAAGAGAGCTTGAACACGTATCTGCAGTATATGGGGGTACCTAAAAATATGACTCATTACAAGTAGTTGAATAGCGGGTGCAGCGCGAGTATCCGCTACATCCCTAGAATCTGATGATGATCAATACGTAATAGCTGCTGATATAGATGAAATGTCTAATAATGAAATCTGTGCTAATAAAGAGAATTAATTGCGCTTTTGAATAAAATTTTTGCAATGAATGACCCTGTTTTATTACTTCATATTCACTCCTGAAACATAATCAAGCTTAACTTTCATATTTGTGACTCAATTCGCAATTCATTCTTCATACTAATCAGAATTAGACTAAAGAATTTGTACACATTCGGCCTTTCGGCCTTCGGCCGAAGCTTCGGCCGAAGCCGAAGCAAGAAGCTGGCCGAAGCTTCGGCCGAAGCCGAAGCAAGATTTTGGAGCTTCGGTCGTTCACTGGGTCTGGTCTATAATGTCATGTCAACCAAATCGCTGGGAAAGAAAAACGGTGATCCAACATCGCAGATGATTGAATATTTTGATTGTATATTTTATCCTACAGTATTACAGAATTTTATGCAAAAGCGTGTACTTGTTGTAACTTGTATATCCAGAGTCACAATAGTATATAGTTATTTACATTCCAAACGGCCCCCATCGCGAAATTTTATTACTCTATTAATTTTCCGCTGCACAAATGACTTCTTTGATTATGCTTTCGTAGCGTCTGCTTACTTTAAACTCTTCTTATTGATGTTTAGAGTGCGTTGTTTTTACTGTACAATTAAGATTGATTTTTAATTCACAAGTGAAAAATTTCCTGAATTTTGTATTTAGATTGTAGTCTGAACCAGGAGTAATTGGAAGCTGAGCAATAGCTCGGATAAAAGAGCGCAAGATTATCTAACTATTTTGCTATAAACTAACTAATTTGGTTAAAGCAGTCAAAACTAATTTTCAAAAACCGGATTTCTACAATATAACCTAAAAAACGTGCAAATTGGGCCTTCAACGTTTTAAACTTGACATGTTTTTAAGATGTGAGCGTGCATTCTAGCTAAATACTTACGTTCTATCTTGAAAGTATAAGGTTCGGTCTGCAATCTCATAAAACCTCTAATTTTGAGGTGGAAACTTCAATGGTTTTTGATTTTTTACAAATTTCTCTCAGTTTTCTGCGTGTAAATTGATTTTATTCCGATTTTAATATAACAAATAAGGTATCATCTGAAAGCTCATTGAATAATGAGTCTAATAAGTACAAATTTGTAATAATTTACGCACCTTGCGCACAACTGTAAGCCCAGGAACAATAATTTACACAGTTTAGAATGAAAACAACGTGTATTGCGCTTACGTGGGCGTAGGGGAGTTTGGGGGTATGCACCCCCCAGAAGTTGGAATACCCACCATCCCAGATATCAAAATAAATCCCCCCAGAATTCAATTTTTGAATGATGAGAAACGTCGAAAAATGGTGTTTTTTCTCCATTGACCGCTCTAAACTTCAGTGATTAAAAGCTTCTTTATGAAGCTTTATAGAACCACTAAGACCGCCTAAAGAGTACATATAGTCCATTTCATTTAACTTTGAGGTTTTTGAAAATTTCTAGAATGATTACAATAGTGCTTTGAATTAATACGGTAAATGTGGTTTTCAACTGTATATCGAGTCATACGGAGTTGCACGCAGTTGCAATGCCGTTCACACTTTTGTAATCCGTTGCAACCACTGCAACCCAGGCGGCCGTCTGGGTTTCAGGTTGCAAGTTGCGGTTAAGTGCACTCATGTGAACCGGGCTTTATTCATAATTCCACATAATGTTTACGATTAACGACCCAAACGTAAACCTGGCTTAAACCTGGCTTTTTCCTAAATATTGAAAATGTGAGCAAGCCGACTTGCCGGACTTATGTACATACACTTTTATGGAAATTGGCTTAGGGCAGGCTTTGTGAGTCTGCTTATTTTTCAAGCCAGGATTACTTCAAGAAAGACGAGCCTTGATTTTATCCTAAAATTCCATAAAGCTCAAAGGCTCCTGTCTCAAAAATCTTGGCAGTCATTAATCTTAGGTAGCGCGTTAGCGCGTGCCTATAATATACTTGGGTACCCCCAACACCTGTGCACCCCCCTACAGCTATAACGGGACACTTCTGGAAGGTGCGGTTTTCGTTGAAAGAAAGATAATAAAAAAATTCGCTGCCCGTGTTTTTTCGTTTTCTTGAAACTCAAAATTGACTGTGTAAAGAAGGTGTAAAGTTTTTGTGTAACGTTATAACATAGGACAAATTTTGGGACCTTTTTACTGCGGCATGTGGACAACTGAGTATTGATGACTCGAAGGATTGAACAGGATAGGATAATAGAGGGATGAATTCTACAGATGTCACTTTTTTGTTTTTTGAAATTCGCATTAGTTATCGAACGGCAGTGTAAAGAGTGCGAAAATCTGGGGGTGAAAAAGCACTTTTTGGTCGAGTTTTTCAACCTTCCTATGTCCGATACTAACTCCGGTTATGAGGTTTTTAAAATGTTTTCTGACAGAAATGTAGAGCGGATCAAGGGCTACATTCTGCATATAAGCAAAGTCTTCTATGCTCTATGGTGAGTTAGATCCTGGGGTTTAAAGTTTACACTCTAGTGGATGGTGTAAAAAAACGGATTTTAACTAAGATTTCTCTGCCAAATTTTTCCGCTTATGAGTCAGTGTAAATCGAAGACAGCATTAATAAAGTGCCTCACAGGGGCTAAACATCGCAGCAAACCGCATTTAAAAAAACGCAATATTGAGTTATTTATGGGGGTGTAAAGTTCGAAATCAGAGGTAAAAAATGGGCGAAAAAACACGTTTTTTCCGAAGTTTGATTGATAAATCATACCAAATAATTTTTGCAACAGAATTTTGGCGCACAGGAATGTACTACGATTTAAAAGCTACAAATTGTACCAAACCGAATTTCTTTAAACTCAATGGGGAGTTCGGTACGGAATTTTAAAGTTTACAGTGTTCTAAATGATGGAAAATACGTTTTTGTTGCGTTTTTTGTTCGCCACTTTCTCCGTCCAGAAGTCGGGATAAGTCTAATAAGAATAAAAATAAAGTGCTTTATATCGGGTGCATGTCAAAGCAAATTGTCTATACATTAATATTCAGCGAGTGTAAAGTCAAAAATTTGGAGTTTAAAATGCGCTTCTGTCTTGTTTTTTCTGCCTGCTTCTCCGGTTACGAGTCAGGGACATGCTTATCAAGTCTAGAAATGGACCAGGAACCAAATTTGATATGCCAGTCTGGCGCATATGTTTACACTCTACGGTGTTGTAAAGTAGTTTACACCAATTGTTAGTTTGCCCATAGAACATTATGTAGACTTAATTTTTTCATAAATATTAATCGTAATATCGGAACAATATCAAAATTACGAATCTGACTAAAATCTTCTTTACACTAGGTGTTTACATGAAGTTTACACAACATATGTATTTATCTTCGTTTTTGAGCATTCCAGAAACCTAATTTTTTCCTGGAGTCTAGAAGTTTTCAAAGGATCGAATGTGAGACGTCACGTAGGCGCGTTTGTTTACATCCAACAGTGATGTAAAGTAGTTTACACTCATTGTTTATATGTCCTCAGACCATTGTAGAGACATAATTTTTTCATGAATGTTGATCATAATATCCGAGTAATTTTCTACACTGCATGTTAGCCTTTGTTCTAGAGCATTGCAAAAACCGAAATTTTTTCCTGAGATTTAAAAATTTACAGGGAATGAAATATATACGTCAGTTGGGCGCGCTTGCTTACACTCAGCAGTATTGCAAAGTGGTTTAAACCTAATGTTTATTGTCTTTAAAACATTATGGAGACTCATTTTTCCATAAATGTTGAAAGAAATATCGGAGCAATATCAAAATTACGAATCCGACTAAAATATTCTTTACGCTATGTGTTTGTGTAAAGTTTACATTACGTGTTAACCTTAATTCGATAGACTTGCAGAGACTTTGTAACTGAAGTCAAGAAATTTTCAAGGATTCATATGTGAGACATCAATTAAGTGAGTTTGTTTACCCTCAAAAGTAATCTAAAGTGATTTAAAAATTATGTTCAAGTGTCCTTAGATCATTGAAGAGATGTAATTTTGTCTTAAATGGGTTGCATTAAAGTTAAATCCTTCTTAGCCGTGTTTATAATATGTTTCACAAAATCTTGTACATGGAGGGCTATCGTTTAATTGATGTAAATTGCCTGCAAAAGTGGTTTAAAATGAACCACCAACCACACTACTGTGCACAGAAGTCGACAAAGATATGCAGCTTTATTGTAATCATGTACATTAATAAGCCGTAAACTGTTAGTATTCTCTACACCTAGTAGTTGTGTAAAGTTTGCACTATTCATTTGTTGTTAATATGTAGTCTATACTACAAATTTATTTTACTACCAAATCAAAGCGTTAGTGTTCCTTACATTTGATATTTGCGTGAAGTTTTTGAATTTTTGCCGAAAAACTTTGCCTTCTAATTTACCAACATCCCGCCTTTTCCATTTTCTTAAAGTTTAAAATCTTTTATAAGTTCTCTTAATAATTTAATGGTAGGTTTTAACTTTAAGTTCCTCTTGGTTTACAACTCTCGCTTAGCAAGCTCATTTTTCAAAACTTTTTCATAGTGATCAGATTAGTCGCGTTTAGTTTGGAATTGGTGGACGGTCGTTATTTTATTACTCGGCTTAAATAAACCAAGTGACTATCTTTTGATTATTTTCTTTATCGCAAATTCAAACACCCAATTTTCAATTTGAAAATTGATCCAATTTTCAATTTGAAAATTGAAAATTGGGTGTTTTCAATTTCAAAAGTCACAACACATTGTGCTTGTGTATTGATTGAGTGAGGATTTGCAATGTGAATTCGTTGGTTAAATATTTGTGCTTGATTATAAGTGAACTGCACATTAAGAAGAAATAACTTAATGCAATTTTAATTTGAAAATGGATGGTGTCAATAAGGTTGTCTTGTTTAAAAAGGATAATGCTGATGTTAAGAACAATATTGTTTTCCGCGTTCTTGGACTGTTGTCATTATTGTGGCATGTTACTGATTGTGTTTACTGACTGATGTACTGAAATCACGCTAATTAAAAGTAGTGTACTAGCAAAGAAAAATGCTCCGATGGAACAAAAAAGATGAATATACTTGGAATTGTGGATTATTATGGATGTAAAAGGAGGGGACTAGGAAAAATCTACCTAAAGTCGTAAAATCTGCTAAAAATCACACTTTCTCTAAGCAACGCAAAAAATCGAAGTATATTCTGCGGCCTCTAAAAAGTGTCTTTTTTAAACAATTTTCAAAATTTCAGATAATAAACGAAATCTATAATGTTTCCTTTTTTAAATTGCTGGCAAGTAGCAACACTGAGTAGCTTCGTATCCTGATTGAAAGAAAACTTAGTGGTATTGTATTTAAAGTTGTTTTATTTTGCTATGAGCATTATTGCAAGCAAAGCAGGGGCCGATTGATTAGTGCACACAATCGTTACGGGCATGCTAGTGTACCTACATTTAGTCTGTTTCAAGTCAACTCACGCGTTTCCTACTGTTTTGAACCAACAATTCTTGCAATTGTTTTGGATGCATCGATGTTTGCTATTTCATTCAATTGGCTTAGAAAGACTGTTACTCGATATCATTTCCCATAGCTGCTGCATAGCTAACGTGCTGCTTTTTCAATCATTTTTATAGTTAAATATTTATTCTAATGTGTTGACCGCAGAATATACTTCGATTTTTTGCGTTGCTTAGAGAAAGTGTGATTTTTAGCAGATTTTACGACTTTAGGTAGATTTTTCCTAGTCCCCTCCTTTTACATCCATAATAATCCACAATTCCAAGTATATTCATCTTTTTTGTTCCATCGGAGCATTTTTTCTTTGCTATTAGGTAGGTATACATAGGTATACTTCAGTAAAACAATGTAGTTATTTTGTGTAATACTTACATAATGTACATTCATAACGATCCAATATTTCTGGCGAAACAAAGTTCGTTAAACTTGTCATTACTTTAGGCAAGTGAAGTATGTAAGTAGGTTATAAGTTATTTACTTATTTTACCTAATATGCATGTCTTTGAATTGTTATTATTTAACTGAAGTGCAAAGGACTGATCAGTGTGTATTAGTTGCTATATAAACTTAATGCGAAAGATTTCCCTAACATGTGTCAAATGTACATGTTTTATCATACCTTGCTTTCTGTGGTACATATTATTTGCATATTCCACACGGAAGTTACCAATTGGTGATAAAGCGATACCGCACGTAAATAACTTAAAACAGGAAGTTTATAAAATTCCTTATAAATCCCTCTGCTCAAAATCAGCTTTGAACTACAATTCTTCGTTGATTGGAAATGAAAACAAGTATTCGGATTGTGCGCAACTTTTGAATGGTGATCGAGAATTTATTTGCAAATGGAATATGTTTACCGAAGTTCCAAATATCGACGAAGAAATGTATCGAAAATTCCGATCATGTGATAATTGGAGACGTACTCGGAAATATCCATTGAAGCCGAATTCAATATCGGAGGCAAAATTTCCCTTAGCGTTTAGTATTAGCATGTATAAAGACGTGTACCAAGTGGAGCGATTAATCAGAAGCATTTACTGGCCGCAAAATATTTATTGTCTACACGTTGATGAAAAATCTGACAACTGGACACGCGCTGCTATAGAAAGGTAATTATCACAACTTGAACTCGATTTTGGTTGCCTCAATTTCTTTAGTCGTACGTACATATCTCACAAGAACTAAGTTACCGCTTCGACTGTCGAAGTTTAGGTTATTCATCACACTTTTTGGACATGTTCGTTTCGTTGTCTTTCTTACGAATGAACGTGTCCCAAACTCAAGTGATGAATGGATATCAAACAGTTAGTGCAATCTCTGAATAAAGCTCCTATACGCAAATTCAAATTTATGGTTAGTCGACAAAGTATTTTTTAACTCAAAATTCTGCCGCGGGAGTGTTTTGCCGCTAATGAATTTTTTATATATTAAAACAATTTTCTATACATAAAAATACATCCTGACATAAAAAAGTCCATTCACTTCGACTATCATACATAGGAGGGGTTTATTAGTCTGCTCAACAATAACTTAAATATTTACATTGAAACTGTAGGTATTGATCAACAATTTTTATGCTTTTTGCTTGGTGGAATCAGTTGGCGAAAAATAATGCGCAACAGCTTTCTTCAAAAAAATTCTCTTATGATTTAAGCGTAATTTTTAGATTGAGCAAATGCTTTCCCAATGTGTTCGTAACGAAATCGGAAATTGTTTACTGGGCTGGTTATGGAGTGCTCAAGGCTGTGCTGAATTGCATGAACGATACGTTGCTTAAATATCCGGACCATCGTTGGCGATATTTCATTAATTTATCGGGACAAGATTTCCCATTGAAGACAAATCGTGAAATTGTGCAAATTTTACAGGCATTAAATGGTTCCAATGATGTCGAATTACAGTATGAAATGCAATTTAGTCGCTATTGGTATCTTCACACACCTGTTTTCGACCGTGATGGCCTACTAGTGACACACAGGTTGAGTAACTTCGTTTATGTTGCTTTTATGAGAAGAATTATATCTTAGATGATTAAATGAATGTTTCTGTAAACTACAAAATTTTAGATTAAAAAGCGTAGGTAACAATTCCAATCTTTCTCAGCAGAGATACAACCTTGTTTTTATGTAAAGGTGTATAACATCGTAGGTAGCGCGATAGCGCTACCTATAATATACTTGGCCTCCTTTCTTCTTATATGTTTATCACAGCGAGTGCGAAATCTCCCCCCTCACAGCTATAACGGCACACATCTGGAAGATGCGGGTTTTTTTAATCGATGGATAATTAAAAAATTCGATGTCGGTCTTTTTTTGTTTTCGTTTACACTCAATACCGAGTTAGCAATGAGCGTGTAAAGTGTAAACCGAAAAATCGAATAATTTTCGGAGGGCCAATTTTTTTCAAAATGTTGCCCCCGAGCTGTAGATTACGAATCTGACCTTAAAATTTCTTTACACTCGATGGTTGTTGCACAAAAGTGTAAAGTATACTTATTTTTTACTCTTTGCGTGTCCTTTAGCTTATCTAACTCAATTTTAGTTTCTGTGCAGTCCAATCAGTTTTATAATGTAGAGGGTTGCAAAATCTCAAAACCGAATTTTTTTGTTTTTCTTATAATGCGATATTTCTTTATCTGTGATCGTTTTAGTGTAAAGGGTTCGAGACGAAAAACGATATTTCTTCGACTACTCCGCCAAGTAGGCAGAACATGCTAATTATGCTTAAAAGGTGCCCTGACCGTAGCGTTACAGATCCCAGATTATTTTGTTTCCATACACCCAATATTGCGGTATTAGCACAAGTGTAAAGTTTACACCGAGAAGCATTTTTGCGCCCAGAGCGTCGTAGATGATGAATTTTTTTAAAAATGTTCTTCGTAAGGTCAGAATAACGAATCTGACATTTGAACTTCTCTACAGTCAGTGTTTGTTGAGGTATGCAGAGGTGAACGTTGAATTATACCTACATCTATTTTCTAATGCCGATAGATAACTCCGTATTGCATATTGTTCGATCAGATTTTCCTTATTTCAGAGGTTTTTGACTCTCTTTAATAAATAATTATTTTTATCATCATAAATACACTATTCTTAAAGTTCAGTAGAATGATGAATATTTTTCAAAATAGTATAATCAAGCTGAAATTTTCCGATATGTCGAGTTGGCGGAGTGGTTGACAACTCCGTTCTCGGATGCGGTCTTACGAAAAGAATGATGGTTCGAATCTTCCGAATGCTGACTTTTTTCATTTTTTTAATTCTCTCGGCAAAACCATGCACTTCATTTGACTTATTAATCTATTTAGGTCCTGCAGATAGCACTTTTTTGTGTTTTAAATTTTGCCTCAGTTCTCGAATGGGAGTGTGAAGAGTGCGAAAATCTGGGGGTGCAAAGACGCATTTTGGCCGAGCTTTCGACTTGTTTATGTCTGCCAACAACTCCGGTTATGAGTTTTAGGAAATTTGTTCCGACAGATATGTACTACGGATCAAGGGCTATCTTGTGCTTACCAGCAAACTTTTCTACAATCAATACGCAGTCAATACCAGGGTTTTAAACTTTACACTCTAGTGCATGAGTAAAAAAACAGATTTTGTCCAAGATTTCTCTACAAACTTTTTCGGTTATGAGTTGGGATGAATTGAATAAAATAGAAATAAAGTAACTTCTAATGGCTACACGTCGAAGCAAGTCGCGTTCAAAAAAACGTAATATTGAGTTGTTTATGGGGTGTAAAGTTCGATTCTGAGGTGTAAAGTGGACGAATAAAACAGGGTTTTTCATATTTTCATTGGTTAATCATATCAAATATTTTGCGGAACATAAGTTTGGCACATGCAAACGTACTACAATCAAAGGGCAACATACTGGCCCGAACCGAATTCATTTACATTCAATGGGGCGTTAGGTTCAGATTTTTAAAGTTTATTATGTGGTGGACAGTGGAAAATACGTGTTTGTACATTTTTTGTTTGCCACTTTCTCTGTTCAGAAGTCGGGCGAGGTCGAATAGGATAAAAATGAAGTACTTTCTAAGGGGTACGCGTCACAGCGAATAGCGTTTGTTTACATCAGTATTTAGCTTTTTCGGGAGGTGTAAAGTCAAAAAATGGGGGAGTTAAACGTGTTTCTGTCTTGTTTTTTTCAGTCAAGTTCTGGGTTATGAGTCTGGACATAATCTAAAGTCTAAAAATGAACCAGAAACCAAATGTGATACGCCAGTTTGTTTGCACACAACAGTGGTGTAAAGTGGTTGACATGTGATATTTATTTTTTTGATGTACTGAAATAACGCTAATTAAAAGTAGTGTACTAGCAAAGAAAAAATGCTCCGATGGAAGAAAAAGATGAATATACTTGGAATTGTGGATTATTAAGGATGTAAAAGGAGGGTACTAGGAAAATCTACTTAAAGTCGCAAAATCTGCTAAAAATCACACTTTTTCTAAGCAACGCTAAAAATCGAAGTATATTCTGCGGCCTCTAAAAAAGTGTCTTTTTTAAATAATGTTCAAAGTTTCAGATAAGAGTGTATAAACGGAATCTGTAATGTTTATTTTTTTTAAATTGCTGGCAAGTGGCAACGCGGACTAGCTTCGTATCCTGATTGATAGAAAACTGAGTGGTATTGTATTTAAAGTTGCTTTATTTTGTTTTGAGCATTAAAGCAAGCAAAGCAGGGGCCGATTGATTAGTGCACACAATCGTTAAGGGAGTGCTAGTGTACCTACATTTAGTCTGTTTCAAGTCATCAAGTCAACTTACGCGTTTCCTACTGTTTACAACCATTCATTCAATTGGCTTAGAAAGACTGTCAGTCTACTCAACATCATTTCCCATAGTTACTGCGTAGCTAATGTGCTGCTTTTTCAATTATTTTATGGTTAAATATTCATTTTAATCTGTTGGCCGCAGAATATACTTCGATTTTTTGCGTTGCTTAGAGAAAGTGTGATTTTTAGCAGATTTTTGCGACTTTAAGTAGATTTTTCCTAGTACCCTCCTTTTTACATCCTTAATAATCCACAATTCCAAGTATATTCATCTTTTTTGTTCCATCGTAGCATTTTTCTCTGCTAGTCACTTTATTATCAGGTTCCTAAATAGCCTGTTTCACACAAGTTTGGGCATACATTTTATAAACTACATATGCACGACAATTAGCCGACAAATTGTGATTATAGCATTGATTTGAATATAATTATCGTAATTCGTCGACTTGCTTTCGAACAAAATCTTAAAACTATGCCCAATTTTAAGTGAAACAGATAACAGTTTTAGTAATCTTAACTCAATCAAAAACACTGTCTCATTCATTCAATGATTATAGATTTCTGAGTGTTTTGATAAGGTTGCTTATACTTCAGTGTTTACAAAAGCTAGATTTATTTAATTGTAATTTTATTTACATGCGACTTCAGTGAATAAAGCGAGATAGGATTTGAACCTGGCTCAGCTGGTCCCACCAATATGTCTGAGATTTAAGTCAGATCAAACCAGAAACCAATGTTGACAGAATTGCGATGATAGCATTGATCTGATATATGATTATCGTAACCCTCAGCTTACTGTCGATGAAAATTCTGAGAATTCATACACGAAGTTATGTGAAGCAGATATAGGTATAAATTGTAACACTGCAGTGCCATAATTAACCTTTTGAAATTTCCCAGGGATGGCAATTTTAACCCAGAAATACTACCATGTCATCCTTGTCTACCGTAAAAACTTCCAGAAACCAATTTTCTAGGTTTTTACTGTTCATATTATTCATCTGAATGTGTTTGCCGATTTTTCAATGCGTATAGCATCATATTTTGCGTTTTATTTAGGGGTGGCAAATTCACTCCACTCCAGGTCTGAATTTGCCACCCCATTCTTCTTGCAATCGGTATCAAATGTGAATTTCGTAGAAGGCTTTGCTGTTTTAATTTTAACGTACACTGATCTACAATCTGGCCAATTAAGAGCTCTAGCGAGTAAGTTTATGAAAAGTTATTCCAATATTAAAGGCGAAAAAGGTAGCAATTTCACCCTAGTTGACACATTTATTAATCAGGCACGGGTTTAAGCCTAGCAAGGTAGTCAGAGAATATTGAAAACGGACCATGTTTTTTGCACAGGGGTATAACTACTTTTAATGATCGAATGCATCAATGAATTTCGCTTGTTTTGTTTGTCACAACACATGGACGTGGGAGTTACGGTGATCGAACCCACAGAATCCAGAATTCTGCCTACCCCAGAGTTCAATCTTTAAAATTTTTCCATGCTCAGACAGAAACGTCAAAAATGGTGTTTTTGCTAATACTATCAAATTTTTGACCCTTTTGTAGCCTTTAAAATTTATTGACTTCAGTTGACACTTCAGAATTTCGACTTTGTCCATGTTTATTATTACTAATTTATATAAGTTCAAATTCCAGAAATGAGTTAAATTCTTATATACATTATACGTATAACATTTGCCCAAAGAGAAATTCCTGAGTTGTTATTAATAAGTTGAATCCCAGCGTAAAATAGCTTACGCATTAACATTTATACTCGCCCACGATTGTGCTTACTTGCTAATCAGATAAATGCCCAATGTGCTATGCTACTTGCTTTGTTTAAGAAAGTTGTATGGTTTTAGAAATTGTGAAAACTATAATAACTACGCTAAAATCAAACAAAAAAAAGGAAAAAAGTAAATTTTTGCATTTTCGCTAGGTAACCATAAGAAAAGTAGAGAGCCAGTTCCCAAATCTAAAGAAAATCGACTCTGACGTCTTCTGCATTGTTTTTCCTGTCGGATCAGTGACTCAAAAAGTCTGCTTCTCCAAATAAAATGCCAGCGTTGCTGTAAATTATCCAAAATTTGTGCTGCTCATTTGCTCAAATTTGAAAATTCTTCGCTTAAAAATGTCAATTCGGTCTTTTTCTTCAGACCTTTGTATAAAAAATCAAAGCTACCAGTGCCGAACAATCTGATAATTTATAAGGGAAATTTGGCAGCATCTTTGAGCAGACAATTTGTTGAATTCATGCTTAGTAATGAGCAGTCGTTAAGGTTTATCAAATGGCTGAATGGAACTGATACGCCTGACGAGCACTTATGGACAACGCTGAACCACAACGTCGTAATTGACGGTAAAATCAACTTTTCTGCACGATCAGATGAAGTAAGCGAGCGAAAAAATCATTTTAAAATTCTCTATCTGCGAAATCATTTCTGTTTTTACTGAACCATTGGAGTTTCTGTAATTGTATTTGGAAATAATTGATATATGTGTGCGAAATCGGTCTTCCTCATTAAGTGAACCGTGAAGAAAGCTTTTGAGATATCACGATTAAGGATATATAAAAACTAAAAAACGGTCTATTCATCCAACTAATCTTTCTTTGTATACTTAAAGCAGCGGAGGAGTCAGATCAGATAAATTTAGACATTCCCTTCTCACTGCCCCACAAATCTGCAGCTTGAATAGACTTCTTGGCTTGCACAGTAAGGGCTAACAAAAAGAACCTGAGTCATGGACTGTCACTGTACGTATAGCATAAGTAGTAATGGCTGGCAGCCTGGGGTGCAACGCTGTAGGATAGGCTGTGTTATAACATAGGCGATGACGTAAAAATCTGCTCCCTGAGGTAAGCTGAGGGAGCAACGTTAAAGAACACGGGAAAGGAGGGGTGTATAAGGGTAGGGGCTCCCACAGCGCCGCCTGTTATAGCATGGTCTATCTTGCAGTGTTGTTCCTCAGGTTGCATGGTCGATCTAGGGGTATCAGCTGGTGTGCCAAAAATGCATAAAACAGGCACGTGTCTGGCCGTTCTACTTGACCAGCACTGATTTGGAAGGACTAAGCCCAAAAATAGCACGAAAGAACGTTTAAAAAGTCCGATTTTTCTGAATTTTGGGGGGTCAGGCAGGACCCCATTCCCGCAGATCTACGTGCCTGCATAAAAATTATGTATCTGGTCAAGCATTTTTCCGATTTTCGCCCTATTTTATCTAGAAATTTTCCTTGCCGAGATGCCCCCTCGTGCATGTCTTGTATGTATTATTTACTGTTCGAAGAAAGCACGTACACAACAAGTCACGAATGATGTACAACTAAGTTTGCTAAAAATTACAATAAAAATGAACGAGGCAGCCATATAGTTCAGCGAATATATCGGATATGCCGCAAACGTGATCTGTTTCGTTTGAGAAATACGATATGACAAATCGTCGCAGGTTGAACATGAAAAAATTCGCAGTAATTTCAAGTGATTTTGAGGATTTATGAGCATCTTATCCGTAGATGCGAAGCAGTACGGTTCTGGGGGTCAACCTTCAGCCTCAAAAATAGGCATAAATTGACAGTCATTGCAGCAAAAAATTTTAATTTTTATTATTTCCCAGGAACTTTTCCATTTAGGTCCCCTCTCATAGGTGTTCATCTCGTCTCTCCACTCATTTGCATGGGCCTGCATACTACCGAAAACTTTGCCGTTTAAAAACAATTATTGATATATTTTTGTCAAGTTGTGAAATATTTTTGTCACGTTGTGAAATATTTTTGTCACGTTGTGGAAATTTTTTTGTCAAGTTGTGGAAATTTTTTGTCAAATTGTGAAAATTTTTTGTCAAGTTGTGAAAATTTTTTTGTCAAGTTGTGAAAATTTTTTGTCACGTTGTGAAAATTTTTTGTCAAGTTGTGGAAATTTTTTGTCAAGTTGTGAAATATTTTTACGTGCTTAAGCATAGTACTTTTGTCATGTTGTGAATTTTTTTTGTCAAGTTGTGAAAATTTTTTGTCAAGTTGTGAAAATTTTTTGTCAAGTTGTGAAATAATTTTGTCAAGTTGTGTAAAGTTTTTGTCAAGTTGTGAAATATTTTTGTCAAGTTGTGGAAATTTTTTGTCAAATTGTGAAAATTTTTTGTCAAGTTGTGAAAATTTCTTTGTCAAGTTGTGAAAATTTTTTGTCAAGTTGTGGAAATTTTTTGTCACGTTGTGGAAATTTTTTGTCAAGTTGTGGAAATTTTTTGTCAAGTTGTGAAATATTTTTGTCAAGGTGTGAAATATTTTTGTAATGTTGCGAAATATTTTTGTAAAATTTTTATATTTTGCCGAAAGTATGCAGTTTTACGAGTTTTTTACCAAAATTATAGAAATCCATCAATAAGACAAAAAAACAGAAAAAAAGAAAAAACGTAGACCCTAGGCTGATTGGCGATTTCTGGCGCAGGGCCAAGTTGGTCCAATCGGGACCGCTTTCTAACACATCTAGAAAGATATCCGTCGGCGGTCTTCTCCAGCCAGCAGCTGAGGGCTTTTTCCCGTCCGATCTAACGCTGGCAGACGCTGTCTCTATTTCCTCGGCTACTTGAGTGCGAGAATTACGAATACATAAATACATAATTATTAAAAAATTAAAAAAGCAAAAATCGAGGCAGCGGCGATGACGGGTGTCCAGTTGGGGCGTTTTTGGGGGGTCTGGCCGGTGAAAACCATTGTAACCATACGTGGGCAGCAAAAAAATTCTGGGGGGGTGCAAGATAAATGGCCTTAAAAATGGTGGTAGGGCAATAAAAACACCATTTTTCGACGTTTCTCATCAAGCACTATCCATTGGCATCAAAAAATTGATGAAAAAACGAAAAAAATTTTCAAAAATTGAATTCTGGGGGGGTATTTTGGTTTCTGGGGGGTTGCATACCCCCCAAACCCCCCACGCCCAGGTGTGATTGTAACTAGTGATTTCGGGGCAGTGGAGATGGGTTGAGCAGTGGTGTGGGTGTAAATTGGGCCCGTTGTTGTTGATGATGGAGCATTGCTTGTTGAAAACTGGGTGGAAAATTGGGTAATTGTGGAACTTAAATCAAAATGTTTATCAATTTTTCAATAAGCACCGAATCATTTTTTCTTACTTTTTTGTATGTAGGTTGTTGGGATCGCGGTGTTGAGGCCACAGCAGGTTGATTGTAGTGTTACTAGGCTGGTAAAAAAAGATGTTCGAGATGAAAGCATGGGATCCGAACTGTTGCACCGGGGTGGTGGGGGTGTAAACCAGGTTTGTAAAGATATCGTTGATCATCTAAAAACGACGTTTTTGCAGTATTTTAACATTTTTACGAATCGGAAAACTTTTTACTTGGCCGCCATCGTCAAACGTATACCAATCAGGAGAAATTTCACATAGTAGCGATTTTTCGGGTATATTGCACGAGCAATAAGCGCATAAATTGCATAAAATAGGTTGGAAATAAATTAAAATCGACAAAAGCGACAAAAATCGCATTTTTTTATGATGTTATCTAAATGACTGACAAGCACACCTGGGCGTGGGGGTTTGGGGGGTACGCAGCCCCCCCAGAAACCAAAATACCCCCCCCCCCAGAAATCAAAATACCCCCCAGAATTGAATTTTTGAAAATTTTCTTCGTTTTTTTCGCAATTTTTTGATGCCAATGGATAGTGCTCGATGAGAAACGTCGATAAATGGTGTTTTTATTGCCATACCACCATTTTTAAGGCCATTTTTTGACTTTCAAAAATCTTGCACCCCCCCCAGAATTTTCTTGCTGCCCACGTATGCTGACAAGGCGTCCCCCCACGCTTCCCTTTACGCGTATTAAATAAGTATGTGACGTATATACCCATATAATCACAGCAAGAACACCCAAATTTTCAGTCAATGTTTTATTTCGGAAAATTACGCCATTACGTTACGTAATTTCAAACCATCGTGATCGATACAATTAATAAATGCCCAAAAAGGGCCATTTTTCCGTCGTGTCAACAATCATTCCCAGTATTCACATCGATTGTAATACGGCAAAATAAAATCTTGAAAATCTAAATCGATCTTAAAACCTCTAGCTGGCGCGAAGAGAAATTAATAATAAAGTTTTGTGTTATGTACGTGTTAAGGAATTCTAAAAAATCATCCTACGCGTAAAGTAATGTCTAAACTCTTCCGAAAAACTTATAGTCAACTCATTTAAACGCGTAAAATTTTCGAAACTTGAGATAAGATTCCGAACGTCAAAGAATGCGTCGAAGCTACGTAGCTGGATTTCGAGCGGATTCAAAATTCTACCCCAACGTACGATTGTGTCCGTTAGGAAAACGAATTTTTCGTCCAAATGGATTTGTCTCTGGCCTGTCGTTTCAGGGAAAGCTTTATTATTCGTCGTACGTACATAGTTGCTGTTCCGATTTTTGAAACCTCTAATGAGTTGAGGTCGGTTTAAAAAATTTTAAGATTTTTCAATAAAAATTACCGGTGAGTTTGACGAATTCGAGGTTGATTAGTCGAAGTAAGGAACGTAATTTTGTGTCCGTAATATATCCCTTAATTTCGACAACCTCAATATATTCAATATTTACCGACCATATGTAATCAGTCGATATAAGTCTGAACAAACGGCCATACAGACTATTTAGGAAACAGGCCTAATAAGGGTTAAAATCATTACTTGAACATTAAGCGGAAGAGAAATCATGATGACCGTTGATGATATCGAGTCGAATGAACTGTTTATGAAAGAAAGAAAAACATGCCTGCATACGTGTGTAACTCGTTCCGGAACGGGCTCCGGTGTCTTTCACTAGTGCATAGATTGTCCATATTATAATCGTTTTTCCTTGCCACACGTTTGATCGAACCAGTATCCATTACATAGAGTCTGATTTATCAAATATTTAAGCTTCGCCTTGTCAATATGAAAAAAATCGGGTGGTATAGATTGAGACTTGAGCGATTTTAAGAATGATTTTCGCTCAACATGCTTAGCTATATGATACTTATACGTTATTTCGCTTAAATATGCTCCGTGATTATAGTCACCCCACAAAACGACCGGAGAATTCATGTTTATAAGGAAAAACGATTATAATATGGACAATCTATGCACTAGTGAAAGACACCGGAGCCCGTTCCGGAACGAGTTAAACACGTATGCAGGCATGTTTTTCTTTCTTTCATAAACAGTTCATTCGACTCGATATCATCAACGGTCATCATGATTTCTCTTCCGCTTAATGTTCAAGTAATGATTTTAACCCTTATTAGGCCTGTTTCCTAAATAGTCTGTATGGCCGTTTGTTCAGACTTATATCGACTGATTACATATACTAGTCGGTAAATATTAAATATATTGAGGTTGTCGAAATTAAGGGATATGTTACGGACACAAAATTACGTTCCTTACTTCGACTAATCAACCCCGAATTCGTCAAACTCACGGGTAATTTTTATTGAGTAATGTTCTCTTAAAATTTTTTAAACCGACCCCAACTCATTAGAGGTTTCAAAAATCGGAACAGCAACTATGTACGTACGACGAATAATAAAGCTTTTCCTGAAACGACAGGCCAGAGACAAATCCATTTGGACGAAAAAATTCGTTTTCCTAACGGTTTATTACCCTACGATATAAATAAATTTATATACAAGATTTTAATTACACAATCGTACGTTGGGGTAGAATTTTGAATCCGCTCGAAATCCAGCTACGTAGCTTCGACGCATTCTTTGACGTTCGTAATCTTGTCTCAAGTTTCGAAAATTTTACGCGTTTAAATGAGTTGACTATAAGTTTTTCGGAAGAGTTTAGACATTACTTTACGCGTAGGATGATTTTTTAGAATTCCTTAACACGTACATAACACAAAACTTTATAATTTCTCTTCGCGCCAGCTAGGGTTTTAAGATCGATTTAGATTTTCAAGATTTTATTTTGCCGTATTACAATCGATGTGAATACTGGGAATTATTGTTGACACGACGGAAAAATGACCCTTTTTGGGCATTTATTAATTGTATCGATCACGATGGTTTGAAATTACGTAACGTAATGGCGTAATTTTCCGAAATAAAACATTGACTGAAAATTTGGGTGTTCTTGCTGTGATTATATGGGTATATACGTCACATACTTATTTAATACGCGTAAAGGGAAGCGTGGGGGACGCCTTGTCAGCATACGTGGGCAGCAAGAAAATTCTGGGGTGCAAGATTTTTTGAAAGTCAAAAAATGGCCTTAAAAATGGTGGTATGGCAATAAAAACACCATTTATCGACGTTTCTCATCGAGCACTATCCATTGGCATCAAAAAATTGCGAAAAAAACGAAGAAAATTTTCAAAAATTGAATTCTGGGGGTATTTTTATTTCTGGGGGGTATTCTGGTTTCTGGGGGTTGCGTACCCCCCCCCTAACGCCCACGCCCAGGTGTGCTTGTCAGTCATTTAGATAACATCATAAAAAAATGCGATTTTTGTCGCTTTTGTCGATTTTAATTTATTTCCAACCTATTTTATGCAATTTATGCGCTTATTGCTCGAGCAATATACCCGAAAAATCGCTACTATGTGAAATTACTCCTGATTGGTATACGTTTGACGATGGCGGCCAAGTAAAAAGTTTTCCGATTCCTAAAAATGTTAAAATACTGCAAAAACGTCGTTTTTAGATGATCAACGATATCTTTACAAACCTGGTTTACACACCCCCACCCCGGTGCAACAGTTCGGATCCCATGCTTTCATCTCGAACATCTTTTTTTACCAGCCTAGTAACACTACAATCAACCTGCTGGGGCCTCAACACCGCGATCCCAACAACCTGCATACAAAGAAGTAAGAAAAAATGATTCGGTGCTTATTGAAAAATTGATAAACATTTTGATTTAAGTTCCACAACTACCCAATTTTCCACCCAGTTTTCAACAAGCAATGCTCCATCATCAACAATAACGGGCCCAATTTACACCCAGACCACTGCTCAACTTATCTCCACTGCCCCGAAATCACTAATTACAATGGTTTTCACCGGCCAGACCGCCCAAAAACGCCCCAACTGGACACCCGTCATCGCCACTGCCTCGATTTTTGCTTTTTTAATTTTTTAATAATTATGTATTTATGTATTCGTAATTCTCGCACTAACGATTTGCCTCAAGTAGCCGAGGAAATAGAGACAGCGTCTGTCAGCGTTAGATCGGACGGAAAAAAGCCCTCAGCTGCTGGCTGGAGAAGACCGCCGACGGATTTCTTTCTAGATGTGTTAGAAAGCGGTCCCAATTGGACCAACTTGGCCCTGCGCCAGAAATAGCCAATCAGCCTAGGGTCTACGTTTTTTCTTTTTTTCTGTTTTTTTGTCTTATTTATGGATTTCTATAATTTTGGTAAAAAACTCGTAAAACTGCATACTTTCAGCAAAATATAAAAATTTTACAAAAATATTTCGCAACATTACAAAAATATTTCACACCTTGACAAAAATATTTCACAACTTGACAAAAAATTTCCACAACTTGACAAAAAATGTCCACAACGTGGCAAAACATTTCCACAACTTGACAAAAAATTTTCACAACTTGACAAAAATATTTCACAATTTGACAAAAAATTTTCACAACTTGACAAAAAATTTCCATAACTTGACAAAAAATTTTCACAACGTGACAAAAAATTTTCACAACTTGACAAAAAAAATTTCACAACTTGACAAAAAATTTTCACAACTTGACAAAAAATTTTCACAATTTAACAAAAAATTTCCACAACTTGACAAAAAAATTTCCACAACGTGACAAAAATATTTCACAACGTGACAAAAATATTTCACAACTTGACAAAAATATATCAATAATTGTTTTTAAACGGCAAAGTTTTCGGTAGTATGCAGGCCCATGCAAATGAGTGGAGAGATGAGACGAACACCTATGAGAGGGGACCTAAATGGAAAAGTTCCTGGGAAATAATAAAAATTAAAATTTTTTGCGGCAATGACTGTCAATTTATGCCTATTTTTGAGGCTGAAGGTCGACCCCCAGAACCGTACTGCTTCGCATCTACGGATAAGATGCTCATAAATCCTCAAAATCACTTGAAATTACTGCGAATTTTTTCATGTTCAACCTGCGACGATTTGTCATATCGTATTTCTCAAACGAAACAGATCACGTTTGCGGCATATCCGATATATTCGCTGATCTATATGGCTGCCTCGTTCATTTTTATTGTAATTTTTAGCAAAATTAGTTGTACATCATTCGTGACTTGTTGTGTACGTGCTTTCTTCGAACAGTAAATAATACATACAAGACATGCACGAGGGGGCATCTCGGCAAGGAAAATTTCTAGATAAAATAGGGTGAAAATCGGAAAAATGCTTGACCAGATACATAATTTTTATACAGGCACGTAGATCTGCGGGAATGGGGTCCTGACCATACGTGGGCAGCAAGAAAATTCTGGGGGGGGGTGCAAGATTTTTTTGAAGGTCGAAAAATGGCCTTAAAAATGGTGGTATGGCGATAAAAACACCATTTTTCGACGTTCCTCATCAAGCACTATCCATTGGCATCAAAAAATTGCGAAAAAAACGAAAAAAATTTTCAAAAATTGAATTCTGGGGGGTATTTTGATTTCTGGGGGGGTATTTTGGTTTCTGGGGGTGCATACCCCCCACGCCCAGGTGTGGTCCTGACCCCCCAAAATTCAGAAAAATCGGACTTTTTAAACATTGTTTCGTGCTATTTTTGGGCTTAGTCCTCCCAAATCAGTGCTGGTCAAGTAGGACGGCCAGCCACGTACCTGTTTTATGCATTTTTGGCACACCAGCTGATACCCCTAGATCGACCATGCAACCTGAGGAACAACACTGCAAGATAGACCATGCTATAACAGGCGGCGCTGTGGGAGCCCCTCCCCTTATACACCCCTCCTTTCCCGTGTTCTTTAACGTTGCTCCCTCAGCTTACCTCAGGGAGCAGATTTTTACGTCATCGCCTATGTTATAACACAGCCTATCCTACAGCGTTGCACCCCAGGCTGCCAGCCAATACTACTAATAATACTTTATTGTTACTTTTATCCATTAGCATCGAATAAATTACAGAAAAAATTCAAAAAATTGAACTCTGCGAGGTTTCAAGCTTCTGGGGTCCAAGTAAATCCTCCATGATTGGATTGTAATTACGATCTTTTTGGGGTCTGATTGTAGGGGGTGAGTTGTGTGAGGGCGAGATGTGGGGGGCGAGTTATGGGAGGTCGAGTTGTGTGGAAGCGAGTTGTGGAGGAGGCGACTTGTGGAGGGGGCGACTTGTGGAGGGGCTGATTGTGTGGGAGCGAGTTGTGGTTGGGGGCGAGTTGTGGAGAGGGCGAATTATCCACAAACCACTTTGAGATAAGCACTTTTCAACGCTTACATTCCTGAAACGATTTCATCCTGCGTTTAGGTCAAATGAAGCGCAGATTTTGGCTGTTCAGTTGTTGATTGTGACTCAAATGAGTGGAAAAATTGATGTTTTGACCGGATTGATTTTTTAAGCGTCTTTAAAATGCATTCATGTATCCTAGAATAGATAGAAATTTTAATCCGAAAGTAATCGTGCTTAATTTCAGCCAATCGCTTTTTCTAGAATTAACGATTTCACTTTTGTATCCCATAAGGTAGCCAGTTTTTTATTCTTTTTCTGGGTTGAGGGAACAATAAAGAGCTAAAACTTTCCAATTAGATACCAGCAGTTAATAAAAAGAAAAGCCATTTCGTTATTAGTAAAATTGTGCTGCACCGGCGTTGTGCTCCAGCGCCTACACCGGACCATACATAGTCAGGAACCAAATTCTGGGGGTGCGATGGTGAAAAAATGCCAAAAGAAGTACCAAAAATTTAATTCTGGGTTCTAACGGATGCGAATCCCCTACACCCTTGTGTGCACCGGACCGATATTGACCCAGTGATGGCCCTGCAAGTATTTGAACTTGGAAAAAAGAACAAATTATGAATAATTTTTCAAGTCGAAACTAAAAAAAACGTCGATCACTGACTGATGAAAATATTGAATGAAAGACTCAAAGTTACTTTGACTGGTTTTACTTTTAGGATTTATTTAATCTTAATAACACGTCTTTTTGCTTGCCTAAAGGTAATTCATTGTCTAGAAAACAAAACAGAAGACTATGTCTACTTTAAAAAAATTCGAACAATATCTTTCTGCTTTTGACTAGACACGAGCAGAGGTTTTCTACGCTTAAATTTACAATTTTATTTTAGTGGACTGCAGCATTCGTTCAGATTTGCCACAAGTTGCTTCGAAAGCACTTGACCCGATGATTTGGGGCTTAAAAAACGCCCTATTAAGCGTAGGCAAGCATATTTGCTCAGTGGTTCACGCCGTACACGTATCAGGGGGTTTGATGAATCCTCCTCCCAAACTTGGACGTCCCCATCCCCCAGAGTCAGAAAATTTACGATCCCTCTCACGATTTTCGGAAAAATAATTTGCGTGCGTTTTTTTACCATCTTTGAGTATTTTTGGCCGTTTCTGGCTAAAAATCAAAGATGATTCACACCTCACCCCCTAAAAATAAATAAGGGCCCTAGCCAAAATTTCGAGCCGTTACATTTGGGTATATATGGTTCATGCTGTATAATTTTTATGAAGATTAGTCATATCGAGAGCCTACAAAACAACTGATGGTCAGTTGCAAGGGCTGGTTTAAAGGGGGTGCCTCCCCTGTCAATCAGGACACATTTGCTGGAATTGTGTTTCCTAATGACTCTAGCCATCATCTATCAGATTCATTAATTGTTTTCATTGAGTACTCATCAATGATGATTATTGACTTTCTTGGCAATCTAGAAGTCTTGTTCTTTTGCTCCAGTTATGCACTATAAATCTTTTGCGTTTTTACAAAGAATTCTTGAACAACGTATTCGCACACTTTCTCTGCTTTAGTAGCATTGTACATATTTCACTCCTTGCGGAATACATGGAAAGGATCTACCATTTTAGTGATCTGGCTATGCTTTAAAATGATTTTTCAAGTAGTGTGTGCACAAAACATCATCTAAGGAGACTGTAAATTATGTATTTTTTCACAGGAAAATTCCAGAAATTTCAGAATTTTATAGGAAAACTTTTTAGGGCCAGAAACAATTCTACTTACAAGAAAATAGCGAAAAAACGTTATTTTGCGCATTATGAATGGATTTCTAGGACCATTTTACAGTTCGTTGGGATACCTACCACAGCGCCCCGCATGCAATTTTCGCTTCAATTGAACAAAATGCTATCAAAGTGTAATTCTTTACCACCGAACTTTTACTTCACGATCTGCAGTACATTGCGAGCAGTGTCAATCCCAAAAACATGTCATAAATTGATTTATGGGGCTATCGATTTTTCAATGGATATCACCATACGTGGGCAGCAAGAAAATTCTGGGGGGTGCAAGATTTTTGAAGGTCAAAGAATGGCCTTAAAATGGTGGTATGGCGATAAAAACACCATTTTTCGACGTTTCTCATCAAGCACTATCCATTGGCATCAAAAATTGCGAAAAAAACGAAAAAAAATTTCAAAATTTGAATTCTGTGGGGGTATTTTGATTTCTTGGGGTGTATTTTGGTTTCTGGGGGGTGCATACCCTCCCCAAACCCGCACGCCCAGGTGTGGATATCACTTCTCTGGAAATCCTGCTGGACCTATCCAATTTTTATTAAATTGATTAAAAAATCGCTCTTTTATTATTTACAGAATGAAGGAAATCCGTTCGAAATTCGGGAAAAGAATTGATCAGTGTTATGCCTACTTCTCACAATGTACTGCAGATTGTGAAGTAAAAGTTCGGTGGTAAAAAATTACACTTTGATAGCATTTTGTTCAATTGAAGCGAAAATTGCATGCGGGGCGCTGAAAGAAAGTTGTTAATATATATTGGAAACCATGCATAAAAATATATTTCGCTACTATTTTCTGCTTCAATTTATACCACCTGACACTTATTTTCGTGCCTGTATACTTAATCTTTTGTTTTGCCCATAGCTCAATGAGCCTTTGTGAATTCAACTATTATGTTCTATGCCCACTAACTCTTAATGATATTTTCCAAAACTTAACGAGAAAATTTTTTCCACGTTAAAAAAACGCTTTTTGTCCAACTGTCGCCATTTGAGTTTAAATTTATTCAATTTAGATCTGGGCCCGGTTGCTCGACTCCACCTTAATAAAGGCGAACCATTAAGAATTAATTTTTAATGGTCGGCCGGTTGCTCGACTCCACCTTAACGCCAACGACCATTAAGATTCCCTTAACGAAACCATTAACGTTAAGGTAAAACCTTAACTAATGGTTTCGTTAAGGTTCGTAAAAATCGGGTTGCTCGACTTGGCCATTAATTAATGGTCGAGCATTTGTTAAGGGAAGTTTAAGGGTACCATTAAAGAAACCATTAACAAAAACCTTTAATGGCTGCATCAAGGGAATTCTAATGGTAGCGTTAAGGTAAGCTTAATGGTTGCGTTAAGGGAAGTTTAATGGTTGTGTTAAGTTCACACGCATTACATGAGAATTTAAATGTCTTGGTTAAAATACATAGATATAAAACCTTGAGACCATAGTCATTGAAAATTCGAATTTTCTTTTATTTTACTCTTTTGATGCTTGACTTTTGGTGTTGGTTCGAATTCGGCTGATAATGGATTGCAGTGACAGCGATACACTTAATTAGGAAAATAAAGGAAAACGCTCGTTAGTTTGGGTAAAACATAATTGGTTGCTTGCGATGATATGGAAATTAAAAAAATAGAGAAATAAAAATAGGGAAATACAATTTTGATTTTAGCGCATTTTCGGCAACAGCTAAAGAAAATGAAGAAGTTAAATGAAAAAACTCGTTCTCGAATAAAATCAGGGTTGGCAAGGCTGGGTTTTTTGGGTTTTTTGCGGGTTTTTTGGGTGCAAAAAATTATTGGGTTTCGGGTTTTTATCCACAGGTTACCAATTTTTCAAATAGACTGAAATAAATACTGTAGGTGATTCAAATTGTATTTCCAATCTCTTTTTGTTTGCTTTATGCTGTTCCTTTGACTAGTAAAGGCTAACCAACCTCAGTCTGGTCAACACAGTGCCATGCTCAAAAATCTCAGCCCCTAGTTCACAATTGCCATCCCATGCTGCAAAACAGGGCGCTTTTATTCAGCCACCTCAATAGCCCACACTTTTCTGAGTTCGAACCAATTTTTCTATTTCCTAATATTTTTTGAGAGCCAGTGCATTTTTTGATCAAAATCTGGTAATGTCCGAGCATTGAAGAGGAAGATAAATATGTACATATATGTATGTGGCAACCGCAGTGAACGATCGATTTTGTTGTTGGATTTCAATATTAGCTGCATAGAGTTGTTGCTCTTTGTTTTTCTCGTTTCTTGCAGCTGTTGGAGTATTCCTAGCTACTTTATGTAGCTCTAGTTGTCATTTCCATCAAAAAACCCAATAAAACCCCAATAAAGCACAAAAAACCAAAAAAAACCAAATAACCTAAAAACCCAAAGTTCAAAATGTTCAAATCTGGGTTTTTCCCATACCTGAATAAAATCTTTATTAAAATTTATTGTCATTAAAATGAACCAATGGATTTCATTTGACCGTGGATCGACGAGCATGTATCATATTATTAAATAAAAGAATAATGAAAGAAGCTTTACTTTTTAAGTGTGAAATGTTATCATTTAGTTATCTCGTGAAAACGATAATTGAATATATGAAGTCTCTATAAGAACCGCGTTTTAATTGTCATAAAATTATGTAGTTGGAAAAATTTAATAGTTAAAAAAATTTCTATTTATGTAAAGATGAGGTTTGTATCAGCCATTTTTCTACAATTCGCATTGTCAGTAGGCAGCGCCTGCAACTAGAAAAAATGATAAAATAATATTATTGTTATGAAATCTTCAGTATTAAGGATAACTTGCTAAATCTAAATCGGTCATAAAAATTCATCGTCATTGAAATTAGTCAAAGGACTTCTTTTGACTTCGAATCGGCGAGAACTTGTCATAATAGTAAAAATCGGAACGATAGGAAGAAGCACCATTTTTCAATGTGAAAAATAATCAATGAGTTCGTTAATGTAGCTCTTGACCTACCTTAAAGAATGAACCTTAATAAAACCATTAAAGTCGTTGAGGTGAAGCCCAGCAACCCAATTTACCTTAAAGAAACCATTAAACGCTCAATGGAAGCGTTAAGGTTTCAGTCGAGCAACCGGTTTTAAGGTAGACATTAAAAAACTGAGCCTTAATTAATGGCTGCACTAAGGTGGAGTCCAGCAACCGAAATTTAAATCGACCATCAGACTACCCTTAAAGTCGAGCTTAATGGTGGAGTCGAGCAACCCGATTTTTTTAATGGTTTCGTTAAGGTAGAAATCGGACTTAACGCGACCATTAATTAATGGTTGCGTTAAGGTGACAATTAACGTTAAGGTAAACATTAGTTAATGGTCGAGTCGAGCAACCGGGCCCTGATCTTTAATTTAAGAAAGTTCGATAGATTTGATCCTAGCTAGTGGATTCTAATAGATTCTGAGTACAGATGTTAACATTGGCATGACGGGCTGGCTTCTGCGTAGCTCGAAGTTACCTACTAAACTTAAAGCAAACCCGGAGTTTTTATTATAAAATTTATCTTAAGAAACACTTTCTTCAAGTTTTGTTTCACATGCAAGCAAATTATTTCGCTGACGACTTTTAAAGAAAGAGTTACATAAAAATATTGTACTTCGTGAGTATAAGCAGGGATAGCCATACATGTTAGAAGGTGGTGAGGGATTCCTCCACCAGAAGCCATCCTCCGAAGCCGGAAATTTTTTGAACCCCCCAATTTTTGAAAAAAAATCGAATTTGTAGGCCGTTTTTATGTGTTTTTGACCATTTTGGCCAAAAATTGGAGGTCATTACCCCCAAATTTTGAGCCTTTACATGTATGGTGATAGCCCAGAAATTAATATATTAATGCCTACCTAATGTATCCACTTTGTTGGTGAGTTGCTTTTGCTTTAGCGAGCATGAAACAGACGAAGAAGAGGTAGTATACTGTACCTGGATCAAAGCAAGTTAAGCGATCGAAAAGTAAGTCAGATAAGAAAGATCTACTTATTACATGTATTTCTGTCTATCTAAGTACCCACACATTCTCACATATCCAGTGATATTATGTTAAACTTGCCCAGACGCCGTTCATTCTTACCCTTGTCAGCATGATACTTAAAACCACGTGTAAGTATTTACATCAAAAAACCTTTGAACTTTTTTATGTTTTAAAATTTTTTACCAATCTAGTGAGTAGAAAAATTAACCGGATTCATTTTAGGCGTTTTAGGGCATTTATTTTCATGTAAAATTTCAAATTGTAAATAAATAATGATATCTTCTCCATCCTCGATGCCTAGGCAATACGAAAATTTAGATGAGGACAATGCGAATTACGAAAACTGACAAATGTTTTAGCTAAGGTTTTTAATTCATCACTTTTTTCATACTTAAATCATTACCTCTATTTCATTGAAACGTCATAAAAATGAGAAACTCGGCAAGTGGTTATGGAAGCATAAGATTAAAACTAAGTAATGGGGTTTTGTGGATCCGCAGGCTTTTCAAAGAACCCTTGATTTTTTCGAGCGTTGCACCTTGTCGTACGCTACAAACTCGATAGAATTATGATAAGGATACGAAGAGACGAATTAGGAATGCACGTAGTTGATTTTTTTAATCTTTGACATAGATTTACTCAGCTGAAGGGCTGGTTTTACAGTGGCATACTTTGGCAAAGTCGACATTGGTCAAACTCGACTTTTCTCGGTAAAGTCGACATGAAAACAAATTTCACTGTGCAGCCTCCAAAACTGACTCTAATAGCTCAGTCCGTGTTCGTTTACGTTTCACATTCTTCCTCTACATGTTTTCTGCATATTAGTAGCGCGAGTACACAATCGTCTACTGATTTAGGTTCAATATGATAAAATTTGGATTATAACGATAGTTCTCGATAAAATAAGTAAACTATCATGCCATTTTAGTCGTTTATCAGACTGCAAAGATTGCTGATTAGATCCATTCGATTTCTATCGAACACAGCGTGACATTCGAAGTGGCAGACTATAGTCTGCAATTATATTCCATCCAGACTAGGCACCACATCCGATGTTCTTTCGACCGTGCTGATTTATCGTATAAAGAGTTGCACTTACGGTAATTTATAAATAGCAATGGTTTCGCAAAATAAATTCCTACATACATACATGATACGGTACTCAAACGACACGAATTGTTGCACGGATTCAGTCCTCAAATTATTTATTAAAACGCAGGAATTTTCAAAAAAACACATATATGCTTAGATAAAATGAAGCCTCTTCTGTGTCTATTTTTTTACTCTTTTTTAGATGACGATTAAAAAATGAATGTTATTTTTGCATGTTGACCTTTTACACTTGGTGACGGTTACTGAAGGACCTGTCAAGTATTAGTGTTATTTTTGAAGTTCATATGTACCTATGCATGTGTATGTATATGACAATTCTTATTTAGCTTTTATGGATCAGAATAAATAAATAAATATAATTTGTAAATCCTGTTGATAAATAAATCCGACCAACAAAACCTGTTACTTTTGCTTTCAAAATTTGTGTAAAGTTCCGGAAGAACACTATCTTCAATTTTCTTGCAATGAGTACGTTTCCCGACATTTAGCTGCATGGAATCGGCTAACGTCGGGAAAAGGAATTACTCCTTTCCGATTGATCTACTGGACACATGTGCGTGCGGGTGCTTCGCGAGGGAGGGGGTTTACACCCCGCAGAAGTTGAAAACCCTTCCGCAGATCACTATAGACCCAACAGAATTCTATTTTTAGTAACATTTTTGGCAATTTCACCCAATCAGACCCCAAGATTTTTTTGCTGCCCATGTATGGTCGGCTGTATCATCGATTAAAGCTGAATATGCACTTCCATATATGAACTTTGTTAGTACCTTCAGCTTATGGATTGAGAATTGCATTTTAATCTTAAGACAACGTTTCTTCTGTCGTTCGTCAATGGCGGAGTTATATTTGGTAAGCTATAATTGGACAGGCCTATTTGAGCTTCAGTAAGCAGAACAAGATATTTATTTGATGTATTTTATTTAAGAGCTAAACAGATCGCAACTAATTGAAGCGATGTAAGACGCCTTTTTCTTGTGACCACTGTGAATTTCGTAAATGAACATATTAACTACTGCTAGCTAAGCTCATAGCACTAAGCGATTGTTCCTATGTACTTGTATCAAAAAGCCGTATTTATTCATAAGTTGGGCTCGTTGGAGCAGTGATACACTTGTTCTACGATGTGAGCTTTTCCTAAGTTTTTTCTTTGCTTTTTCTATGTCTTTTTATAGTCATAATGGAAAATCCTATAAGATTCGGTCGTCGTGCAAATGAATACTTCTTTAAAATGGATAAGAAACAGATACAAAGATACACATCAGGCTAGAAATTCTAAAGTTTTAGGAAAATTTTTTTCAAAATCAAAAATTAACCAAAAAACTGGTTTTAGATGAAAAACGCCATTTCATAAAGTCTCTAATGAAACTTTTGTAAGGAACTTGGAATTAGTATGAAATTTTAATGCATCAAATAATTAACGTCTTATTTTTCAACGAATATCATTTAAAAACGCCTCGCGATTTTGTACATGCATAAGCATTATGCATTTTCGTAGGAAATTTTATAAGCGAAATTACGTTTCGAAAGAAAATTTTACTTCCTTAAAATATTTACCTCCCATTTGTAGCTTATTCTCATTCAGCTGTACTGCAGCCTTTTGTAATATCAATCTACATCATATAAAAACTCATTTTCTGCATTTATGAAATACTTGGGTTACGTATTTGCGTACCAATGTAATTCTAATGGATGTTGCATCTTGTTTTGAACGATCAATAATCATTTTTGCGGAACGATTGATCCAACAAACTGATCTATAATAACATTGCGTCATGATGAATAATGCTGCGATTACTTTCATGTGATGTTAGATGTTCGCAGGTAGATGCATCCAAGTCAAACTTTTTTGCTTTCTCAAGTGTGTCGAATTCGTTTTTATCTCTGAAAATTCATTATACAGAGGCAGGCGACTGAACTGAATTTTTTATTGCTAATGTCGTATTGTGCATTGCTAATTATAGGTGAATACAAATGTTATCCTTCTTCTTCAATTTCAGTATTAACGTATCATGTTTTTCTTTTTCCATGTTGAAAATTCTGGGACGAGAGTGAGCCCAAAATTTCTTCTTATAGTACTTTTTTGGGCTTAAAAACGATATTTTTAAGTCAAAAACGCCATTTTTAGAAACTTAAGATGAAAATTCAACAAAATATGTTAAATAACTACTTAAAATTGATACTCTCAGCTAAATGATCATTAAAAAGTTGAAAGAGCATATTTTATATGGTCTTGGGAAAGTCGAAAATTCTGGGAGCCTGCAGCAATTCGCCCGTATCCAGGATTCGACCAGGGAGAGGACCCAAGATGCCTTAGATCTTTTCTACGAATTCGCTCTCATTCTTTTTCCCTTCTTTTTTGGCTTTACTTTCTGCATTCTTTGCACATGCAAAGCTGAATTTGAAACATTGTTTTTACCTTAGATGTAAATTCAACTTCCCACGTGCAAAAGACGTAGAAAGTATGGTCGTGATTCGAGAAAAAATGATGATGGTGAATTTATGGAGAAAGACATTGTCTTTTTCTGTATTTGGTTATCAAACTCAGAGTTATTGAAAAAAGTTCATGCTCTTCAGAAATGGTAAAAGTGAATTAATGGCATACATTAAGCGCGGTATTTTTGTGGTTTAGTAAAAAGCCATTTATTTCAAAATTAGCTTGCATATTTCAAGGAGTCACTAGTATCACGTTCTCAAGAACTGTTTCTTAATCCACTTGAATTCGAGAATTGAACGATTGAAGTACGGAAGAAACAAGTTTTCCTTGTGTTTAAATTAGTGCATTTTAAATATTTTTCTAATTTTTCAAATTGATGTATATTTTCCCTCAATGAGTTTTAAATTTGAAACAATCGTCATTTTTTAGTCACACTTGAGGCTAAATTGTAAAAAATAGTTTGTGTGCGATGCGGAGAGCTGAATTGAAGCTTTTATATGATTATCACTTATCAGTCACGATCGAAGTTTCAGTGACTGGAAAACAATACGATGAAAAAATGTAGGCTGTTCGGAAAGGCGCAACGTTATCGAATATGCTGATAACGTTCCTGTTTTCCTTCTCCTAATAAGAATTTTTCATATCTGTTGCCAATTTCAATTCTTCGATTTTTTGGGGATGGAGTTTGACTAAGCAATTGCCGTTGAACCCTGCAGAATTTATAATTTTCTCGAAAAATAATATAAAAGTCAGTTTATTTCAAAGAGTTTTTAGGTATTTTTTGGCTCAGGTAGGTTATTCAGTTCTTCGCGCCAAATAGCCAGTTTTGATTACAACGTAATTTATGTTTTTACGTGTATTAGTTTCTATGTTTCAGAATATAATATCACTAAAGTCATAGAAATAATATTTTAATATTTGAATGTTAACCCATCATTCTTCGAAGCAGGAGGTGCTTCAGAAAAAATTTTAACTGACCATCTCAGTATTTTCATCTCAGTAATTTATGTATTAGTTTTTTATTTAAAATGTATATTTATATATTTTAAATATATTTAAAGCAAAGAAAAATGCTCTGGTGGAACAAAAAAGACGAATATACTTGTAATTGTGGATTATTAAGGATGTAAAGGAGGGGACCAGGAAAAAGCTACCTAGGTATGTGCCTAATGTCGCAAAATCTGCTAAAAATCAGACTTTCTCTTAGAAACGCAGAAAATCGAAGTGTATTCCGCGGCCTACATATTGCAATAGATTATTGAACCAAAAAATGATTGAAAAAGCAGCAAGTTAGCTATGCAGTAGCTATGGGAAATTAGATGAAGTGAACAAGACAATCAAAGAAATTGTTGGTTTAAAGCAACAGGAAACGCGTAAGCTTACATGAAACAGACTAAATGTAGGTACACTTGCATGCCCGCAACGATTGTCTGCACTAATCAATTGACGTCAGGTTTGCTTGCTATAATGCTCATGCTAACAGAATAAAACACCTTTCAGTACAATTACAATTAGGTTTTTATCAATCATGATACGAAGCAAGTCAGCCTAGCAACTTGCAAGCAATTTACAAAAAGTAAACATTTGAGATCATGTTTGTACACTTTGATGTGAAGCATTGAAAATTATTTAAAGGTTACACTTTTCCTGAGGCCGCAGAATATACTTCGATTTTTTGCGTTTCTTAGAGAAAGTCTGATTTTTTAGCAGATTTTACAACTTTAGGCACATACATAGGTAGCTTTTTCCTAGTCCCCTCCTTTTACATCCTTAATAATCCACAAATACAAGAATATTAATCTTTTCTGTTTTTCTTTGCTAGTGCCCTACTTTTAATTAGCATTATTTGAGTAAATCAGTCAGTAAACACATACGGTAACATGCCACAGAAATGACAGCAGTCCAAGAACGCGGAAAACAATATTGTTCTGAACATTAGCATTATCTTTGCTAAACAAGACAATCTAACCTTATTTAAACGGATCAAAGGTTTTCAGCATTAACTTTACGCAATTATTGGGTGTAAAGGACACTTACGCTCAGATTCGTAATCCTGACGTTATATGGAACATTTTGAAAAAAATTAAGCTTCTGCAAAGCTCTAAAACTAAATCTAATTTTCAGTGTAAACTTTACTATTGGATGTAAAGAAACTATACAGTCAGATTCGTAATCCTGACCTTACGGAACATACTTGGGAAAAATTCACGTTTTGCATAGCTCTGGAAGTAAAATAATTTTGTGGTGTAAACTACACATTAAGAATAAATGAATAGTGCAGGCTTTACACAACTACTGGGCTGTCGAGGTAACTAATAGTCAGATTCGTAATTCCGACGTTACGTAAAACATTTTGAAAAAATTCAGCTTCCGCAAGGCTCTAGAACTAAAATTAATTCGCAGTGTAAACTTTACACAGCTACAGAGTGTAAAGGAGATTTTTTCAGATTCATTATTCTGATATTACTCTGATATTATGATCAACATTTATGAAAAAAATTATTCCCCTACAATGGCCTGATGATAAATAAATATTAGATGTAAACCACTTTACACCACTGTTGAGTGTAAACAAATGCGCTCAACTAGCGTATCACGTTCGATTCTGGTACATTTTAAGATTTGAGGTCATGTCCATCCAAACTCATAACCGGAGTAGTTGACAGAAAAAAACAACACAGGAACACGTTAAACACACCCAATTTTTGATTTTACACCTCCCAAGAAAGCTCAATATTGATGTAAATAAACGCAATTTGCTGTGACGTGTACTTCTTAGAAAGTAATTTATTTTTTATTCTACTCGACTTGTCCCGTGGCGAACAAAAAAAGCGACAAAACGTATTTTCCCATCATCCAAGACATTGTAAACTTTAAAAATCTGATCCTAACTCCCCGTTGAGTGTAAATAAATTCGATTTGGGCCACTATGTAGCCTTTTAATTGTAGTACGTTTGTATGCGCAAAACTTCTGCTCCGCAAAATATTTGAGATTTTTAACAATCAAAACAGGGAGAAAAACGTGTTTTTTCGCCCATTTTACACCCCTGATTTCGAACCCTACACCCCTATAATTAAGTCAATATTGAGTTTTTTAACGCGGCTAGCTTCTACGTTTATCCATTAGATCGAGTTTTATTTTTTCTACTCAATTTATCCTGACTTATAAGCGAAAAATTTGGCAGAAAAATCTTAGACGAAATCAGGTTTTACACCATCCACTAGAGTGCAAAGTTTGAACCCCTAGATCTGACTCCAGTTTAAGTGAAAGAAAGTTTGCAGGTAAGCTAAAGGTAACCCTTGGTCCGTAGTACATTTCTACTGAAAGGCTTCTGGGGGACTCTTATACAACGAGTTTGGCAGCCATAAACAAGTCGAAAACTCGACTAAAATGCATTTTTTACCCTCAGATTCTTTACACTCTTTGCACTGTCACTCTAGAAATAGGTCACTTTTCAAAAAAACAAAAAGTGCCATCTATTTTAATGAATGGTCTATATTTAAAATAACCAGACTTAACAGAATGCAAAATTGAGCTAGAAAAGTCGTGAGCCCGCCAAAATTTTAAAAAACTATATGTTATAACGTAACAGTAAAACTTTACATGCGCTTTACACACCGGGCATTGATTTAAAAGAAAAACAAAAAAGCACGGGCAGCAAATTTTTATCATCTATCTTTTAAAAAAAAACGGAAAATACAGAAGTGTCCCGTTATAGCTGTAGGAGGAGTCACTTTTTCGGGGGTCCAAGTAAATTATAGGTACGAGCTAACGCTTTACCTATGATCTAGGCTAAGTACTTCGACTTATTTAAGTTGTTACAAGGGCAAGCGTGAAAAATGCCATCATTGCGACTCACTTGTCTCCTTTTGCTTATACATATGTCGCTCGTTCATTGGCTATATGTACTTTTTTGCTCTTTTTTTGCATTGCTTGTGATTGTCGCACGTTTTGTTATTTCGATTGAAAAAAAGTAGCTTACTTGGGCGATCTGAGGATTTTTTCAAAATTTTTATGTAATTATGATGGAATTTGTTCGTGTTTTCAGCACCTTTATTCTCAATGTCCCGGAATGTAAAGTCAAGCTATGAATCCAACATTGGGAATTCAAGATGGCGACGAGCGGAGGAACATTTTTACCAAGGCATCATCATTCAGACAATCAGTGTCTGAATTACTGACAGGTAAGCTTAAAATGAAGATGTCTATAAATTATTGATTCAATGTCTTACATACATCGTAATTTTAATGAACCAATGTTAAAAATTAAATAAACAAAAAATAGCGCCTATGGTTTTCATTCGACAAATTTTTAATGTCTGTCAAAGAGGCCCAGTTTGTCGTGCGACACATTTTTATTAAGATACGGAAATGGATCGCCTGGTACGGCGGGTAGTCTAAAGATGACATGAGACACTTACGTAATGCTATAATAATTATATAAAGCTTCCTTTTCAGACTTAGTGCTGCTAAGATGAAATACCGATTATCATTCCTTATCAGTAACAATTTTTTATGATTTGCGAGTGAATCGTTTATCACCAAATATTTAGTTCTTTGAGAGACCGATTGAATTGAAATTTCTTTAGTATGACGAATTCGAGTGAACAATACCGTAATCGTACTAATAGACTATATGAATAAGTGTTTATTCTGTCTACCTTGTGAACAGTTAAATAATATTTCTGCAGTGCCGGAGGTATCCTTTTTAAAAGCAATGTACTAATTTTTGACCATGGATGTAAAGTGCCTGTAAATCTGAAGGGCAGGTTCTTTAGCTTCACAAATTAACATTTTGAATTAGTTTAATAAACTTATTTCACAGATTGAATTAACTCGGATTTAAATTCAGATTCCAAATATTAAAAAAGTGGAGAATGACTTAGTCATCAACAAAATGTATTTTTGACCGACACGATAGAATTAGCATCTTCATGAGTAGTTTTTAACTTCATTGCCTTACTCTGCGACAAGCCTAGAAGTAGAAATAAAAATAAATTTTCTTAACCTTTCCCCCTGTGAAATAATACGCGAGGACGGATATCATCACCGCAGTAGCCAAATTCTGGGGGTCTGGATGGTGTAAAACCGGTGAAAATCTCTAAAAAAACATGCAAATAATTCAATTCGGGTGTCTATCGATTTTTGGGGGTATACCGAATTGTCGGGGATTAAATTCCAACCCTATGCCCATGGGTGATCGTCACTGTATGCTAGCGAAGAAATTATAGACAATTTGTTTTTACTTTACACATTCGACAAAGAAAGTCTATTCATTAGGCGTACGTCACATTTTACGTCATCTACTGTTTTTTCTCAATTTAATTAAACACGTGGGAAGACACTACCTCACGGGCTATTTATCATGGGTAGGATGCAGAACTGCCGCATAGTTCACTACCGCCGCGTAGTGCAGAACCGCTGCATTGGAAATCATAACCGCCGCATATTACAACCGCCGCATAATTCAAAACCGCCGCATACGTAGTTCACAACCGCCGCATAATTCAAAACCGCCGCATACGTAGTTCACAACCGCCGCATAGTACAGAATCGCCGCACACTTAGTTTACAACCGCCGCATAGTTCATAAATCGCTGTACACGTTGTATGCATACGTGTTCTTCGGGGAAAGGGGTTGAACCTCCAGATTGACTACTGAACTGACCCCCGCAATATGGCTGCGATTCCCCAGAATCAGTGCCGGATCTAGGATTTTTCCAAGGGGGCGGTACCCCAACTTTTCCAAAACAGTCACAAATAGGTCCAAAAATTTGCCCTTCACGCGCGAAATGGCCTTTTTTCGGTGTGCTTAATTAAATACTTTTACTTAAAATCAATTTTGACGCAATATTTTTTCGAAAAATTTTGGAAATTAAAAAAATTTTGAGCGAAAAAATTCATTAAATTCCTTTGACTCTAGCGAAAATCTGGCTCAAAGCGCCGGAAAGTTTGTGAAATCCAAATGGATGGACGTTCAGAAGCTTGATTTACTGCTTGATTTTTTGTATTTTTAGCATTTGACGCGAAACGTCGAAAATTTTTCATTGAAAATATGAAAACTATATTAAAATAGCTGTTTCTGCTGTTGGAATTGTTTTGAAACCTATTCCATGAGCAAAAAAGGGCGGGCTTCCAGGTCGCCAAGAAAGTAAATAAATGTCATTAATAGGTAGTATCGGGCGCGCAGCGCCAGAAAAAATAAATAAAATAAATAATATAAATAAAAAAAATAACGGCCAAAAATCATTGCAAATTGCGTAACAATTTTTTATCTCGCCAAATAGTTTTGGCCAATAGGGGGATGGGGCGGCCGCTCCCCACCACACGTGGGCGTGGGGGGCGGGGGTTTGGGTGGTATGCATCCTCCCGAGAAACCAAAATACCCCCAGAATTCAATTTTTGACATTTTTTTTTGTTTTTTCGTTGAAAAAAACATTGAAAATGGTGTTTTTTCGCCATACCCTCCATTTTTAAGGCCATCTTTTGACCTTTGAAAAAATCTTGCACCCTCCCCCCTAGAATTTTCTTGCTGCCCACATATGCTTCCCACCCCCTTAGATCCGCCCCTGCCCAGAAATGTCGATTCTTCGTCACATTGCAAAATGTGCGCCTTTTTAGCTCATTTTTGTCTCAAAAGTGCCAATTTCAGAGCTTGAGTATACAACTAATAGACAAAGACCCGAATTCTTGGAGGTTTTGAGGAAAATTCAACGGAATTTTTCGAGTTTATTCAATGGAATTCTCTGGAAGGATTCAACCATCTAATTTTCATCCCATGTATGTACACAAATAGAACCGTTACATACTTAGTAGTATGCACATTATTGCTACATCAGCACGAAAAGATTTTGCTATGAGAGATGCTTCTATTATGCATATATAATCCACAAATTCGTACTGGTCTGTTTCTTAGTCGGCCATTTATTATTCCAAAAAACGATTTTTCTAAATTCTGTGTAATTAAACTAGAACCTTGCATAATTTCTATGTTATAAATGTATTTACGCCTGATCTAAGACACATTTCTTGTATAATAGCGATCGCGGCGGTTCTGTACTATGCGGCGGTTGTGAACTACACATGCGGCGGTTCTACTTTCCAATGCGGCGCTTCTGTACTATACTATGCGGCGGTTGTGAACTACGCGGCGGTTGTGAATTATGCGGCGGTTGTGCATCCTAATCATTTATTCTTACGCCATTTCCACACTTAGAAGATTTAAACCTACGAATGTCGTTTCAAAAACAAACGTACTGCATAGTCACGTTTCATTTAAAGTGATAGAATCAGAAAAACAATTCAAAGTCCATTTAACGCCTTTACAAACGCATGGCTTCTAAAATTAGACAAAATATCATTTTGACGTTGAAAATCTCTCAGCTGCTACATTTTTCACGTCTGCCGCTCGCACGCTAGAGTAGCCTTAGGCTAAAAAATTTACCCGCGCAGTGCTTTTGCAGATCTCTTTGGATTATTAATAACTTCAATATGATACGATGTGCGAATTGATCACGTCACCTGAGCAATTGCACGTTTTTAAAAACACGTGGTTGCCATAAAAATGGTATACGAATTGGACAAGTTCATTTATAAAAATTTTCTCGTTTTAGACTTATTTTTATTATTCAGGTCTTAAATTCTATTCTACAGTATCCCAGCCTTGTAATGTTCTTGCAAGCATTCATATTGTAGTTGAATTTCAGGATGTGATTTTTGATTTGCATTTCATGTTTTAAAATAAACATAAATATTGAAGTCACTGTTCTTAAATATGAGTCACATCTTTAAATGGTCGCTTGCTTCTTAGCCCAATGACGTGACGTCCCTATGAGTTGCCAGGCACGTAGCTGGCCGTCCTATTTTGGGGGAACCAACACCAATGTTCGGGGGTCCGGGGTCCAAAAAGGCCAAGAATAGCACAAAATAGCGTTTAAAAAGTCCTATTTTTCCGTTTTTTCTGAATTTTGGGGGTCCGGACCCCCTCCCATTTCCCCTAGAGCTACATGTCTGTGAGTTGCCGAATTGATGTCGTTTTTTGGCAATTCTTCCGCAAGTTTGAAAATAATGTAAAATTTTTAAGTTCAGACTCAATTAGAAAAACACGTGAGTATCAACAGATTCAACTATGGTAATCGAAAAGGGAAAAAACAAAAAATTTTTTCATAGAAAATTAAAAATTCTCTCTTTAGGAAACTCTTTTTGTAATTTCAGTTCGTCGCGCCAAATACACAGACTGTCGGAAAACTAAGCCTTCAAGAGAAAGCTTTAAGGAAGAAATAGTGTTTGTCTATCAGCCAATACCCTTAAATATCGACACCTAATGTGATAACTAAGGTTTATTGCTTTTGCAGGTTTCTGAAAAAGTGTCCGATTTTAGTCGAAGTATGAAATATAACTACTTGCCACTTTATTACATAGTCATCTTTTCGATTTCATCGACCTTTGTTGATGGAAACTTTGTACCTATCTATCCATGTGACAGGTAAATATAATATGGCGTATCATCACTTTATGCATTATGTTAATATTGTGCTGTGATTTTCCTTTGTTTTGGCTTTCTTTTTAAACTTGAGAATTTGCCTTCGGTCAGATGCATTAAGTTGGTTCATTCGTTATTCAGCTGAAATTTAAAATTCCCAGGGCGGCCTCCGTTCAGGGTGGCCGCCCGTCCAGCTTGGCCGTCCGTTTAGCCTGACATTCATTTACTTTTGCCGTCCCATGCTGTATGAGGGCAAAATTAGGGCGTGAATTTTTCAGGGTGGCCGCCCATCCAGCCTGGCCGTCCGTCAAGGCTGGCCGCTTCTCCAGGATGGCCGTCCATAGTGAAATATGACCTAATTATAACGTCCAGAGTGACCGCCCGTCTATGCCATATTAAACTCTTATTTTAAATATTACATAATATTGAGACAATATTTATTTGAATATTATTAAAACGAGTTTATTGGCATCTGTTGTACAAAATGCACCTAATTGATATGCATCTCGCACAAGAAAAGTACCTGCGAGCGTCTATTTTATTCTGTCATGCTCTCGTCAAGCGAAATGTGTGCGCAGGATATTCTCATCAGCAAAAAGCATATTTTCAGTGCTATTCAATATTCTAGTTTTGTCGTGAGGTGGTTACCTGAAACCATGAATGATTTTGGGGAGACAGAATTTGTTACAACTATTCACAAACCTTTTACTGTGTCAGAATATTTCAGTAGCTAGAAAATGTCACTCACAATCTAAATAAATAAATAAGCAAAAACATTTTTGGGTAAGCCAGAATAGTAGCATAATGATACAAACATTAAATACATAAGTCCTTTTCCTTTATGCTACTCACTAAAACAAATCTATAAACGACCCTTAAGCTATCTTTTACAGAAGCGATCATCATACGACAAGTCGGAGAATCGAGACGGTCGGAGAAAAGGGATTTTGGGCAATCTAAAAATGACCTGTTTTATTCTTAGAAGGAGAATTGGGACAGTCGGTGAATTGGGACGGTCGGAAAAACGTGACAGCGGTTAAGCCATCTAGCCATTTAGGGCGACTACCCTGGTCGAGCGGCCAGGCTGAACGGGCGGCTACATAGGATGGACGGCCAACCTGGAAAACTCTAATAAACAGGAAGACGGCCACTCTGGACGGGCGGCCGGGCTGGACGGACGGCAACATGGGACGGACGGCAACATGGGATGGACGGCCACTCTGGACGGTACCAAACAGGTTCGAATACGGATTTGTTAAATTGTTTCGTATAAAAAGGAGATTTCCACTATTAAAACACGATAAGTTCTATTCCCGTATTTTTTTATGCATATCAATGATTTAATATCATAATAGATGCATATGTATGTTTGCTATGAGAGTATTCTTTGTCGAGACCAGCTTTAAAGTCCAGGGCCAATTTGTGTATTGAGAAAGTAATGCCTTAGTTTAAGCGAAATAGTTCAAAGTCGTCTCTGAGTTCCCGCAGCAGGCTCTAAAATGGATGACGAATATCAATAACCAAGATTCGATTCCCGGCTAGCTACGTTATCTCGCTATTCAAAATATTTATTTCAATTGTCTCGTACTGCAGAGCTTTCTCAGATAATTCCTGAAGTTTTACACAATCCATGCGAAAAAGTTTTCAGACTGTCAAAAATAGTAATCTTCTATAAGCTCAATAAGGGCAGAAGAGAATGAAAAAATGAGCTAAGCAATGGGTAAAAATAAATTGAACGGCGGTCTAGGATCGCTAGTAAAAACAACATTTTACAAAATTTTGGAATTTGGGAGCATACGTTGACAGCAGCCAAGTTCTGGGGGTCAAAACCGGCTAAAATCCCAAAAAAACATGCCAAAAATTCAGTTTTGGGGGTTTAACGATTTTCGCAGGTGGTTCTTCAGATTCTGGGGGTCTAATCCCCAACCCCCACGCCCATGTGTGCTCAGGAGCTGCTCTTCTCGGACTGCTCTTAGCTAGCCTGTGTAGCGATCAAAAATTTGATCTTCGTTCTCGCGCCTTCTTTATCAATTTATAGAGCACTCATTATTTTTTAGTCAAATTTATTGTCAAGGACCGATCCTAGAGGCTGTCAATCGACTTCAATTATTTCGAGACTCAAAAGACTATGTAGACATGCCGCTTAAGAAATCCGCCAGTAAGTTTTAGAAAAACGTGCGTTTCGTACAAACTTATACCCACCATATTATTTAGAAGGATAAATATAGAATAGAGGTTATAAAAAAGAAAAAATGTATCGCTTGAAGCGCACGATATACAGGGTGGCGCACCTATCTATTCCATATTTTGTTTTTCAGTAGTTACAACAGTTTTTAATGCACACTTTCGTGTGATCGTAAACATTTCCTAAAACTTCAAATAACACTCCCAATAATCGAATAGAACTTTTTTGGTGCATTATACTGTAACAACATTAAAAATGTAAGTAATGCAATTTTTGAACCCCTGAATGCTTGAAGGATGCATTCATTTACATTTCAGAATTAATAAACCCCAAATAAAAGAATCAAATGGCGTCAAGTTGCGAAAACTAGGAGGAAAGCAAGGAAGGCGATCTGCGACTTATCCAGTCTTGGCCACATTATTATCCCGACTTGAAGTTGCGCAATTTTCTTGGGGGATTCACTGAATTTAATACATACATGACGCGCTAATCAGACATTCTAGGAGTTACAAAGTTACTTTATCAGCGCTTTCAATGAAGTTGCAGTCGGAATTCGCCGAAAAGTTTTGCTTGAATATTGCTAGATTTATTTAAAAATTTGAAAAGTAGTAGCAATCACGCAGCATTATACTGCTTGCAAAATATAAAATATGACGATGTAAAGTTTTGCACAATAACACTTTTATGTTTGCTTCATAATCTGATAAAGTTTTATATAGTTTAAGTAAAACTATTGTAGCCATGGGCAAACAAAATATGGAACAGATACGCGCGCCACTCTGTACTTGCAGCTTATCGCGAAAAAACGAGGATTGCACAAATACATAGAGATTAGTAGCCCCAAATAATTTTATTGTCTGATGCAACATGTACGAAGGTACACACATAGCGGAACATGGGAAAAGAAAAAGCGATTTTTTAGTAGCATTAGATTATACGTATATTTTCTTAAATTTCATAATGATTTTCAGAATCATAAATTTTCATAAAAATAAGGTTTTCTAACTAATGCGAGATAATAGCTCACAATATTGGATTTATGTAGTGTGTGCGCCAGTGAAATGTACGCTTATGTATACATCTGTGCGTCTTCGATAGTTATATTGCCGAATAATTTTGAAATCACTGAATGAAAGTATTGCAAATTTGTCATAATTTTTCACTTGCTCTTCGTCTTACACAATCAGCATTTAGTTTCCGACTTAATTTAGCACTTCTCAAGTTCAAGAATAGGTTTTAGGAGTTCAGCTGATTTTGCTTACCATAACTTCTTAGAGGAGTTCATTTTCTGGGAATTCAGGAGTTGTTTCTAGGAGTTAGAGCATTATGTAAACATAATTTTGAAGTGAAGCCAGGCTTTAGTTGGTTTCTAAATGCGTAGGTTTGAGTCAGGCTAAAAGCTACCGACAATGCAATGTTGAATGCACACGATCATCACATGCACCAGGGGAATAAAGGATCCTCTCCCCACCCAAAGTTGGCCGTCCCCCATCCCCTAAAGCCAGAACATTTTTGACATCCGCCCCAATTTTTTAGCTGTCGGCTGTTTTGGGCTAAAAGTTGCGAGGTCATCTCCCCCCAAAAAAATTACCAGGAACCCTCAACCGAAATTTCGAGCTCTTACATGCATGTATGCAACATCAGAACTGAACATTGTTTATTGATCTTTATCACATGAGTGTTTAATCCTGGCTTAAGCCAGATAGTATAAGAACCGGTCCCAGGAGTCGTTTCGTAGCTGAGTGCTTACAACGTACAATTTATTGTTACAAAAGCACAATTATCTAAATTGCGGCTTTTAGATGACCCTTTCAATTTTAAAATAAATTTTTTTCACACTGTTGGTTTGTGAGGCGTTTCGAGCATCTCAGTTTTACTGCATAACTACACGCAGTTGCCGTTTAAGGCTAAGCTTTAATCATAGTTGTATCAATTTTTTAAGATCGATCAATATTTCATATTTATCATCACCATACGTGCACAGCATGGGGATTCTGAGGGGAGGGGGGTGAAACAATAAAGTGCCTTTTTTGGGTCCAAAAATGGTACGTACGCGTTAAAAACATCGTTTTCAGCGTTTCTGACGATGCTCTATCTTTCTAGAACATACAAACAGAAAAAATTTTAAAAAAATCAAAAAAGTCGGAACAAATTGAACAAAATTTAGTCAAAACATAAGTATAATGGCGCAAAGCGCCTAAAATTCAGCACTTTTGAGCAAATATATAGCTAAAAACGCTCGAAAAAGCATCTTTTCTACAAATTTTTAGAAAATTTTTGAAGTATCTTCAAAAAAACGCCAATTCTGGGGGGTTGAAATAATTTTTGCGGGGTGGGGTGAAAATTTTTCTGGGGTGAAACCTCCCAAACTCTCCCCACAAGATCATGTATGATCACCACTACTTCAAATTATTTTGAAACATAAGTTGTGATTCTTAAGATAATCATAGGTAGCGCGTTAGCGCGTACTTGAACACACTTGGGTAATACTAGCATATGAGGCCCCCTACAGCTATAACGGGTCACATCTGGGAGGTGCGGTCTTTTTCAAAAGATAGATAATAATAATGACTCGATGGAGATGTTTTTGTCTACACTCAATACCGAGTTTGTAATGAGCGTGTAAAGTTTTGGCGTAACGTTATAACATATAGCGAGTTTTGGTGGTTTTTTCTGCAGCTTGTACACAACTCTCTGTAAATGCCTCAAACTATTTAATTGTATAGAATTGTAGAGGATAAAATTTTATGGACATTTGTTTCTTGAATTTCGCATTAGTTTTTGAGGGGGAATGTAAAGAGTGTAAAAATAAGCGGGTGCAAAGACTTATTTGCGTTTTTGCCTTCTTGATGTCTACCAACAACTCCGGTTATTAGTCTTATGAAATTTTTTCTGACAGAAATGTACTTCGGCTTAATAGCTACTTTCGGCCTACCAGCAAACTTTTGTACAGTCAATACGGAGTTAGATAAAGGGGTTTAAACTTTAAACTCTAGTGGATGGTATAAAAACAGATTTTGTCTAAGATTCCTCTGTCAACTTTTCCGCTAATAAGTCGAGATGAATTGAATGAAGTAGAAATGAAGTTCCTTCTAAGGGCTACACGTCGCAGCGGACCGCGTTTAAAAAACGCAGGGTGTGAAGTTCGAAATCATGGGTGTAAAATGGGCGACAAAACACGTTTTTTTTCTTTATTTTGATTAATAAATATCTCAAATATTCTGCGGAACAGAAGTTTTCCACATACAAACGCACTACCATTCAAAGGCTACAAATTGGCCCAAACCGAATTTCTTTACATTCAATGGGGAGAAACTCTAGATTTCTAAAGTTTACAATGTGATAGATGGTGGAAAATACGTTTTTGTCCGTTTTTTGTTCGACACTTTATCCGTTCAGAAGTCGGGATAGGTCGAATAGAATAAAAATGAAAGACTTTCCAAGGGGTACACGTCACAGCAAATTGCGTTTATTTACATCAATATTGAGCTTTTTTGGGAGCTGTAAAGTCAAAATTGGGTGCGTTAAACGTTTTTCTGTCTTGTTATTTTCTGCCAACTTCGCCGGTTATGAGTCTGGACATGACCTCAAGTCTAAAAATTTAACAGGAATCAAACGTGATGCGCCAGTTGGGGGCGTTTGTTTACACTCAACAGTGGTGTAAAGTGATTTACATCTAATATTTATTTGTCTTCAGGCCATTGTGGAAGACTTAATTTTTTCATAAATGTTGATGGAAATATCAGAATTCCGAATCCGACTAAAATCTTCGTTACACTCTGCGCTTGTGTAAAGTTTACACTGCAAATTAACTTTAATTCTAGAGCCTTGCGCAAGCTTAAATTTCTTTCAAAATGTTCCACCTAAGGTCAGAACAGAATTACGAACCTGACTATTAGTTTTCTCTATACCAAGTAGTTGTGTAAAGCTTGCACTTTTCACTTCTTGTTAATGTGTACTTTACGCTACAAATTCATTTCACTCCCAGAGCGTTGCAAAACGTGAATTTTTCAAAATAAGTTCCTTAATGTCAGGATTACGAATCTGACTATATAAACATACAGTCAGATTATTATAAACATATTATTATAAACATACAGTCAGATCCTTACACCCAGTAGTCAAGTAAAGTTTACACTGAAAATTGAAATTAAGTTTAAATGCATTGAAGAAGCTGAATTTTTTCTTCAAAATGTTTTATGTAACATCAGGATTACGAATCTGAGCGTAAGTGTTCTTAACACCCAATATTTGCGTACAGTTTATGCTGAAAACCATTTGATCTGTTTAAATATGGTAAGGTTATCTTGTTCAAAAAAGATAATGCTGATTTTCAGAACAATATTGTTTTCCGCGTCCTTGGACTGCTGTTATTATTGTGGCATGTTACCGTGTGTGTTTACTGCTCTGATTTACTCAAATCATGCTAATTAAGACACGCTTTCTGAGAGTTTCGACCTCCGACTGTAGAGACCATTGATAAGTCTAAAATTAATTATACCTAAAAATGACATATGTAGGGCAGCTTTTTGTGCTGAACATCGTGGAACAATTCATTTAGTCTGAAAATGAAAATTGGATTATTAAGGTGTGAAAGGAGGGATTAGGAAAAAGCTACCTATGGATATGCCTAAAGTCGCAAAATCTGTTAAAAATCATTCTTTCTCAAAGCAACGCAAAAATCAAAGTATGCTCTGTGGCCTCTGAAAAAATGTAACCTCCTCGATATAGTTTTCAATGTTTTATATAAGATTGTATAATATAATCTAAAATGTAAGTATACTTTTTGTAAATGGCTTGCAAAGTTGCAACGCTGACTTGCTTTCGTGACTGACAGAAAACTAAATGCAATTGTATTTAAAGGTGTTTAATTTTGTTATCATGAGCATTATAGCAAGCAAACGTGGCGTCAGTTTGTTAGTGCGCATAATCGTTGCGGGCATGCAAGTTGATTTACCTACATGTAGTCTGTTTCACGTAAGCTTACGCGTTTCCTACTGCTTAAAACCAACAATTTCTTTGGTTGTCTTGAATTCATCGATGCTTGCTATTCCATTCAATTGACTAACAAAGTCGCTCCTAGTTTACTCCATCAACTTTCCCATTGCTACTGCATAGCTAACTTGCTACTTTTTCAATCGGTTTTTGTTCAATAATTTCAATCTGCAGGCCGCAGAATATTTTTCGATTTTTTGCCTTGCTTAGAGAAAGTCTGATTTTTAGCAGATTTTACGACTTCACGCATATACATAGGTAGCTTTTTTCCTAGTCCCCTCCTTCAATATCCTTAGTAATACATAGTCCAAGCAGGCCCGTATCTAGAATCCGGCCATGGCGGGGACCCAATATAAATTGGTCGATATCTCGGGAAATTCGTCGGGATAGCTCGCAAAACAACATTTTTCGACGTTTCTCGGCATGCTCTTCTATCCATTGAGATAATAAAATTTGAACTTTTTCGAAAAAACTTTTTTCTCACTCGAAAGGTTATGAAAAAGTGTCAATTTTTTGGTTGCGCTTGGGCCAAAATAATGGAAAACACTTCACATCCGGCGCGAAGCGCGGAAAATCTGAAGATTTTGCGACAAAGACATTGCCATTTTTCCATCTTTCCGTACATTATCTTACCTTTCAAAATTTTTTTCGGCCAAGGTGCGGAGGCGGCTGCCCCTCCACCCCCTCTCCTAAATACGGCCCCGGCCCTAGTATTTTCGTCTTTTTTGTTCCATCGGAGCATTTTTCTTTGCTAGTCGGATTATATTCAGAATTCTCTACGAATTTCTTAGTTCACTCACGAGTAATGTTATTATCTTTGTGTTTTTATGTATGTTTGTTCGTGTACTTACGTAATGTCAATAATTGCTTTGAGCCTTCGTTTTCCAGATGAAACCCTAGCAGACTTCTACAGCGAATTTCCAAATCAGCTTAATATTTCCAAAGAGCATCTTGCAATATTTGTGAAGGAGCATTTTAATGAGTGTGGTAAGTAGAAAAAATCATATTGTGTTCAGAAAACTTAAGGTAAAGCTTCTAGTTTGCGTTCCCAAGCTGTAGTAGCAAACTACGCACGTTATTATCACTATTACATTGAAAAGCTAATTAAAGTCCATAATAGCGTAGAAATCACATTGAATTAAAGCTGTAATTAATGTGAAAGAATTTTTTACGCGATCAGACTTCAAGAGCTTCAGGAACGTGGCTGGTCTTCTGAATTTAGGAGAACGAAAATTTCTAAGTTGAATATCTTAACAACTTTTCGTAAACGGGCAAAAATTGTTTTTTTAGCTTTTCACAGTGAGATCTATGCACTTAAGTACTTTTAAAAAATTTAAATTCATTTGAACTATTTAAAAAATATACTGTATGTAAATAAATATGCGTGAAGCGCCCAAAAACTTCAGGCTCCTTAGTTCAAGTGCGCGAAAATCTATTCAAGCGGTCTTTCAGATGATCTTTTCAAGAATTCTCTATTTTTTCATCTGGGGGAACTTGTAAAAAAACCAGTACTTCCCAAATTTTAGGGGAACTAGTCTCCCTCTGTCCCCTACAGCTAAGCCACTGAAGAGCTTACAATCTGAGGTGTTTAACTTATTCGATGTAATGTTTTGGTCTTCTCATATTTCCGCTGGTTTAATATCGCTCGTAGCATAGGATAAATTGTACGCACGATTTCTATGATACGGTCAACCAATGTTTATTTTTTTATTATTGAAGCGAACTTTATCGGAAGTATCTGTTTAGCGATGAAAACGGGTGAAGTAAACTGAAAACAAGCAGTATTTTAGGTGTTTTATAAAAGCGGATTGCGAGAACCGTTTTCGCTGTTATGGACACCACTAGCCTTTCCTCCATATGTAGCGTCATGATAAACAACATTTTTAGCCGTCCAATTTTAAAGTTAGAGTGATCTATGAGTTAATCAGACGAGTGCATTTTATACAATAGAAGTAGTGGTAACAAATTGTTTTCTATATAACCAACCTAACTTTAATACTGTAAAAAGAGATTGTTATACAGATGAAGGAAGAAAGCTAGCATTGTGAAATGCACCATCTCTTCAAATTAAAGTAATTATTTATATTAATCAAATTTTAAATTATCTATTTTTCAAATACAACTTCTAAAAAAATCTGTAATATTATATGCTGCTGTACTCAAAACTCATTGTGAAAACTGCTCCTATAGATCAAGCGTGGTATGTAGATTGTTTATTTAATTTTCGTTTTGAACAACATTTTTCAGTATTTCTTCCCATAAAGTCAGAAAATTTTTTGACCCCCGAATTCTTGGAAAAATTTCGAATTTTTGATCGTTTTTAGGTGTTGTTAGCCCTTTTTCGGTCAAAAAAATAGACGTCATTTACTCCCCTCCTCACTCTCTAAAAATGGCCAGGGAACCCTACCCAAAATTTCGAGCCGTTACATGTATGCTATTATCCGTTTAAAAGCTTAAAAACAAAAACTCGATGGTACGGCATGAAAACTACGTGGAGATTTCCGATAATTCTTATAGAATTCCATTTTTGGTCCTGCATCTGTCTCGCATATTAATCTTTAGCTTTTCTGCAAGATCAAGTGGATTTCATAGCATGTTCATCATAAGTTATAGTCTACTAATTAGAAGCACGCGCCCGCAAAACACAGAAATTTTTTATGATTACGACTCGGTCCATTGACAAGACAATAAAAAAATAAATTGCTTGTCGATAAAAGTTTCATGTAAAAACCGCACTTTTAACTTTCCATATTCATTGAATTACGTCCATCAAACGCGGCTTTCACTAATATTCACGTACTAATGAGAGCAGGCAATGTTTCAATGAAACACCGAAATGTAACAGGCAGCATATTTGTAAACGTGTATACATTTAAAATATTTTTTTATTTTTAGATTCCAAGTTATTATGCTAATTCAGCTAAGCAAAATTTTTCAGATTGCATCGATAAACCTTTTCTCAATTCTCTTCTATAGAATGTTATATTTTTTTCATTTCACTTGTATGCCTACGTGATTAATAGGTAAAGAGCTTATACACCACGAACCAACGGACTGGCAAGAAAATCCGGAAAACTTTAATTCTATTATAGACGTCGATTACGGAAAATTGTAATGAATTCCATTGTTTACTTCTAAAAGTTTGCTATGTGCTTACAAACGTTGAATTTTGCAGTGCTATCCATTTGAACGGAATATGGCGAAAGTTAAGCAAAAAGTAAGCTCTGCAATTATACCTTGACGGTATATAACAATTATTATTCGTGCATTGTAAACGTAGCACGTACCGTACCAAATTGCATAAATTGAATGATTTTGGACAGATTCCACATTGTAGAGACTTTTGTTGTGAAGGCGCTTGAATTTGGCTTTTGTAATAATTTATTTTATCAATTACTTTTTCGAAAATTATATCTTTACTTCTCAGATCAATACTTCAGTTGCTGCGAAGCCTGAATTGTCGTCCATTATAAATTTGCCGTATGAATTCGTTGTACCAGGAGGCAGATTTCGAGAGGTTTACTACTGGGACGCATACTGGATAATCAAGGGATTACTGCACTCTGGAATGAAAACGACTGCTAAATCCATGATACGGAATTATTTGAAATTGGTTAAAAAGTAAGTAATTATTATAATTGTCTGTAGCTGTAGTTAGTGAAAAAAGCCATACCTGTACAGCATAAGAATTATGGGGGTCAACTCCGAGAAATTATCACAAGGTGCCTTTGTGGGCCAAGAAATGTTGGCTTTAAGTCAAAAATACTCTTTTTTGACGTTTCCGACTATGATAGTTCTTTCTAGAGCATAAGAACATTTAAAAAAATTTTAAATCTGAAAGAAGTCGAGTTAATTTTAAAAAATATAGTCAGTCGGGGGTCAGTTAGGGAGTTTTCGGAGCCAAAATGACTGAAAAACTGGTGTTAATGCTAAAATGACGTGTTAGATCTCATGGTCTCATTCTTGATGCTCAGACGCTTACACAACCTAATCTAATTAGGAACTCATGCAATTTTAGAAATTTTAATTGCAAAGGCGCTCGTCAATTTTCTCGGATAATTTATTTTAGATAGGTTTTGTATTATACGAAGTGATTTATGAACTTCGTACTTTGTGCGCATTTTAATGTACACATGGCCAATGCAGGTGCACACATACCTTACCAGTACCGAGGCTCAGTTAGTTGGCTTTTTTGGGCAAACTTGACTTCAGAAACTGTACTGAGCGTTGTTTTTAGTTAATTCCAAGCACTTGTGAAAAAAGCTTTTGATTCTTATCTTGTTTTCCCCAGAAAATTTCCTATTTTTCCATTTTGGGGTCTAGACTCTGAAACCCAGACGTTCATATCTGGTCTAGACCCCCAAACTCCCCCACGTGCGTATGTGCTCTCAACTGATTACCATCAATCACCTAAGCTGTTATGTACCGTTTTCATTTTAGATACGGCTTTGTACCCAATGGCGGTCGTATCTACTATCTGATGCGCTCCCAACCGCCTTTGCTGAGCTATATGTTCAACGATTATTATAAGAGTACTAAAAATATATTGTTCGTCAATCAGCACCTGCAAACATTGGAAAAAGAGATACAGTTTTGGAAAGCCAATCGTTCTCTGGTCATTGAAATGAATGGCATAAAGCACACCGTATACCGATACAACTCACCGGTCAATACTCCGAGACCTGAATCATACAAGGAAGATGTCTTAAGTGCTTTCAATTTGCCTCCAGGTACTTACGCAAATTTTTAAATCATTTTGGTCCCGTCGTAGATTTATAAAACATCCATGCATAAAAAAATAGAAATTAACTCTCAATCAGGATTAGATTTAGGGCACGTGCTTTGAATCATTACAGATCAGTGGCGGATCTGGGATTTTCCTAAGAATGGGGCGGTATCCCAAGTTTTCCAAAAACAGTCAAAAATAGGTTCAAAAACTTGTCCTTAACGCGCGAAATAGCGTTTTTTTCTGGTGTTTTACATTGTATACTTTTGAATAAAATAACTTTTGACGCAATATTTTTTCTTAAAATTTTAAAATTTTCGACAATTTTGTGCGAAAAAATCATTAAATTTCTTTGTCTCTAACAAAAAATCTGGCGCGAAGCGCCGAAAAATATGTGAAATTAAGGCGGATAGACGTCTAGAAGCATAATTTACTGCTTGATTTCCTGTATTTATAGCATTTGATGCGAAACATCGGCAAAATAGCTGTTTCTGCTGCTGAAATTGTTTTGAAACCTACATGAACAAAAATGACTTCCAGGTCGCCAAGAAAAAAACGTTATAAAGGGTATCATCTGGCGGGTAGCGCCGGAAAAATTTTGGAAATTGTGGTCACTGACGACCAAAAATCATTGCAAATTGCATACTCACTCTTTATCTCGCCAAATATTTTTGGCCGATGGGGGGTTGGGGTTGCGGCCGCCTCCCTGCCCACCTCTTAAATCCGCTCCGTTACAGATTTCACTTATCGGGCTGTTTTTACGTTTCCAGGCATCTGCTTTTGAAATTCATTATGCAAGTGGTTTTTATGTCTTCTCAATGTGATTCACTTCAGTCTAATGCATAAAATGGGTTTTTATGTGCTCATTTTCTTTTAACATGCCCAGTCACACGAAATTTCTTCCAGGCAAAGTGGTTAATAATGGTATATATGCAAGCAAAGCAGATAACATAGCTGAACCCAGAATTTCGATAATAAGCCGATACCCTGGATTAGTCTAATCTATATCGAATAATCTCGCAATTTTCTAAAAAATATTTATCGTCAGTCCAGAATTTTTATGGCAGGTAGGACCAGTTTGATGTAATTACAAAAACTGCCATTATTAGCAGGAAATTTCTAATAGGAAACCGCGAGCTGATACGAAACAGGCTTTTTTAAAAAATACAAAGAAATCGCTCTACCTGTTTAAGTTCATAAGCTATACTGAGCTTAAGCGTATCGGATATGTTAAATTTTGATTACGAATCAGAGTATACAAACTAGTAGTTAATTCATAGAAATTAAAATTATATTATTCATCACAAATATTTAGCATTGATTCTAAAAAATATCTTTCAGAGGAACAAGCTGTTTTCTACAGCAATTTGGCTTCTGCGGCAGAAAGTGGTTGGGATTTTAGCAGTCGTTGGTTTACAGATGGTTCAACTTTTAGGCAACAGAAAACTCGTCTTATACTGCCTGTTGATCTCAATGCGTTTGTTTGCGGTATTTACAAAATTTTGGCGAATCTCAGCGCTGTGGTTGGTAGGCATGTTTTGGTATTTGTAGAAGACATGAATGGTTGAATGGATAATACTCTAAGAGGACGATGTAACACTGCTCTAATTCTAGTGAATTACTAAGAAATCTAGGTTTCGTCAATGGTTCGGAAACGTAAATCAAGAAATCATCAGACCTAAGCTTTAAATTCTTTTCGTTTCTCACTGTGGCTAATTGAATAGAAATTCAAAAAACAATGCCAAGAATTGAGTTCTTAGATTGCAAGACTAGCATGGAGTCGAATTCGCATACCCAACAGCTCTTTAAAACATATAATATCTATGTATGTACAGTGTTGACACCATATCTTTAGCTTAGCTTTTTCATTTTCTCCACCTTTTTAAAATGGATAATTTTTTTAGAAAAGAATAATAAATAATTATGGTTACGGATTTTTTAACAAGTGTTTGGTCTACTAAAACACCAGTTTTGAGAGCACTCATTATCGGTCCACAATTTGGCCGGTCTGGACGGTCAGGCTAATTAAGGGTAGGATTCGCCGGAGAGCTTTGTTGAGCTGGATTGGACTGAAAAAATTCATACAAATGGCCACATTAGCATAAAAACTACCTTAATTCATGGATTCTACTCAATTTGAAACACTTTTATTCCTTCTTGCTAAAGATTCGGTTCCATGCGTGTCCTTGGAGAAGGATCGAGGTTTTGATCTCAGATTGGCTGCTGACCTCCGCCAACTAGGCATTGATCCTGTCGGGATTTCTAATTTTTTTGAAAAGCGAAAGAAAATATGTTTTAATGCGTTTTTAGTGAGTTTTTGGCTCAAAAGTTTTAATTTTCCGGCGATAACGCCGAATGGCTATTTTGTGACTATATATAAGTTGTTGAATTTCATAACTTTTTGAAATTTTCTTCATGTTCTTATGTTTAAGAAAGAAACAGCATTGGCGGAAACGTCGAGAAATTGTGTTTTTTACGTTTGAATAAGGTTTTAGATCTGAACGCATTTTAAAAATTTTGATCCCCCAGAATTGCTATGCACACTTATGTATCTTTTGATCCGTAGGTGCACAAGGCCAAATACTCAGGGAGGGGGGTTGAAAACCAAAAATTGGTAGGTAGCTAAATGCTGTGTAGAAAGGGTTCTATAGCGAAAGAACGATAGTATCGCTTGAAAACAATCTTTTTTTAGCATTTTTGGCGACTAAATAGCCTTTTTTGGACTCACAAAGATAGCTATGTAGCCTTTCTGGAATCACAAACATTACCTTTTTTGGACTAAAAATTGCTATTCAGCTCATTTTGGAGTAGAGAAAATAGCTATGAAACTCAAAAAATTGCATATAGCATATCTGAGCTCACACGCAGTGGCGGATCCAGGATTTTCCTAAGGGGGGCGGTACCCCTAAGGGGGCGGAACCCTGACTTGGGCGGAAAAATTAGCCGTTTTAATCCGAAAATCGCTAAAAATCGCTCAAAAATCATTAATTTTGCGCACTATTTTAGACTAATGGGGGCGGCCCCCCCGCCCCCCCCGCCCCCTAAATCCGCCCCTGCTCACACTGTATGTTTCTGAGTCCAAAAAAGACTATGTAGCTAGTTTTCTGAGCCAAAAAAACTATATAGCTAATTTTGTGAGCTCAAAAAGGCTATAGAGCAATGTTTTTTTCGGTCGAAATGGCTGTATAGCTATCAGTTTTAGAAAGCTCAGGGGTGTGATACCCCCTCATCCTCATGCTCTTGTATGTTCTGATCCCGAGAAGAAGCCGCATCTCAAGTTCCTTATTCCTCTATCTCCGCCATGTATCCAATTGTACTTTATGGTATTTTTTTAAGGTAAAGCGAAAAAATCGAACGATTTCTTCGTGCAGCACAAGGAATGTAAAAGAACTATGATGTCGGTGTTTTATAATGAAACCGAGGGTGCATGGTTCGATTATCATTTGGACACTCAAAAGCACAACACTGAATTTTATCCATCGAATCTCGTTCCTCTGTTCACCGAAACATATGAATTTGATGACAAGAGCATTGCAATGCGAAAAATCGAGAAATACCTCAAAGTGAGAAAGCGTTTTTCATCCTGAGTCTAGTTGCGGTCTAAGATCTTCATTATCTGTTGGGGAGGGATGTCAATCCCCCAGAATGGCTACTGAATCCCCGCAAAATGGCTCCGATCCCCCAGAATTGTCAATTCTTTTAAAAATCGGAGAAAGTGTGCTAGACCTCTTTTAACCTTTGGCTCAGAGTGTAAAACTTTCCCATGCACTTATTTTTTGACTATATTTTGTTCAACTTACTCAATTTTTGAATTTTCATGTATTTATGTTTTAGAAAGCACGAGTATCGATTGAAACCTTAAAAGACAGTATTTTTGACGTGTTCCCTTAGTATTTTAGCTGAAAATGGCATCGGGGCTGACCCCCCCCCGCCACCAAAATTTCCATCTGTACATTGTGGCTAGCAGTCTAGGAGTAAACTTTACTCCTAAAAAAACCGGCGTCTATTCCTACAACTGTACGCAGTGATCCTAGTCTACAATTGAATTACTCCCAAAATCTGCAACACAATATTTTCATATGCTGATATAGTATGTTCAAAGTTCTTCGGACTTTCGATTTTGTTTTCGATTCTTTTTTTAATTTTTTACAGTTCCGCCGTTTTTCCGCAACCCCGCGTGCATGTCTGCGGGCAACTGTAAAAGGCACACGAGTTGTTCTGCTGCATAAAGCCCTAATTGATAATTGGAATCATTTTCATAACCTTCAGAGCGGCGGATCTGGGATCTTGCTATCGGGGGACGGTACCCCAATCAACTATTCCAAAAACAGTCGAGAATAGCTTCAAAAATTTGCCATTCGCGTGCGAAATAGCGATTTTAGCCTTTTACATTGTCCACTTTTATTTAAAATCATTTTTACGCAACATTTTTTAAAAACTTTTGACATTGTCGACAGTTTTGTGCAAACGAAATCAATAAATTCCTTTGACATTAGCAAAAATCCGGCGACAAGCGCCGGAAAATTTCTGAAATCTAGGCTTAAGGACATTTAGAAGCTTGCTTTACTGCCCGATTTCCTGTATTTATAGCATTTAACGCCAAATGTCGAAAATTTTCGAAAACTTTTGCTTGAAAATAGAAGAAATCTATGCTAATATAGCTGTTTCCACTTTTGAAATTAATTTTGAAAGCGAATCCATGAGCGAAAAATGGCTTCCAAGTCGCAAGGAATGTCATTAATAGGTATTATGTGGCGCGAAGCGCTTGAAAAATTGGTGGAATTATGATCCCTGACGGCCGATAATCATTGCAAATTACATATCCGTTCTTTATCTGACCAAATATTTTTGGCCAATGGGGATGGGCCGCCTCTCCCCCGCCCCTCCCTTAAATCCGCCCCTGAACGCTTCATACAATTCTAGAGTGCCGGCATCCTTTTTATTTCAAAGGCAATAACTTGTTCGAGTTCAAAAGCTAAAAACTAAGTGTAGCACAATCCAATTATAAATAACTTAGTAGCAATCACCTTGAGGAAGATAATTTTAATTTTTCAATACGATATTTTGAGTGAAGGTACTATTCGTAATAATAACATTTATTTTTTCGTTAATATATTATATTTCATGTTTCAAAGCTCCGGCCCTAGTAAAAAAGGTGACCCCGGTACAGCTTTTTTGTATGAATTATCGGAAAATTGAAAAATTGATAAGATGAAGGCTATAATACCAAGCGCTCTCTCAGTCAATTTTCAGTAAAGTAATTTACGTTGTGCGGATACTACGAAAAACGAATTTAGACGGCTACCTTCGGTAATTAGGGATAGGCAGCATACATGAGCTGCAAGAAAATTCTGGGAAGGGGTCGAAAGTCGCCAAAAATTTCCAAAAATCGACATAAGTATTACTAAAAATAGAATTCTGCGGGGTCTGCAGTAATCTGCGGGGGATGGGGTTTCAACTTTTGGTGGGTGTATAGCCCCACGCCCATGTGTGATAGGCAAGCCGGATTAGAATTCCACGAAAATAATTCCCAAAGTAGAAGTGCACTGAACGCTTCGGTATATTAATTAATAGACAATAGATTATATAATAAGGAAATAGCTATGTCAATATCTATTTACGGGCCCTTACTTACTACAGCGCATGATGAGTGCATTTAATGCTTTGTTTATTGAATAACATGAGCGCTTAGTTGTCTATCATGCTGATTGCTTCATGTTCAGAGTGATTTAGCGGTATAACTGCAATTTTTGACGCGGTATACCAACCATTTCCCATTTAGTCCTAGCTCTTTTCACAATGTTCTTCCCACAGACATCAAAAGCACTTCAGTACAAAAACGGGATTCCTACAAGTCAGAAACCCACTGGTCAGCAGTGGGATTGGCCCAATGCATGGGCGCCATTAGTTCACATGGTTATTGTGGGTTTAGATAAAACGGGTGATGCGGCATTGAAGGAAACGGCATTTGTCATAGCGAGCCAGTGGATCAGACATAACTACGATATATATCGAATAACAGGTCACATGTACGAAAAGGTTAGTTCGGAATGTTAATGCTCACTTGATGACGGTATTAGCTACTGGAACAATTGTGAGCATATAAGTTTCATAAGGAATACTACTGGAATGAAGCAGGCACTTAGCTGTGGGTAGATAGGAGGGGCTAGTTCCTTCACATTTAGATCTACGAGTATCTTTAACAAGGGTCCCCTAAGGGAATAAATTGAAAATTCTCGAAGCACATATCGCCAGAATAGATCTCTGCACACATTTGAACTGATAAGTCTGCAAGTTTCAGGGCGGTTCGCTCCGAATTTATTGTTTTTGTATAACTTTTAACATACGTACAGCTCAAGTTTGAGTAAAACATCGTGAATAAGTCAAAATTTTCTGGTGCCCCGCGCAGAATTATCTATTTTCCGTGTTTCTATTCTTTGCAATGAGCAAAATTCAGTAAAAAGCAATTATTCGGCTAGTGTCAAATTTAAAAATTATGTTTCAAATCAATTTTGTGACCGTTTTACACAACATATTTTTTGATCATGACTGATTGCAAGGTAAATTTTGCAATGTTTGAAAACAATTTCCAGCTTCAATGTGTAGAGCTCGATGAAAAACGTTCACATGCGATTTTTGCTTACAAGTAGTTGTTGATATGTCCGTTTTCAAAATTTTAGTCCCCAAATTCAGAAGGCCAGCTACGTGCCTGGAATTTAGCAGCATAGATTAATGTATAATTGCTTGTGCTTCACTCTAGTTGCTTTACTAAATCAAGTTTGTACTTAAATTTAAAGAAGCTAATGACTTGAACGTTGAGCAAATGAAATTAGTCCCGCGCAGCCAACGAATAACTATATGACTATAAACATAATTTTATTTCTCCAAAATGAGAAGATATCGAAATGTTTCAGATGTTGAATATTGTGCAGTGCACATGAATTGTAGAATAGGATTTGTTGTCCGTATAGTATTTGTCTCTGATATTTCGCAATGGTTCGACTTTACTTTTCTTATTCAATTTTAATGTTCCAATCTTGATTTTCTGCTTGCATTATTATTTTAAAATATCATTTTTCAATTCTGAAAGCTATATCAGTTCAGTTATGTAGGTTTTCTAAGTTCGCAATATTTATGTTCAGCTTTCTGTACACTAAAAGAAAAATCGAAATATTCTACGTTAGGCTGAGGCTCAAGGTCAATTTAGTTACCTGTTATTTTTATCTTCTATTGTTATTGTTTCTTTTGAAAATATATCAAAACACATACTGCAGGCAACGCATTGAGCGTCTATCAGACTTGAAGAAGTTTGGCGGAACTGAGTACTTATTCATCCATTTTTAGTAATTAACTTTGTTATTCGCACTGTTGATCGAGTATTATTCTTATTTGAAAACAGAGTCCACGTGGCATTAACGTAATCTTTTTTGAAAATCTATCCATTAATTTAATGCATGACATTAAATTTTGCGGACGTACTATAAATAGAGCCGCCTTTCCACTTATAGCTTTCTTCTTTCGAGAGTCGCGAATAAAATGTCGACTAGTTTTTGTCAGAAATATAAATTTGATCTATATAAATACCATAGAATGCGCCTCTATTATTACGTGGGTGGCGAGTGGCGACCATACGTGGGCAGCAAGAAATTTCTGGGGGGTGCAAGATTTTTTGAAGGTCAAAAAATGGCCTTAAAAATGGTGGTATGGTGATAAAAACACCATTTTTCGACGTTTCTCATCAAGCACTATCCATTGGCATCAAAAATTGCGAAAAAAGCGAAAAAAAATTTTCAAAAATTGAATTCTGGGGGGTATTTTGATTTCTGGGGGGGGGTTAGTTTCTGGGGGGTGCATACCCCCCAAACCCCCCACGCCCAGGTGTGGTGGCGACCGTAATAAGACATCTACTACAACATATCGCAATGCTAAATAAGTCAAGCAGCAAAATTTCTTCTCAAAAGCCTTCTCTATTCCTAAAACAATGAGTACATGTTAAAAATACAATTTCTGGTGTTTCTGATGATTCTCTTCCTTTTTTCAAAAGTTTCAAAAGAAACTTATGGTCAAAAAATGGCTGTTTGGCGCGCCGAGAAACTTTATGCATTTTTTTGGCTAAATGAAGCCCAGAAACGCTTGAAACAACTCAACCAGGTTTTAGGCATGTACAGCTTGTGCGACCGCACAGGGTTCCTGACACACCAGACAAAAAGTGGATGACGGGCGGTCGTCATAATCATCTGAGCCTGCATTTTTCGACATTCTTATGCAGCGAATAGATAATAACGGACCTTCTTGTTTATAAATATTCAAAAAAATTTAGGTTCTTAGCAGCGATTTCTCGTATACACTCTGTTCCACACTATGTCTACATTTTTCTTTCAGTTTTTATTTTGTTTATGTACAATATGTATATATGATAGCAGAAAAATGTTCCGATGGAACAAAAAATAGGCGGATATAATAAGAATTATGGATAATTAAGGATGTAAAAGAAGGGGACTAGGGAAAAGCTACCTATGTATATGTTAAAAGTCGCAAAATCTGTTAAAAATCAGACTTTCTCTAAGCAACGCAAAAAATCGAAGTATTATTCTGCGGCCCGCAGATCGACATAAACTATTGAACCAAAAAAACGATTGAAAAAGCAACAAGTTAGCTAATGCACTAGCTATGGGAAAATGAGATGGTGTAAATTAGGAGAGACTTTGCAAACCAATTGAATGGAACAGCAAACATCGATGCATTCAAGACAATCAAGGAAATTGTTGGTTTAAAGGAGCAGGAAACGCGAAAGCTTACATGAAATAGACCTCCATGTAGGTACGCTGCATGCCCGCGACGATTGTATGCTCTGACCAATTGACGCCAGGTTTGCTTGCCATAATGCTTGCTCATGATAACAAAATAAAACATCATTCAATATAATTACAGATAGTTTTCTATCAAGCACGACACGAAGCAAGTCAGCGTTACAACTTGCAAGCAATTTACAAGAAGTTTACATTTTAGATCATGTTTATACACTCTTATGATAAGCAATAAAAATTATTCAAAGAAGGTTACATTTTTTCAGAGGCCGCAGAATATACTTCGATTTCTTGCGTTTCTTAGAGAAAGTCTGATTTTTAACTGATTTTGCGACTTTAGACATATACATTGGTAGCCTTTTTCTAGTCCCCTCCTTTTACATCCGTAATAATCCACAATTCCAAGTATATTCGTTGTTTTAATTCCATCGGAGCATTTTTCTTTGCTATTACCCTACTTTTAATTAGCATTCTTTGAGTAAATCAGTCAGTAAACATATACGGTAACATCCCACAGTACTGACAGCAGTCCAAGAACGCGGAAAACAATATTGTTCTGAACGTAAGCATTATATTTTTTAACAAGACAAGCTTACTTTATTTAAATATATTTAAGGTTTTCAGCACAAACTCTACGCAAATATTGTGTTCAAAGAACACTTACACTCAGATTCGTAATCCTGATGTTACATGGAACATTTAAAAAAAATTAGCTTCTGCAACGCTCTGAAAGTGGATTCAATTTTCAGTGTAAACTTTACATAAGTATTGGGTGTAAAGAAAACATACAGTCAGATTCCTATTCCTGACCTTACGGAACATATTATGAAAAAATCTCGTTTTGCAAAGCTCTGGAAGCAAAATAAATTTGTAGTATAAATTACACATTAACATTATATGAATAGTGCAAACTTTACACAACAACTGCATGGAGACAAAACTAAACGTCAGATTCGTAATCCTGGCGTTAGGTAAAACATTTTGAAAAACAATTAAGCTTCCACAAGGCTGCGGCTGTAGAACTAAGGTCAATTTGCAGTGTAAACTTAACACAACCACAGAGTGTAAAAAAGATTTTAGTCGGATTCGTAATTCTGATATTCTGATATTACGATCAATATTTATGAGAAAATATAGTCTCACACAATGGCCTGATGATAAATAAATATTAGATGTAAACCACTTTACACCACTGTTGAGTGTGTGCAAACGCACCCAACTGGCGTATCATGTATGATTCATGGTACATTTTTAGACTCGAGATCATGTCCAAACTCATAATCGGAGAATTTGGCAGAAAAAACAAGACAGAAACACGCTTAACACACCTAATTTTTGACTTTAAACCTTCCGAAAAAGCTAAATATTAATGAGAATAAACGCAAATTGCATGTGACTTGCACTCCCTTGAAAAGTACTTCATTTTCATTCTATTGCTTCCAATCCCGACTTCTAAACGGAGAAAGTGGCGGACAAAAAATTAACAAAAACGTTTTTTTCACCGTCCACCATATTGTAAACTTGAAAAATCTGAACTCAACTCTTCTTGAGTGTAAAGAAATTCGCTTTGAGCCAGTTACTAGCCTTTGAATCGTAGTACTTTTGTATATGGACAACTTATGTTCCGCAAAATTTTTAAGATATTTACCTATCAGAATAGGGGAAAAACGTGTTTTTTCGCCCATTTTACATCCCTGATTCCGAACTATACTTCCTCATGAATAACTCAATATTGTGTTTTTTAAACGCGGTTTGCTGCGACGTGTAGCCCTCGAAGGGTACTTTATTTCTATTTTATTTAATTTATTCCGACTTATTATCGGAGAAATTGGCAGGGAAATCTAAGACAAAATCCGTTTTTTACACCATCCACTAGATTGTATAGTTTAAACCCCTAGATCTAACTCCGTATTGAGTGTACAAAAGTTTGCTTGTAGGCCAAAAGTAGCCCTTGAGTCGTAATACATTTGTGCTGAAACAAATTTTTGGGAATCATAACCGGAGTTGTTGGCAGGCAGAATCCAGGTTGAAATGTCTTTTAAGCTTCAGATTCTTGACACTCTTTACAGTGCCACTCTAGAAATAAATCACTTTTTAGGAAAATAAAAAGTAATGTTGAGCTTACTCAATTGTCTACATTAAAAAACCAGATTAAACCGATTGCAAAATCTGAGTAAGGAAAATTTAGTGACCGACAAAAATTTTAAAAACTATATGTTATAACGTTACAGTAAAACTTTACACGCTGTTTACACACCGGTTATTCATTTAAAAAACAAAAAATACGGGCAGCGAATTTTTTTAATATCTATCTATTAAAAAACCGCACAAAGAAGTGACGCGTTATAGCTGTAGATGGTGCACAGGTGTTAGTGGTACCCAAGTGCTAACGCGTTACCTATGATAATTGATATTTTGTGGTAATTATGCACCAACAAAATGTATTATCAGGAAAAGTTTGTAAGAGTCAATCGGACATCATTTCGTTTAGTTTTGTATGTCTGAAAATCACTAACTCGGGCGCAGGGGCGGATTTAAGGGGAAGCCGTTCCTCATTAAGCTAACGTGGTTGGCGAGGGACGAAAAATAAATATTGTAATGATGTTTTAGCTATCTTTCATCATAATCTTATGGTTTTCACCATAGGTGGGCGGCACCAGAGTTCTAGGGGTGCAAGATTTTTCCAAAGGTCAAAAAATGGCATTCAAAATGGTGGTATGGCGGAAAAACACCATTTTTCAACGTTTCTCATCGGGCACTATCCATTGGCATAAAAAAATTACGAGAAAAAATTCAAAATTTGAATTCTGGGGTGCACCACACCCCCAAACCCCTACGCCCAGGTACGGTTTTCACCTCAATTACATTTATGTAGAATCTTGGCGGTCTGAATAAAAAATATATTTTTTACCGCAGAATTGTTTTTTGACGACAAGGTATCCCTCAAGGAAAGCTGATAATTTTTGAAACGCATTTGAAGACCGTCAGAATTGTTATCACACTTTTGAGCTACCAAGCCTAACGTTTTCAGAATCTTTGCGCCTGTGTTTTATGTTCATTATATTTTTGTTCTTCCGAAAATCCCAGTAAGGCATTTGTGAATATATGTCAAAAAATTTTTTGCGCCTCGCGCAGAATTATTAATTTTCTGTATTGCTTTCCTATGCAATGATCATAATTCAGTATAAAGCAAGTTAAAAAGTTTTTCGGATGAGTCGTTTTCGGATAGAATCTTGAAGCGTAGCTATTTGAACGACTTATTTTGTATATACCTATAATCAAAATTTTTTTCTTTATTTTTCATTAAATTTTTCTCCAGATCTCGCTAAGAAAAATTCAAAAATATCAACATTTTGCCTAACTTCTAGTAGTTGTCGAGATATTTCGACCATAAGGTTCTTGTTCCCCTCAGAATGTCAATACCTGCTTGTTTTTCAGCAAAAATTCTGAAAATTTTCGGCGCTTCGCGCCGGGGCGTGAATATATATTTTGCTCAGTGCACATATACAAACCTCAGAAATTTTCCTACTCAAATTTTCTTGATTTGATGAAATTCAAGCACCTTTTTGTAGAAACATATCGAAAATCCCGAAATTTGTTTTAAAGTATTGAAATAATTTTAAACAAAAGTAGACGATGTAAAATGGTGAAAATTGCTATTTTGAACGTGAATACTGAAGTTGCACTAATTTTTTACTGTTTGAGGAAAAGCTTAATAATAATAACTTTGTATGCTGGCTGCTTCGAGCGTGCAGGCAAAGTACTGTTCTAAGTCCTTCGAGACATGATTCTACTTACATGTTCATATTCGGAGTTTTCCGCCGCCACATGAGGACCAAGATGGCAAATTGTTTCTTCGCATCAGGGCCCCCAAATACTTAAGAGTGGGCCTAAAACAATTTATTTCTATGTACTGGTATTTATTTTAATACTGATAATCACACCTGGGCGTGGGGGGTTTGAGGGGTATGCACCCCCCAGAAACCAAAATACCCCCCGAAATCAAAATACCCCCCACGAATTCAATTTTTGAAAATTTTTTTCGTTTTTTTCGCAATTTTTTGATGCCAATGGATAGTGCTTGATGAGAAACGTCGAAAAATAGTGTTTTTATCGCCATACCACCATTTTTAAGGCCATTTTTCGGACCTTCAAAAAAATCTTGCACCCCTCAGAATTTTCTTGCTGCCCACGTATGCTGATAATGCTGGCGGTGTGCGTGTGAATCTGTAGCCAACCTGGAGGAAAGTCAAACAAAACCCCAAATATAATTATTATATATATGTTTTATAGTACGATGTGGTTAATCACAAGCCGGGTATTGGAGGCGAGTATGAAGTTCAGCAAGGATTTGGCTGGACGAATGGCGTACTAATCGACTTATTAGTCAAATATGGGTCTCGGCTTGATGCCAAAAAATAATTAGATGCTGGACGTGTGCAGTTTTCCTAATGTTTCGATTTGACTTTGTGCGATGAATTAATTCCGCTTTCTGTCGCCGAGTGTTTCCCTAAGTGGATTAATATTTTTAGCAATTGATATTCTATGTTTGATCCAATTTTTCCTTGGAAAAATGACAACTTTAAACAACAGATATTTTATAGAGTTTCTCATTAGATCAATAATTCATAGTGAATTTTGTTGTTATAAGCTGCTGCTTATTAGCAATGGCGGACATAGAATGTTTCTTAGGGGGATTGGTAGTTGGTGCTCAAACTAATCACCAAATAGTAAAAAGCTGATAGCGCAATAGCATTTTTTGTTATTTATTGATGTATAATTTTAATCTAAATTATTTTATTACTGCAATTTTTCAAGAATTACGAAAATTTTTGAAAATTTTTCATTTAAAACGTCTGTGCTTCTCAAACTATGTACGTTGAGATTGTTTGAAGCTCCTACTCGTTGTATTTCATGCACACGTAACATAGATCGATATGTGTGCGCTAAGAAAATGGCACGCTGCATCGAAAATCTCACTGATTTTACTGAAAAACTGTCAAAGTGAATACGTTTTCGCTCCAAAAACCTCGAGAAAAACGTCACAAATGGGAATGCTAGGCCAGGCCAGCAATAAAGTTATACAAATGTCATTAATTAATCCTAACTGGCGCGATACGCCTGGAGAATTTTGAGAAACGAAACAAATGATAGAAACAATTATTTAAAAAAAATAATTTTAATCCGTAATCTCGCCGTTAATGAGCCGATGGGGTGGGGAAACAATCAAACCCCACCCTTTCAAAAACGCTCTCGCCCGAAAGGACCGTTTTTACATATGTTGTCCGTGCTGTTTGCAAGTGCTTTTTCGATGTTTGGCTAAAAAAGTTGGAATTTATACTGAATTTAAAACATGAAAAGCCGACATCTTTATTCGAGCTTCCGTTTAATAATTCAAATACGTTGACATGGATGACAGTCGTTTAAACCGACATTCTATGTAGCCCCTGTCGACACATTATGTGAAATCAATTCTGTTATGAAATGCGCTTCATTGTTTTTATTGTTTATAGGTACATTTGCTCTTGCTCATTTGTTATTTTTCTATATATTGTTTTGGGAATTTTAAACATGAGAATGTTGTGTTGGATTTACCCAACAAAAGTTGGTCTGTTCGTGCATGCTGCTGCATATTCAAGCTTAAATCCGTGCGTGAATGCTATGGAATTCGCTTGTATTTGTATCACGAGAAAAGCTGATATAAATGCTAAATAGCATTAGTACACATTATTTCACAGTTTCTGGTCAATTTCAAACATTTTCGAAGTAAATATTTGATTCGCATCCATTTTCGGCCTTAATTTTGCCTCATTAATACCAGAAAATGCCCAAGTTTTTCAAGGGTAGTCTATTTAAAATTTTCTATCAAAATTCCCCTACGAAAACGGTGCACAATCATTCCGTTTCAGGATTTTACCCGTCCTTTTCGCCGGATTTAACCCAATCGTTTCCGTTTAGGGGTCCAGCCAAGCTCTGTCCCTTCCCAATGTGAACAAATCAGCTTTGAAGTAGGTAACATGGAATCCGATTTCAGATTTAAAGGCTTCGCGTAGGTACCACACGTGGGCGTACGGATGGGGGTCGGGGGTATACACCCCTAGAGGTTGAAAAAACCCCGCAGATTACTGTAGACCCAAAAATTCTATTTTTAGAAACATTGTTTGCAATTTTTTACGATTTCATCCCTCCCCAGAATTTTCTTGCTGCAGGCCCAACTTAATACACAAGATTAGGACTATAGGAGTAAAACTACTCGTAGGAATCTCCTAAATCTGTTTTTTTTTCAATTTATTTATGCTGATAAACAATCTGTCAATTGCAAAAAAGAATTTCGTCAAGCCATAAAACAGCAAAAACGAGTACGAGAGAAAGCATGAAAAATCAAGCTACAGTATGTATGAAAAGCGCCTCGAGTAATGGAGGTAAAAAATGGCGTAAAGATACATATACACATGAATACCAATTACAAGTATTGACAAAAGCGAAAATCATACATGAAACAAATAAGTGTAGAGCAATAAAACGAAATAAGTATAGTCTGTTTCATTTATCCGAGAGCTTTTTCAGCAAATGTTTTCGGAGGTTACAGTAACCCCTTATTTCTTATTTACTGTAGGTCGCTAGATCTCACTATAGCTATGTAGTAAAGACGGATTTTTCAACAACATTTTTGCGGCATAATTTATTCTCGTCTTCCAGCAGATCAATTAACTTACTGATAAAAATCGTGCATTCATCATATCCTGAGTCGACACTTTAAACACAATCGACTGAGATGTTAAGAAACGCCGCGAACCCCCGCATAGCTCAGTGGTAAAACCTCTTGCTTGTAGTCGAAGCAACCCGGGTTCGATTCCAGCCGATAGCTTTTTGTTTAGCGCACTTACTGTAGTATGTCCCAGCACTGATTAAATGCCTAAATCAAATTTATTTGGGCGTATTAGTGCATTAAAAATGGAAGAATTCTAGCCACTCGCCCTCACTGAGCTGATCTGCCAAAGTACAGTAATTCGTCTTGTTCAGCTTACTGTAGCCCTTAAAAGAATTGACTAAAAAGCTCTCGAATAAATGAAACAGACTATAGGTACATGCGGCTATTTATTAATTATAAGAATCAACACATGTTGAATCGTAATAAATGATCACCAACGACGGCATAAGGTTGCAAAAAATTAAAAGCTTTCACCCTGCTGCGGGTTGCCGGTTCACGTGTACTTGGGGTATGCACCCCAGGAAGGCCGAATAACCCCAGAATTCCATTTCGAAATTTTGTTGTTATTTTTTCGCAATGTTTTGATGCCAAGATAGTGCTCGATGAGAAACGTTGGAAAATGGTTTTTTCGCTATACCACCATTTTAAAGACCATTTTTTGACCTTTGAAAAAGCTTGCACCTTCCCCCTGAAACTTGGTGCTACCCACCTATGGTTGCCGGCTTATTTGCAAAGTACATAGGGCTCCCTTCCCAAGTGATGGGGAAGCCCGCGTTTCCAGAAAGGAGACAAAAATACAGGGCACAATGTTGGCGTTGGGCCAGATAGACTGCTGGGGCTGATCCGCTCACGATGAGCTAGGTTGTATAAGCCCTGTGTTTACTAATGCTGGTTGGACCTAGCCCTCGCGAGACTCAGCGTTACTGGCCATTTGCCCTTTTTCTGTGTCTACGTGTAACTCTGGCCGGCAGTTTCACGACCAGGGCCCGGTTTTACTAACGTAAGTTCGCACTCAGACTTGAGTCGAACTTCGTTAAGAATAAATTTAAGACGGTTTTACTAAAAATTTGAGTCTGACTTAAGTCTAACTTAAGTCAGACTTAAGTCGGACTTTTAGTCAGACTTAAGTCTAACTTAAGTCTAACTTAAGTCAGACTCAAGTCTGCATAAAATCTATCAAAAACATATTACAGCAATGATCTAAATAAATGGCACACAAATTTGTTGCTTTACAGCAAAGAGTGCAGTGTAAAAGAAAAGAAAGCAAATTTCGCGCCATATTTTGCTTTGTTAAATTTGGCTTGCTGTGTTTTGATTTTGGCCGTAATGTCTTCTGACGCGGAAAAACGAGGTATAAATTGGATTCCGAAAGAAACCTAACGTCTAAAAGAACTTTGTCTCGCTAAGCGAGATATCCTCGAAGGAAAACATAATTCTGCCGGTGATCAGCAACGAAAAAAACGTGCATGGGATGATATTTTGAACGATGTGAACGCGACATTTCCAGAGCAGCAAAACGGGATTTACAGGAAATCAAGAAAAAATGGGCTAACTTGAAAATCAAGGCCAAAGGCGAAAACGCAGATATAAAGAAATCGGCCTCTGGAACCAGTGGTGGACCACCAGCTTCACCGCTTTCTCAAGACTCCCAAGATATTATTGCGGCATACAAAAATTCTGACAGTTTTAACGGCACCAGGGAGGCATAAATTCGGCATTGGAGGAGGAACCTCACCAATTGTAAGCTAATTTTTGTGATCTAAAGATGTGCATCTTAAAAATATTTTAGCTATGCAAAACCTGTCGACCCTGTGGCTATTGAAGTGACTGAAGTTGATATTTTTGAAACGTTTTTCAATAGATATGTAAAAAGTAAAAGGTGGTGCCAAAAAACTATCCGCCCATGAGCGCCTGCTTTTCTAAGCTTTAAACCCTCTGCCGCCAAGCCTTTAATTTTGTTCAGTTATTTATTGCTAAAACACGTTTAAGCAAAAATCGTTTTTTCTGATCTACAAAAATATTTAAAAAAATTCATTATTTTTTAATATTTGAAGCCGAAAGTTTGGCTTAAAAAAGCTGATTTTTGGCTTCAAAAAACGAACTTTAAAAATAGAGATACACTGTTGGTCTCTGCAAGCTTATGGTGGTTCTATTATCCTAAAAAGGAACAGAAACAGTCAATTATCCTCATAGGTGAATCTGCGACTTGTCAAATTTGTTCCTATAACTACTAACTTTCAAAAAAGTTTGCAATTATCATTTTGTCAAGTTTTTTGACTTTATCTCACGTAGAGCATTCGCGGTTGGCTTTGATACAAGAATGACATCTCCACAGACGATTTGAAATGATCAAGTTGCGTAAATGCGGAGAGCGATCAATATTTGTTGAACTGGCAACAAAGCTCCGCTTCTTTCTCGTTCAAATGATCCCCAATCCAACAAGTAAAAAATGCTTTGCCGATAAAAACGGTATCGCTGATATAGTTCCAAATCATTGAAAAAATCAAATAGGTTTAACCGATCTCGAAATATTCTATTTTGCCGTAAATGTGGACGTTCTTCATCCAGCAGTAAAAGCAACCGTCCAGCCATGTTAAGAAAAATTTAAGACTGGTACCCCCATGCTTAACTATTACTTAACCCTCGCACCACTAATCAAAATTATAGCAAAAATGTATGGTTTGCTAAAATGAACGTATTTTCTCTTCTACAAGTCAAAAATAATTGATTTTTTTTGTTGGATGCGCAGGTGAATACTGCTGCAAATAAAAACACTACTAGAAGCATCGATTTACTGTAGCAAGCGAGAATACACATCGAAGCCAAATGTTGATTTTTTCCCTGCTTTTTTTTGTCGTTCTTTGCAGGTGTGCTCAAAATTTTTACTGTTAGGTTTGTGCAGGCTATATTTCACGAGATTCGCTGTCCAATTCTCTATCAAAAGAGCTATTGCACTTAGAAAATGAACTTATCTACATTTTTCACGTCAATTCCATGGGTAACAATATGAGGGGTGTACATGAGGTAAAATCATCATGGCGGTAAATATTACCGGCTGTAGTGGTAGGGGGTATTTCAAGTTCCAAGGGGCTGCATTCACCCCAGCCCTCCTCTTACACGCCCATGTGTGATCGCAATCTACTGATTTTTGTTTGGAAACATTATTTTGTCTTGTATGTACAATATAGATCCATGGGTAACAATATGAGGGGTGTACATGAGGTAAAATCATCATGGCGGTAAATATTACCGGCTGTAGTGGTGCCAGGGTTAAATTTGTCACATTTGAGTCAGAATTTAAGTTTGACTTAACTTTAGTAGAACCGGATCTTGCTCAGTTCGAACTAAGTCATTTTTTAAAGTCCGAACTAAGTTCGAACTTATGTAAGTCATTTTTTTAGTAAAACTGTTGAGTTCGAACTTAAAATTTAAGTCCGACTTAAGTCAAAAAAATTACTTAAGTTTGTTTAGTAAAACCGGCTCCAGGACTCCGGTTCAAACGCCTATGACGGGATGTATGTTCATACATATTTACCCCACCAGGCAATATTGCTGATGGCGAGCCATGCTCACCAGGCAATCGTGCACATCAATCGATCAGGCCCAATACGCTCTGATTAAACCGAGAAATTAAGACAACTGCAAGTGATTCGTGCGCTAAGGCGATTTCTTTATAGGCCCGAATGACAGAACGTGGGTTAAACGTAACCTCAGGTTAAACTCGAGTAAAATCCAGCAAAAATCTCGCGTTAATCTCCTTTTGGTATGACAGAAAGCGGGTTAACTTTAACCCAAGGTTAAAGTCGGTTAACATCTCGAGTTAAATGTCGGTATGACAGAAAGCGGGTTAAACCAACGGTGGGTTAAAAATGGTCGATTTAACCTGAGATTTTAAACCTTGCTCCCAGCAGGGTTAAATCTCGAATTGTCTATCTTATTGCATTACTGGCCATACATGTTTAGATTCTGCTGAGCTCAAAATCAATTAGAGCTTTTTCAAACTTGGGGCAAATTTAGAGACCAGTGGCTACGCTATTGGTCAAAACAATTTTTAAAAGCTCGAATTCTTTCGAACATATTTTACAAAAGGCGGTTACATCGATCAGATGTTGATTCAGATTTAGGGACTTCTTATTTTGCTTTTAATTATTTCCTTCATTTTACGTCTTAACTAATTATATTTATTACTTTGACCGATTTTTATTTTCTTATTTTCATCGCATACGCAATGGTTGACGAATCAGTTACAGCATTACTACATATCACATAACATGGCCATTGAACGGTTCGCTTAGCAGTGTACATGTATCCTTTCAGCAGTTCAAATGAACATTTACTACCTTTGATACATGTTCGGCATCGCAAAATACGCGTCAATCTCGGGTTAAAGTAACAAAAAGTCGGGTTACCCTGCTTTAACCCTGGGTTAGCTTACCCGAGTTTAACCCACCTTCTGTCATACGGGTTAAATTTAACCTAAGATTAAAATTAACCGTGGGTTAGCTAACCCGAGAATTCCCGTTAACCTCAGGTTAAACTAACCCACGTTCTGTCATTCGCAGGCACGTAAGTGGCCGTCCTATTTTGGAGGACCAACACGAATTTTGGGGGGCCCGGGGTCCAAAAAGGCCAAAAATAGCACAAAATAACGTTCAAAAAGTCCTATTTTTACGGTTTTTTCTGAATTTTGGGGGGTCCGGACCCCGCATTCCCCCCAAAAAAGTACGTGCCTGGTCATTCGAGCCTTAGTGTTGCATCAGGTCGGCATTGCAGCTTTGATCGTCCTATTTTATGGCGCTGCAAGCGGGTTAATCGATCGATTTGGTTAACCCGTACCCTTGTGTTCCAGGTGGTCATAAAACTCTGCCGATCGCTCGTTTGTACGAGCACTGGTTCGAATTGCGTAAATTCTTACATCTACGCTTATCTATGCTATATTTCATTAGATTCGCTGTCCATTTCTCTATAAAAACAGCTATTCTACTTGAAATTTGAAGTTGTAGACATTGTTTACATCAGGTATATGATGGCGCGCGCGTGCACGGGAGCTCAGAAAATTATTTTTTTCTGAAAATCGACTTTCCAGGTCAAACTTCTTTATTTGTCCTAGGCTTAGGCTTAGATTTATGTGGGTGGTAGTCGGGGATGGAAAAAAACCCGGATTTGAAAATTTTGAATTTCCGGTTTTTATTGGTTTTTATAGAAATGACAACTATAGCTACATACATACAGTAGCTGGGAATACTTCCAACAGCTGCAAGACACGAAACAAACAAAACAAAATAATTTCTCATTCATTCTGTGTGGGGCTAAAATTTACCACCATTAGTAATTTTTAGCATATTTAGCATATTTTTGCAACATTTCCATGTTTTTGGGCTCTAATTTCAGATTGTTCCCTACTGTTTCCATGTAAAAACATTGTTTGCTCTTGTACGTATTATACATATTGAGTCATAGGTAACACTCAGAAACCTCTGGTGATGTCGATTACGTCGTTACATTAGGCGAAATAGAAAGGGAAGCACAAAGAATCGAAACGAAGGAGCAGAAAACGGAAGCGCCACTAGCTGGGGATCGCCACAATCAATTATCCTAAGCTAAGCTAGTTATGTACAGTAAACGCGATCAAACACAATAATACTAACATTGATTATTATAAATGCTCTGTGTCACAGCTAAAAAGACAAAACGATATAAACGGGCAAATTACTGCTAGGACCAAATAATCTGTACACCAAACGCCGTCTGCTCGTATCGGCTATCTAATAACTAGCAAAGAAAAATGCTCCGATGGAACAAAAAAGATGAATATACTTGGAATGTGGATTATTAAGGATGTAAAAGGAGGGGACAAGGAAAAATCTACCTAAAGTCGCAAAATCTGCTAAAAATCATACTTTCTCTAAGCAACGGAAGAAATCAAAGTATATTCTGCGGCCAACACATTAAAATAAATATTTAACCATAAAATGATTGAAAAAGCAGCACATTATCTACGCAGTATATATGGGAAATGATGTTGAGTAAACTAACAGACTTTCTGAGCCAATTGAATGAATGGTTTAAAACAGAAGGAAACACTTAAGTTGACTTGAAACAGACTAAATGTAGGTACACTAGCATGCCCTTAAGGATTGTGTTGTGTACACTAATCAATCGACCCCTGCTTTGCTTGCTTTAATGCTTAAAACAAAATAAAACAACTTTGAATACAATACCACTTAGTTTTCTATCGATCAGGATACGAAGCTAGTCAGCGCCACACCTGAGCGTGGGGGTTTGGAGTATGCACCCCCAGAAACCAAAATACCCCCCAGAAATCAAAATACCCCCCAGAATTCAATTTTTGAAAATTTTTTTCGTTTTTTTCGCAATTTTTTGATGCCAATGGATAGTGCTTGATGAGAAACGTCGAAAAATGGTGTTTTTATCGCCATACCACCATTTTTAAGACCATTTTTTGACCTTCAAAAACTCTTGCACCCCCAGAATTTTTTTGCTGCCCACGTATGGTCAGCGCTGCTACTTGCCAGCAATTTAAAAAAATAAACATTACAGATTTCGTTTATACACTCTTATCTGAAACTTTGAACATTATTTAAAAAAGACACTTTTCTAGAGGCCGCAAAATATACTTCAATTTTTTCCGTTGCTCACAGAAGTATGATTTTTAGCAGATTTTGCGACTTTAGTTAGATTTTTCCTAGTCCCCTCCTTTTACATCCTTAATAATCCACATTCCAAGTATATTCATCTTTTTTGTTCCATCGGAGCATTTTTCTTTGCTAGTACCCTACTTTTAATTAGAATGATTTGAGTACATCAATCAGTAAACACATACAGTAGCATACCACAATAATGACAGCAGTCCAAGAACGCGGAAAACAATATTGATCTTAACATCAGCATTATCCTTTTTAAACAAGACAACCTTACAATTTTTAAACAGATCAAAGTTTTTCAGCATAAACTTTACGCAAATATCAAGTGTAAGGAACACTAACGCTCAGATTTGGAAGGAAAATAAATTTGTAGTATAAACTATATCATATTAACAACAAATGGAATAGTGCAAACTTTACACAACTACTAGGTGTAGAGAAAACTAACAGTCAGATTCCCAATTCTGATTTTACGTAGAACATTTTTAAAATGATTAAACTTCCGCAAGGCTCTAGAATTAAAGTTAATATGCAGAGTAAACTTTACACAACCACAGAGTGTAAAGAAAATTTCAGTCGGATTCGTAATTCTGATATTACTGTGATATTACGATCAACATTTATGAAAAAATTAAGTCAATACAATGGACCGAGGACAACTAAATATCAGATGTAAACCACTTTACACCACTGTTGAGAGCAAACAAGCTGGCGTATCACATTTGGTTTCTGGTTAATTTTTAGACTTGAGATTATGTCCAGACTCATAACCCAGAACTTGGCAGAAAAAACAAGGCAGAAACACGTTAAACTCCCCATTTTTTGACTTTACATTTACCGAAAAAGCTAAATATTGATGTAAACAAACGCAATTCGCTGTGACGCGTACTCCTTAGAAAGTACTTTATTTTTATCCTATTCGACCTCGCCTGACTTCTGAACAGAGAAAGTGGCAAACAAAAAAAATGGACAAACCTGTATTTTCCATTGTCCACCACATTGTAAACTTTAAAAATCTGAACCTAACGCCCCATTGAGTGTAAATAAATTTGGTTCGGGCCAGTTTGTAGCCCTTTGATTGTAGTACGTTTGTATGTGCCAAACTATGTTCCGCAAAATATTTGATATGATTTACCAATCAAAATACGAAAAAAACCTGTTTTTTCGCCCATTTTACATCTCACATTCGAACTTTACACCCCCATAAATAACACAATATTACGTTTTTTTGAACGCGGCTTGCTTCGATGTGTAGCCCTTAGAAGTTACCTTATTTCTTTCTATTTATTCAATTCATTCAAACTCATAACCGAAAATGTTGGCAGGGAAATCTCGGACGAAATCTGTTTCTTTACTCATCCACTAGAGTGTAAAGTTTAAATCCTTGGTACTAATTGCGTATTGATTGTAGAAAAGTTTGCTGGCAAGCACAGGATAGCCCTTGATCAGTAGTACATTTCTGTCGGAAAAAATTTCTTAAATCTCATAACCGGAGTTCTTGACAGGCATAAACAAGTCGAAAACTCGACTAGAATGTGTCTTTTTACCCTCAGATTTTCGCACTCTTTACACTCCCATTCGAGAACTAAGGCGAAATTCAAAAAACAAAAAGTGTCAGCTGCAGAACATAAGTAGATTAATAAGTCAAATGAAGTGCATGGTTTTGCCAAAAGAATTAAAACAATGTTAGACAGTCAGCATTCAGAAGATTCGAACCCATTAGTCTTTTTCTGAATTTGCATGTGAGAAGGGATGCGTAAGCCACTGCGCCAAATCGACATATCGGCGGATTTTAATACTTAGTTAATAATTGAAATATATGCATCATTCTACTAAAGTTTAAGAATAGTGCATTTATGATAATGAAAATAATTATTTATTAAAGACGAGTCAAAAACCTCTGAAATAAGAAAAATCTGATCAAATAATATGCAATACGAAGTTATCTATCGGCATCAGAAAATAGAAGTAAGGTAAAATTCAAAGTTCACCTCTTCATATCTCAACAAACACTGGCTGTATCAAAGTTTAAAGGTCAGATTCGTTATTCTGACCTTATGGAGATAATTTTAAAAAAATTCATCATCCAGGATGCTTTGGACGGGAAAAATTTTTTCAGTGTAAAGTTTACACCTGCACTAATAACGCAATATTGATTGTAAAGAAACAAAATAAATCTTGCCGTGCAGCGCTTAGGACGAGGCACATTTTAAAGATAATTACCACGTTATATCTACCAAGTGTAGAATATGGCCAGAAAAAAACATTTTTTTGTCCCAGACTCTTTACAGTAAACCGCCTCTAAATTTCAAAATATTACTTTTTCGAAAAAAAATTAAAATCACTTCCCTAGATTTTATAAGTGGCTATTTTTTTAAAACCAAACAGACTGCATAGAATGTAAAAATGAGTTAGATATGCTTCTGCGCATGAAAACAGTGAAAAACCGTCTACTTTACACAATATTGCGTTAAAAGAGAAAAAATTGTTATTCGAGATTTTGTGACCCTCTACATTATAAAACTAATTGGACTGCACAAAAACCAAAATTGAGTTAGATAAGCTGAAAACAAGCAAAGAATAAAAAACCCGAATATTTTACATTTTTATGCAACAACCATTGAGTGTAAAGAAATTTTAAGGTCAGATTCGTAATCTACAGCTCGGGGGCAACATTTAAAAAAATTGGCCCGCCGCAAATTATCTGATTTTTCGGTTTACACTTTACACACTCATTGCTAACTCGGTATTGAGTGAAAATAAAAAACAGACTGGCATCGAATTTTTTAATTATCCATCGATTAAAAAAAGCGCACCTCCCAGATGTGTGCCGTTATAGCTGTGAGGGGGGACACAAATTTCGCACTCGCTGTGAAAAACATAAGAAAAAAGGATGGCCAAGTACCTATATTATAGGTAGCGTTATCGCGCTACCTACACATGTTGAATGAGCGCCAACGTTGTGGAAGGCATTGCAGTATCTTACAAAGTGACGGTGTACCCTTACATAATAGACGCACAGCATGACTTCTCTGGGACAAAGTTTCGTAAAATAGACTATAGTTGCACAACTTACTATTAAAGTAGGAGTAATTTTCCCGCCTTTCACTCTTAGTACGAGTAAAAATTTTACTTTACAGTTTAAACGTTTTTTTATTCAATCGCTTCGCTAATTCATTATCATGTATGGGAAGAAAAAGTCGTCGAAAAAACGATAAACGCAACTGATTGGAAAAAATGAAAGTTTACTGTAAGCTTTAGGAGAACACTGATAGATTTTGTGTACACTTTTATAGTCTGCTTAACTTAGGTTTGGACACAAGTTTTGAAAACTGTCTCTGACAACAAGCTGACAGACTGTGATTATAAGATTGATATGATGTATAATTATCGTAATCTGTCGGCTTACTGGCAATAAAAATTCTTGAAATTTATGTCCGAAGTGTGAAACAAAGTATAGGAGTAAAACACTACTATATAAGTAATCTGTAATGAGAAGAAAATTAACTCTGGTCAATTGTAGTACTGCTGACGAAAATTTTTCAATTTCCATCCATCTTCGGCCTTCGTTTTCCTCATTTTTCCACAAAATTTTCTATTTGTTATTCTGGGGGATGCTACGGAAAGAAAATTTACTTCCAGAATTACTTTCTTCGTCAACCCTTTTTACTCCTATATTTACTCCTTACTCCTAGCCTGTGCAACAGGAATACCTCCAATAACTACTCTTTCGTAAACTGCACTCCTAAACGCCTGTGCGACACTGCTATTAATACGTCGGACTGACTAAAGCTATTATGTTCATTTTTATAAAAAATAAACCTCTAGTCCGCTGATCTCATGCTCGATAAAGAAAATAATTCGGACCTTTTGAACAATTTCCCAGCCACCGTTTTTTAGCCGATCCATAATAGCTGCAGTAACGAAACTTTACATACAACTAGCTTATTACTTCTTGTCTTTACACCTGCAAAATAAAGTCAATGAAGGTTGTTTATATTCATACCTAAAATTTGATTACTGTATCTTTATTTCGTCTCTCAAAAAACGGTGGCGGGGAAATTGTTCAAAAGGTCCATATTAATTCATTGTCATGTTGATGAACAAGACTTGTAAAAACAGTGTTTAACAATCTCGAATTGCATACAGGGCTCTACAAATCAATAATAAATAAGTGTACACAATTGAGTCCAAAAGAATATCGACGGAACTTTCCTTAAATAAGAATAAACGAAACAGACAAGGCAATGAATGTTTCATTATTCGCTGGAACTCAGCATAGATCCGTATGTGACTAATAAGTCGATTATTACTCCATTCGTCCAGCCAAATCCTTTTTGAACTTCATATTCACCACCACTGCCGACAGTGTGATGAGCTACATCGTACTTAAAAAGACAACTGTTGCAGTAAAAGAAAAATTTATCAGATAATTTTCGACTCTCCATCCTGGTATACGAATCAAGAAATCTATTATTGACTTAATCAGCAAAATCAACTTTTTGCGTCAACGTAAGTCTTGTCTATAGTCATGTCGACAAGTTTAATGGACCTACTAGACATGATACATGTTACGGCTTGAAATCATGGGTGGAGGTCCTCGGTCATTTTAATGGGGAGGGGTTAATGACCTCAAATTTTTGGCCAAAAACGGCCAAAAATTAGATTTTTTTCAAAAATTGGGGGAAGGCAAAAATTTTCTGGTTTTGAGGGATAGGGCGACGACCAACTTTGGATGGGGGATACCCCATCCTTTGTTACGTGTATGCCACTAAACCATAAAGCGTTTTCATCAGAACGCAAAAAACAACAAAACTCATGTGAGTTAATGCTATTGCTTGATCATTTCAAATGACTGAGCATGCGATATCTTCTACATATTTATTTCGAATCACATAATCATTAAAACCACCGAAAAATGCTATCATATCATCCTACGTATGTACAAATACAATCCCAATATTCCACCAATTGTTGCGCCCCTTCATTCGCAATTATTTAATATCCCGAATTCCATCCCGTACTGATTTGTCGACCATCTTGGCCATGCATGGATAGCAGCCAAATTCTGAAGGGGAAAGGGGTTCTCGTGGGGCAGAATTGCCAAAAATAACACCAGAAATTCAATTCTAGAGGTTTATCGATTTTAGGGGGTCCGCCGGATGCTGGGGAAGGGTTCCCTAGACCCCCATGCGCATGTGTGACCCTGACTCCTTATCTGGGTTCAGAAAGTGCCAGAAATATGATCATATGTATTCTTAGGGGAGTTTGGGTGGGATAGGGGGTTTGACCCAAACGGAATAACAACTGACCCTCACAAAATGGCTGCGTGTCAAAATATCGTTAAAGCTGTGCTTTTTTAACATTTTTAGCAAACATTACTTTGGCTCAAACGTGTCAAATTTTCGGTGCTTCGCGCTCTAAACTTACTTTACAACTCAAATTTTATTTTTGCTCAAATTTTTCTCCGAATTTATTCATATTTTCAAATGTTTTTGTCATAGAAAAACTAGCTTCGTCCGGAACGTCAAAAAACTGTGTTTTTGACGTGTACCTATTGCTTTTTAGCCCAAAAAGGTATTTTATAAAAATGTTTCGGCGCTGACCCCAAGAATTCTCAAATTGTACACGTACGGATAAGATACGCAAAATTGCCATAAACTACTATATCCATACATTTGAGCTAGGGGTGGGGAGATTCCCCACCCAAAGTCGACTGCCCCCATCCCCCGAAGCCGGCAAATTTTTGATTCCCCCCCGATTTTTGAACAAATTTGAAATTTTTGGCCGTTTTTAGGTGTTTTTTTGGCCATTTTTGGCACAAAAATTGTAGGTGGCCGAAAATTGTTGATCCTTAATCCCCTGAGAATTGGACGGGGACCTCCATTAAAAACATTTCGAGCCGTTTTATGCATGACTATATCCATACTTTATGGATAATTTTAGACGCTTTTCACCACACCTGGGCGTGGGGGGTTTGGGGGGGGGTATGCCCCCCAGAAACCAAAATACCCCCCCCCCAGAAATCAAAATACCCCCAGAATTCAATTTTTGGAATTTTTTTTGTTTTTTTTTCGCAATTTTTTGATGCCAATGGATAGTGCTTGATGAGAAACGTCGAAAAATGGTGTTTTTATCGCCATTCCACCATTTTTAAGGCCATTTTTTGACCTTCAAAAAAATCTTGCACCCCCAGAATTTTCTTGCTGCCCACGTATGCTTTTCACTCAGAATTTTGACGTTCGAATGCTACTCTTTTTGGTTGGTTGAGATGGTCCAAGATTATATCGACAAGTTTTGTTTAAGACATTTAAAGTTAATTGTTTCGTTTCATTAATTATCGCTTTTGAAAAAATGCGATATCAATAGAAATTTACCTTCTCGTACATGTGGGTCGTATTCCGGAATATCGAATAAAGCCGACTGACCCATCGACTGGCTATACTGAGTGCCAGCCCTTGCAATCTTAAATCGCCCGTCTTATTAAGGCCCACAATAACCATGTGAACTAATGGCGCCCATGCATTGGGCCAATCCCACTGCTGACCAGTTCGTTTGAAACTTGTTGGAATACCATCTTCATACTGGAGCGCATTAGATTTCTATGAGACAAATAACGAAATTTCGATCGTTGTTAGTCATAATCAGACATACACGTGGGGGGAGGGGGTTTTAGGACTCCTGCCTGAACCCCCAGAATAAAAAATGGAAATTTCTGGGGAAAATGAGGCAAAATGAAGGCCAAAAATGGATCAAAATTAAAAATTTTATCTAAAAGTGCTTAACATTGACCAGAAACTGTGTAATAATGTAGTTTTAACGCTATTTTAGCGCTTTTACCCGTTTTTGAGGTCATTTTGGCCTGTAAAACTCAATTTTTGACCCCGCCCTAGACCGACTGACTCCCCCCAAATCGGCCATGGTGTGAATCTCTGGTTTTAGTCATATACATAGATGCACAGCGTAACTGGTTTGGGGGTCAGCAAGAGATTTTGAGCGTTCTAAATGCTAAAATAGCGCAAAAACTACGTTAATCCACAGTTTCTAATCAATTTCCAGCATTTTTGCTTGAAAATTTTCATTCTAGTTAATTTTCAGACTTCATTTCACCTTATTTCCATTAGAAAATTCTTTATTCACTCTGCAAGTTTAGAACACAAATCCCCACGTACATATCTGGTCACGATTCGTTTTATAAGCAAAAAATATCACATAGAGAGCAGTGGTGGATCTATAGTCTGTTTCACTCAACTTCGGTCATAAATTTTAAAACCATATCCGACAATAAGCTGACAGATCGCGATTATAGCATTGATCTGATATATAATTATCGTAACCCTCGGCTTACTGTCGATGAAAATTCTAAGAATTTATGCACGAAGTCATGTGAAGCAGGCTATAGAATTTTCCTAAGGGAGGCGGTACCCCTACTTTTCCAAACACAGTTGAAAATAGGTTCAAAAATTTGTCATTCACGCGCGAAATAGCGTTTTTTCGGCGTTTTACATTATACACTTTTACTTGAAATCACTTTTAACGCAATATTTTTTCGAAAATTTTTGGAATTTTCGACAATTTTATGCGGACAAAATCATTAAATTTCTTTCATTTTATCGAAAATCTGGCGCGAAGCGCCGGAAAATTTGTAAAATTTAGGCGCATGGACGTTGAAACATGATTTACTGCTTTATTCCCTGTATTTGTAGCATTTGATGCGAAACGTCGAAAATTTTTATTTGATTTAAAATAGAAGAAAACTATGCTAAAATAGCTATTTCTGTTGTTGAAATTGTTTTGAAACCAATTCCATGAGCAGAAAACGGCTTCTACATATGTCTTCAAGAAAGTGAATAAATGTTATTAAAAGGTATTATCCGGCGCGCAGCGCCGAAAAAATTTGAGAAACTATGGTCACTGACGGCCAAAAATCATTGCAAATTACATATCCATTATTTATCTCGCAAATATTTTTGGCCAATAATGGAGAGAGGCGGCCGCCCCCTCTAAATCCGCCCCTGGTAGAGAGCGTCCCTTGTTTAGCAGATTATTTCTTGGCTTTTATTTATGTACTCAAACCTTTGTTTTTGACGAAGCATAACAGTGCATATTTTTATTCAATACAAAATTATGCTTCTATTTCTCGATGCATTTTTTGTCATTAGTTAGTTATCCAGAGACTAAGAAACATAGGAACATAATGTAAGAAATAATGGAAAGCCGTCTCAAATTTTTCTGACTTATCAGATTCACTGCTCGCTTTCCCGTATTTGTAGCATTTGACGAAGAACGTCGAAAAATTGTCAAAAATATGCTCTAAAATTAGAAGAAATGTATACCAAAACAGCTGTTCCTGTCCTTTAAAGTATTTTGAAAGCTTTTCCATGAGCAAAAAATGGCTTCCAGGTCGTAAAGAAAAGAAATAAATGTCTTTGATAGGCATTATCAGGCGCGAAGCGTTGAAAAAATTGAGAAATTATGATCACTGACGGCCAAAAATTATTGCAAATTACATATCCAGTCTTTGCCAAATATTTTTGGTCGATGGGGAGAGCGGCCGCCCCTTAAATCCACCAATGCTGACCTTTAAGCCAACATACCCTTCAAAGTCTGAGCAGTGGCATCCAGGATTTTCATAAAGGGAGCGACACTCCAACTTTATAGAAATAGTTCCAAAATTTGCTAATCTAGCGCTAAGTCTCATTTTTCATCGTGCGTATATTGTTTGAATAATATTAATTTAAGCGAGAATCCGACACTAACACCGGTTTTTTTTAAATTCAGGCACAAGGGCTATTTGCGATGATTGCAATTACTGTTTTTTCCTTTTGTGCGCATGAGCAAATATACAAATCTATTGAAGAATTTGGCGTTAAGCGTGAAAAATTTCGAGAATTCTAGTAAAAAAGAGATAAAGTGTGACAAAATCACAGTATTTTCCTCTCAAAAACCTTTCTAATAGCTTCTTTGCCATCAAAAAGTTATTATAAGCAAAAGAGTGACTATAGGCCATCAGGACAGTCAATACATGCTAAAAACATGATAAATTAGACCTTTGATTATCACAAACCGTTAAGGGATGCACTCTTCTGTCTCGCCATTGAGCCAATAGAGGGGGCGGCCGCTTTCGTTTCCTGTTAAATCGGTGCGGTACTAATGACCATATACGGGCAGCAACATAATTCTCAGGAAGCGGGAGGGGTCTGATAGGGCCAAATCGCCAAAAAAGTTCACCAAAATTCAATTCTGGGGGTCTATCAATTTGAGGGGTCTATCGATTTGAGCGGTCTTCAGATTCTGGGGGTCCAGAACCCCCACGCCCATGTCTGCTAACGATGCATCTGGTGGGAGTGAAACAAATAAATGGGTCCATCTTCTAGTGTATAGGAAAGGTGATCAATAGTAATGGTAAATCAGCTTGAACATACCGTCAGATAAGATTCAATTTTCCGCATAGCAGTGCTTGTGTCTCGAAATTCGAATGCTCCTGTAAATAGAGGGACCAGATTGGCGGGATAAAATTCAGTATTATGTTTTTGTGTGTCCAAATGATAGTCGAACCACGCGCCCTCGGTTTCGTTATAAAACAGCGACATCATCGTTTTTTTACATTCTCTGTGTTTCGACAAGAAATCATTCGCTTTCTCCGTTCTTCCTTGTAAAACAACAATGAATATTATTCAGCAGACTGTAAAAAATAACAATAAAATGAAATCTATGATCTAGAAATCTGTAATCAGTGGCGGAGCATTCTTTGACAGGGGCGGAGCCCCGAATTTCCTAAAAGTGCCCAACATTGTCCGAAAAATTCGACCATTATGCTTAGAGTAGCGATTTTTCGCCATCTTTTGACAGACACGTATCTGTGGGGAGGGGACGTGGGGGGGGGGGGTCGAAAATGCACAAGAAAACTTCAGAAAGTGAAAACAAGTCCCGCTGCATAATTGATTTTTATTGTCAAGAAAAAATAAAGTCAAGAAACTGATATTAATGTTTTGAAAAGAAAGAAATGGCTTAGCTTTAGCTTAGCTGTCTCTTGTTTCGAAGCGGTATCGCCATTTTATATTTTAAATAAATTTTATTCTTGAATAATCATGTGCAGGCAAACGCAAAGGTGTTATGTATGTCGACGCATTCATTCCATTAAAACTATTCCATTAGCCATTAGAAGGGATCCTTCCGAGATCTCTAAATAAAGTTCAAGATATGTCCACTTATTCGTTGCATCTTTGAGTTTTTTATGATTTACAGACAAACCATATCTCTTAAGCGAATAAGAGTAGTAAAATCATGTTTATTCCAAAATCCGACACCTATGTGCATAATGCAAAAATTTAGTCTTTGGATTTTTCATGAAATTTACATGGTTACTCGAACATTTCAATACCTCACTTAAATATAGGTATGTATTTGTGCCAGCTGCTGACTGAAAGTTCATTTCAAACATTCAAAATGATTTACCCACTTCAGCATTCAGATAAGACAGAATTTTGTAACTTCCACAAACATATGCATTCAGATCGACCGGCAATATGAGGCGGATTTTCTGTAGTCTCAAATTCGAACCGTCAGCAAGCCATCGACTGCTGAAATCCCAGCCACTTTCTGCTGCTGATGCTATATTGCTATATAAAACAGCTTTATCCTCTGAAAATTGAATTATCTAAGATTTAAGTTTTAACGTTTCACGAAAAACAGCAAAACAGTGATAATATAATTAATACTATAATATTGGTAAAATAATAAGCGAAAATAATAAGAATAAAAGTGATAATTGCTCTTATTATTATTATTACACTAATAATAATAATTATTATTATTATATCATTAATAAAAATAGTAAGTATTCATAACAATGTGATAATAATATTAATAATAATAATAATAGTAATGATAATCATAATTAATAGTAATGTTATTAATAATAGTAATAGTAATATAAGAATATCACTTGTAAAAAAACTAAATTTCATTGAAAGTCAGACCAAAGGATACTCTGACTCACGGTTTTTTAGCACTACGCTAATGAAACTTGCCCCGTGCTAATGAAAATTTTGGCCCTTAGCACGACCTTTCAACGGATACAAAGACATTTTTTTATGAAAGTTTTATAAAAGCGCTTTTCAACGGATTTTTTAGCGAAAATTCCAAAAAATTTCTGGCGCTTAGCGCCGAGTGTCATATTTTCTGTGTATTTTGCCTTAAGTGCGCGATTTAAACACCCCACCATAAATCTGCGTGCAATCTAATAGATTTAGCATTCATCTCACCTACTTGTTTACCAATTTCTAACACATAATAATTACTTTGTGACAACTTTGCACTGTTTTCTGTTGTTTGAAGATAAAATTTGCTTTGTTATGTTCATTTATCATTCAATTCGTAAGCGTAGTGACGTCTGTTTAAAATTCAAATTAGTATATGGCAACAGCTAATCATTTCTGATGTTGTTATAGGTACAAAGGTTTCAGTTTCTAAGTTTTTTGAGCATTTCAGGAAATCAATAATTCTATTTTAGCAAGAAATTTCTTGATTCATTCAAATCTTGAAAAAACATTGATAAAAAAACATTAATCTGTAGAATATCATGACATTCTTAAACAGCTCAATTAAAAAACAAAAGGACGTGCATTACTGACACGATATGTAGGTATTATACAGGTAAAAAACTGGCGTGCTAATGTAACCTATCCCGTGCTAATGGAAAAAATTTTTATTAGCACTGGTGCTAATGGGGGTCGTGCTAAAAAACGCTGCTCTGACTGAAGGTACTTTGCGTAAAGATGATCAAAAGCGGAAAACAAAAACGCAATTAGGAGAAGCTTCTAAGGTCTCTGGACTGGGTTGAAGCTTTGTTGAAGCAACATTACACTTAGGCTTCCATAACAAAATTATTAACTGAATTAAATAGGTCCGAAATATACCCTAAAGAAGCTTTTAAAAAACACAGAGTTCCTCAACTTGAACCGTACGAGACTCGCTAGTGGTTAGGCTGTCGCTTGGTTTAGGTCCTATTCCGGTCGCTGTACCCGCACAATAAATATCCAAAAGACCAAAAGAAATCATTACACATAGAAGAACCAAAATATCTTAAAACATAAGTTTTGTTGCTCAAATAGAAACTTGTGGAAAAATTACGATTTTTTAGAGTCAGCCCTGATATCTTTTGTGTTGTTCGATTATCATCTGTAAACATAAATATAAGTGTTACATTGAGGCTTGTTACATAAAACAAAAAATTCTTAATTTACACTTTTTGAGTTCGAAACATGGCCTTTTCCTGCAGTGCCTGTATTCGATGTTGGCATGCACCAGTTAAGCAAATATGCCGGGCAAAGCAATCCTTCGGCATATTTGGTGCGGATGCGGTTGAGAATTAGAAAATTCCGTTCGTTATATATTTTTTGATTGGGGTGCATTTCCGCCGCATAGGTCACTTCCGCCGCATAGTTCATTTCCGCCGCATAGTTCACTTCCGCCGCATAGTACAGTTCCGCCGCATATTATGGAATAATTGCTGTATGCGCTACGATTAGCCAAAGTGAGGGGGCGGACCCAACATAAAATGGTCTTATTTCTTGTAAACTTCGCTGAGATAGTCGGTAAAAACTGCATTTTCCTACATTTTTCAACACAAGGTCATAAAATAGGTACTTTTCAATAATTTTCTACTATATTGGCAGTAAAAGTGTCACCTTTAGCCAAATTTAAGGTAATTTATGGTAAATAATTCTCACGATGCGAACCACCTACATTTTTAAGACTTTCTTACATAAAAATGCAATTTTCTCACCAGTCAAATTCGTACTAGCTTCAATACTCGTACATTTAGTCTCACCAATACGAATATATACGGTGGTTCAGTCACACCCCACTTATCCTCATACTTTTCTTTGTTCTATATTCATGTGTGATTGTATCTGTTAAAAAGAATTTATAAAATCAGGTGCATGGAAGTGCTCATTCGTCTTAAATGACAATACTATGCGAATAATTGATTGAAGTTTACAGGATGATCCAGAAAGGAACTGCTTATCCAACGCTGCATAATATGGCTTTATGACTATCAAATAGCTACCTAATAACTGAACTCAGTTATCTAAGTCGGACATAATATTTTTGACTAAAAATTTTTTATTACATTTTGTAGTCGGACATTTTATTTTTTACTAAAAAACTTTTATTACATTTTGTTTAATTAAACGGAAACCCGTATAAGTTCTATGTTTCCAATGCTACATAAACCCTGCTCTAAAATGCACTTTGTGTAATTAACAAAGATAGCGACTGTTCCGTACTACTATGCGGCGGAAATGAACTATGCGGCGGAAGTGAACTATGTGGCGGAACTGGCCTAGGCGGCGGCAGTGACCTATGCGGCGGAAGTGCATCCGACCCTATTTTTTGACTAAATATTAAATGCAAATTACATTCTGCTGCGCTTCTATTAAGAAGGCGGGAACATTTAACATTTAAAGCAAGGTGTCACGTTGTTGACAGACGGGAGAGGTAAAATGCTTTAGTTTGTGCAATTAACGTGACTAAAAAAATGAACGGTGACCAGACCAATACACATGGGCGTGGGAGTCTGAACCCTCCAGAATCTTAAAGACTCCCACAATCGATCGACCCACAGGATTGAATTTTTGGTACTATTTTTAGCAATTTGGCCCCAAAAAACGGATCTCCCAGAATTTTGTTGCTGCCCATGAATGGTGAATACTTGGAAAAAATGTACTACATCTTTACCAATCACGCAACTAGGTTCGAGTCTGCAGAACCAGAAAAATTTGTGCGGGTCGATTTATGATTAGAGATTTAAGACGTGATTCGAGGATGATTTGAGGCAGTAGAAGAGGCACAAAACGTCTTATTTAAAACGCACATCAATTAAAAGCACGCTGAGTATTTAATTTTTTATTTACTTTTTTATACCATTTACTTTTATTTATTTTTAGCATTCACTATCGTTTTCTTCAATAAAAAAATCGATCGCATGCAACTGTACATACCTTCAGGCAGATTCACAGCTGTCTGAACGTCAAACATATAAGATTCAGGTCTTGGAGTATTGGTCGGCGTGTTGTAATGAAACACAATGTGCTTGGTACCATTAATGTCAATTATAATAGAGCGATATTTGTTCCAGAATCGCATTTCTTTTTCTAAAGTTCGCAAGTGTATCGCTGCGAATGACTTTTCTCTGGTGCTCTTGTAGTACTCGTAGAACATGTAGCTCAGCAAGGGAGGTTGGGAGCGTTTTAAATAATATATGCGACCTCCATTTGGCATCAGACCGTACCTAAAATGAGAAAATCGCGTACGAGTCAGCCTAAATTTGCCAAACTTGCCATATTCACAAATATAAGCCTCAGTGAACATCCTGTTCACTCCTATAAAAGAGAAATGCTCTTAATCATAATAGAAAGGCAAAACCGTAAATGAACAATTATTCGCGAATTCAGCAATACGAATTTAAGATTTGGAGCTCTATGCTAGCTTTTTATTCAGTTTAATAAATTGATGCATTTGTTTCAGATACTCAATCATGAATTTTTTCACTAACTTGTCAATTTTGAACAACATTTTTTGTTTTCGCACTAAATTTTAAGCGACAGCACAAGAATCAGATCGAGCGATGCACCAATTCGCCATACTAGAAAATTTCATGTACAGCTCGTTTCTAAGTATTGATTTTCCTAAATTTTGCTTTGCCGAAAGACAGTATTCTACCTACAATAAATCGGTATTGGTGTAGTATGTCTCCACCTTTCCAAAAATGCATCCACCTAGGTGTAGCATGTCTCCACCTCACCTAAAATTACTTTTTTATGTATATTGCTTCCTACATTAAAAAAATTTCTTAGATCCCATTACAGGTGCGCACACCCAAAGTATTGAAGCTAAGTGGGGTCATGTAAAAACCGAAATTGTTAGAAAAATGCGAGGCACGTCGCTTACTTTGCTTCCAGGGCATTTAGCACAATATTGGTACAAGAAGCAGCATATCCATACGCCTTTCAACGACATCATCGCCGAAATAGCAAGACAGTCTCCCCTTATTTAGTTCTCGCAATAATTAACGATATAATTCTTTCCAGTGATAAAAACAAAGAAGACAAAAAAAAACAAAAAAACAGGAAAAAACAAAAAAAAAACAAATTAAAAAGAATTTATTGAGATGGGAACACACCAAGGAAGCTGGATGTCTTCCTATCCATAAAAAAAATCAATTTAGGTGAGGTGGAGACATGCTACACCTAGGTGGATGCATTTTTGGAAAGGTGGAGACATACTACACCAATACCCAATAAATCTAGGCCGTTCGAGACCGCGTCGGAAGATTTTGAGAGTATTCCTCTGCCCGGAATTCAAGCCGCCCAGGCCCTATCTTGGGCATGTGAGGAAGTTTGCGGCCGTACAAGGCCCCGGTGTTACCGAAAGCCCCTATCGCGCCAAGCAAGGATAAATTTAGTGGCTATTCGTTTCAGTTTGCATTTTTACGATCCATCAATGACACTGAATGACCTTTTGTCGGTCAAACTGATATATTCACTTAAAAAATAACTCTTTGAATCCTTGTGCTAGGAATAATCTTTTCGCACGAGGCGATTGGTGCAATATGCGGCGAATCACGAATTTAATGATTTATTGATCACTCCTGTTTATGGAAATTCGAAAAGTTTCGGGCGCTTTGCGCCGAATTTTTCCTTCATTCTGCTTCTAGTTCAAAGTTTTTCCTACGGAGCTCTTATTTGTTTTTATAACGCATTTTTATAATAACTACAGTTGGCATTTGTTAGGAACTAAAAAACGAATCATCAGCAAACTATTATTTTATAGACGAAAATTATTATATGTGAAATTTGAAACCACAAAGTCGGGTGCAGGGGGCGATGAGGGGGCGCCCACCCTCTTCCCATTCCATTGACCATAAATGTAATAGATGGGGAATCATTCACCAGACATGCCCAGCATGGGAATTCTGGGGAATGAACTGTTAAAGCTACCTTTTTGGGGCAAAAATGGTGGGTACGCGCCAGAAACATCGCAGGTTGGCGTTTCTGACGATGCTCTATCTTTCTAGAGCATAAAAACATAAAAAAATTCGAAAAAAGCGAATAAATTGAACAATATATGGGTCGAAACATGAGTATAAGGCGCGAAGCGCCGAAAATTTGGAACTTTTGAGCAAATAGATAGTAAAAAAATACTTAAAAAGGCACTTTTTCTACCGATTTTCAGGAAATTTTCGGAAAGTTTTGTCACCAATTCTAGAGGGGGGAATGAAGAAATTTTTTAATGTTTGCGGGGAGTGAAAATTTCTCTGGGGATGAAATTCCTCCCTAATATCATGTAACTATGTCCTGCACCCAAAGTTGGTCGTCCGGGGTCCCCCTTTCCACAAAGTCAGCAAATTTTCGACCCCGATTTTTTGGAAACAAATTGAATTTTTGGCCGTTTCTAAGTATTTTTTGGCCGTTTTTGGCCAAAAATTGGACGTCATATACCCCCAATGGCCGGAGACTCCCTGTCCAAAATTTCGAGCTATTGCATGTATTCCACTGACCCAACATAGTTGATGAGATAAAGAATAGATCTTGAAAAGATTTTTGGGTCATCATTGATCAGCAAGGGAAAATAAGATAACAAATATAAAATGCGAGATTGATCTCCATAATAATCGTTTACTGTTGATTAAAATTCTCAAAATTCCTTGTCAAGCTACATAAATATTAATGAAACAGACTATAATTACGCATTTGCAATGAAAAATGCAATGAGTCATAATCATAGATGCACAGCATGGCGATCTGGCGGGCAGCCGGTCTGAAATGGTCAAAAATTTAGCTCTTTGGGCCAAAATGACTTCACAGACTCGTATAAGCGCTAAAATGGAATTAAACTACGTTATTACACAGTTTCAGGTCGATTTGATGAACTTTTGAACAAAACTTTCAATTTTCGTCCTTTTGGCCTCCATTTTTCCTCATTTCCCCAATAATTTTCCAATATTCCATTCTAGGGGTGGGGTCTAGACACTAGACCTCCCAAACCCCTACACGCATATCTGGTCATAATCAGACATGTACAGATGGGGGTTGGGGAGGTAGACACCCAGACTGAAAAATGGGAAATTTTCTCGGGAAAATGAGATAAAATGAAGGCCTAAAATGGATTAAAATTGAAAATATTCCCAAAACGTGCTTTAAATTGACCAGAAAGTGTGTGATCCGTAATTTTAACGCTATTTTAAGGCTTAAACCCGTTTTTGATGTCATTTTGACCTAAGAAAGGGCTCAATTTTTAACTCCCAGACTGGCTCAACCCTCGCCTCCGGATCAGCCATGCTATGTATCTATGGTCGTAATAATATATCGGTAGCAGTCGAATTTTGGGTGGTCTGGATGGTGTAAAATTGGCAAAAATTACAAAAAAGTGCCAAAAAATTCAATTTTTAGGGTCTATCGATTTTGAGGGGCCTACCGGATTCCCAGACGGTGTAGAAACCCCAAACCCCCTCTCGCACGCCCACGTGTGGTAATAATGCAATACTGTATAAACAACTTACATTTGTACTAGCTGCAAATAATTTCGTATCATGAACACGGCGGTAACATTCATTCCACATTGCAATAATCCCTTAATTATCCAGTATGCATCCCAGTAGTAAAGTTCGCGAAACCTACCTCCTGGTACAATGAATGGATATGGCGAATATATTAACGACGATGTATACTTTGACTCCAATTTAAAATTCTCGTCTTTGATGGACGGATCGATCTGAGCAATAAAAAATGGTCTTATGGCAATAGCCAAAAAAACCGGTTATTTGCTAATGCACTCTGTTCGTAAAAAATATTTAAGCTCAAAGAGATAAATGGAGGTCAGATGAAGAAATCAGATAAATTGTAACATGGCCGGAGGTGAGTTTCAGAAACGAGTTAAAACACAAGAAATCTTTCTAAAAAAGTGCATAATAATCTAAAAAAATAATATAATTCTTTAATAATATAATTTTCATAATATAATTTTTTATGGTACGTTTCTGCTATTTCTCGCGTCTTTTGTTTCTTTTATATTAATAGCATGCTACACTTCTACCTCTGTCTTCCTCTTTGTTTTCTATTTATTTCCATATTTATCATTATTATTTTATTTATTCATTTATTTATTTTTTATTATTTTTTCTCCAACTCATCCTTTTCTTTCTTTTTTCTCCTATCGATGATTTCTTATTATAATTACTTTGACTTATTTGGTCTTACTTTTTTGCACAGTTCCCGCCATATGCGGTTCAGATCAAGAGCCCTGCAAAGAAAAATGACTAAAATATGATTATTTTTAAAAAAATATGGACTATAAAACCATTGTTTGTAATTCAAATCCGCGATCGCATCGAAATTTTTCGGATTCTCCTTCCAGTCTACCGGTTCATGAGGTAACAGCTCTTTACCTGCATAACCACATAATATTGTAGTCGAAGAAGTGACAGTTCAGTTGCAGAATGTAAAGTTGTTTTTTACTAGCAAAGAAAAATGCTCCGATGGAACAAAAAAGGTAAATATACTTGAATTTCTTCATTGCTAAGGATGTAAAAGGAGGGGGAGTAGGGAAAATTTCCCTATATGCGCAGAAGTCATAGGAATGTGCTAAACAGTTAGACTTCCCCTAAACAACGCAAAACTCGAAGTATATTCTGCGGCCTATGCGCGTTTCTGCAGATTTTCCGTAGTAATTTCGATTATGGTGGCGAGTATTTTGATTACTTTATTTTGGAAAATTTAAAGAAATTTTTTTGTAGTTTTTCAAGAAAACTATCAAGTTGGTCAAGTAGGTGTAAAGTTTACACTATTATCTTTTATTCCAGAGCATTGTGGAAGGTCAAGATTTCATTAAATAAGTAATACATTGATTATTTAATAGTCATGAAAGTGTCTTCAATGCTCTTTTGCGAAACACTTAAATACGCTTTGTGACCATACGTGGGCAGCAAGAAAATTCCAGGGGTGCAAGATTTTTCAAATGTCAAAAAATGGCCTTAAAAGTGGTGGTATGGCGAAAAAACACCATTTTTCGACGTTTCTTATTGAGCACTATCTATTGGCATCAAAAAATTGCGAAAAAAACGAAAAAAATTTTAAAAATCGAATTCTGAGGGGTATTTTGATTTCTGGGGGTATTTTGAGTTTTTGGAGGGGGTGCATACCCCCCAACCCCCACGCCCAGGTGTGTTTGTGATTACACCCTCATTTTTCACAGGCCGCAGAATATACTTCGATTTTTGCGTTGTTTAGGGGAAGTCTAACTGTTTAGCACATTCCTATGGCTTCTGCGCATATAGTGAAATTTTCCCTAGTCCCCTCCTCTTACATCCTTAGCAACGAAGAAATTCAGGTATATTTACCTTTTTTGTTCCATCGGAGCATTTTTCCTTGCTAGTTCCCTTCTTTTATCTAATAATTCAGGCCATATATCCATAGGTGGGCAGCGCCAAAATTCTGGGTGCAAGTAGCTGAAGAAATTTCTTTTTTCGTCTCGAACCCTTTACACTAAAATGATCACAGATCAAGAAATAATGCGTTAAAAGAGAAAAAAATTTACGTCCGTCTAGAAATATTGTAGCCCTCTACATTATAAAACCAATTGCACTGCACAGAAACCAAAACTGAGCTAGATAAGCTTTAGGACACGCTAACAGTAAAAAATCCGTATTCTTTACACCTTTGTGCTACAACCATTGAGTGTAAAGAACTTTTAAGGTCAGATTCGTAATCTACAACTCAGGGGCAACATTTAAAAAAATTGGCCCTCCGCAAATTGTTTGATACCCAATGCTCTGGGCGGAAAAGTGCTTCTCAGTGTAAACTTTACACTTGTGCGAATAACGCAATGTTGGGTGTATAGAAACAAAATAAACCAGGATCTGTAACGCTGAGGTCAGGGCACATTTCAAGCATAATTAGCTTGTTCCGCCTATGCAGCGGAGTGGCTGAAGAAATTTCGTTTTCTGTCTCGAACCTTTTACACTAAAACAATCACAGATCGATAAACATTGCGTTGAAAGAGAAAAAATTTTACGTTTTGAGATGTTGCAACCCTCTACATTATAAAACCAATTGGACTGCACAGAAACCAAAATTGAGTTAGATAAGTTTCAGGACACGCTAACGGTAAAAAATTCGTTTACTTTACATTTTTGTGTAACAACCATTTAGTGCAAAGAAATTTTAATTTCAGATTCGTAATCTACAACTCAGGGGCAACCTTTTTTGAAAAAAATTGGTCCTCTGCAAATTGTTTGATACCCAATGCTCTGGGCGGAAAAGTGCTTCTCAGTGTAAACTTTACACTTGTGCATATAACGCAATATTGGGTGTATAGAAACAAAATAAACTAGGATCTGTAGCACTAAGGTCAGGGCACATTTTAAGCATAATTAACATGTTCCCCCTACTAAGCGAAGTAGCTGAAGAAATTTCGTTTATCGTCTCGAACCCTTTACACTAAAACGATCACAGATCGAGAAATATTGCGTTAAAAAAGAAGACAAATTTTACGTTTCTGAGACATTGTAACCCTCTACATTATAAAACCAATTGGACTGCTTATAAACCAAAATTGAGTTAGATAAGCTTTAGGATACGCTAACAGTAAAAAACCCGTATACTTTACACTTTTATGCAACAACCATTGGGTGTAAAGAAATTTTAAGGTCAAATTCGTAATCTACAACTAAGGAGCAAATTCTTTTAAAAAAATTGGCCCTCCGCAAATTGTTTGATATCCAATGCTCTGGGCGGAAAAATGCTTCTCGGTGTAAGATTTACACTTTTGCTAATACCGCAATATTGGGTGTATAGAAACAAAATAGACTAGGATCTGTAACGTTAAGGTCAGGGCGCATTTTAAACATAATTAGCATGTTCCGCCTATTTAGCGGAGTAGTTAGAGAAATTTCGTTTTTCGTCTCGAAGCCTTTACACTAAAACGATCACAGATCAAGAAATATTGTGTTAAAAGAAATAACAAAATTCGATTTTGAGATATTGCAACCCTCTGCATTATAAAACTAATTGGACTGCACAGAAACCAAAATTGAGTTAAATAAGCTGAAGGACACGCAAAGAGTAAAAAGCACGTATACTTTACACTTTTGTTCAACAACTATTGAGTGTACAGAAATTTTAAGTTCAGATTCGTAATCTACAACTCGGGAGCAACATTTAAAAAAATTGGCCCTCCGCAAATCATTTGATTTTTCGGCTTACAGTTTACACACTCATTGCTAAATCGGTATTGAGTGTAAACAAAAAAAACGACGGACATCGAATTTTTTGATTATTCATCTATTAAAAAAAACCGCACTTCCCAGGTGTGTGTAGTTGTTGCTGTGACGGGGGCACAAATTTCGCACTCAGTGTGATAAACATATAAGAAAAAGGATAGCCAAGTATATTATAGGTAGCGCTATTGCGCTACCTTTGATATCATTACTGTCTTTATTGGTTTGCGGTCGATTGAGCAATTTTAAAGCAAATAAGGCATCGCATAAAAGCTAACTTCTATACTTCTAAATAAATAACAAATACATTTGGACGAGAACACATATTCGATTTGATTTCGATCTTTATTAGAGTCAAGTCTGCTAATTTTCAAAAAATTGCCTGAATTCATCTTCGAACACTCGGATAAGCCCGTCTTTACATTCGCTATAACTTGGCATCATACGTAGGCAGCAACGGAGGGTCCGACGTATCGAAATTGCCAAAAATATCACCAGAAATTCAATTCTAAGGGATCTTCGATTTTTTGGGGGGTCCGCCGGATTCTGAGGATTCAGACCATACGTGGGCAGCAAGAAAATTCTAGGGGTGCAAGATTTTTTTGAAGGTCAAAAAATGGCTTTAAAAATGGTGGTATGGCGATAAAAACACCATTTTTCGACGTTTCTCATCAAGCACTATCCATTGGCATCAAAAAATTGCGAAAAAAATTTTCAAAAATTGAATTCTGGGGGGGTATTTTGATTTCTGGGGGGTATTTTGGTTTCTGGGGGGGGGGTGCATACCCCCCCAAAACCCCCCCACGCCCAGGTGTGGTTCAGACCCCCCGGATCCCCCTAACATCATGTTTTAAGACATGAACGGAATTGAGAAATTGGCCAGGCAAAAATACTAAAATTTGTAGCAGTCAAACTTCAGCATATTCAGAAGGATAACGGAAATATCAAAATAACGCACGAAAATCACAATTCATCATTGGAGCATTTTCAAGCGTTTACATGCAATCTTCGCGTTTTCTACATTTGGCATGAATTTTCTTATCAAATAATGACAAATAAGGGTTTTGACGAATCTCAATGGCCCATAATTTATAGGGAAATCTCGATTTGATAGTACAATAAAAATTAGTCAGATGTACTTTGAATAAATGTTATTTTCTACGCAGCTTTACCAATATTAAATCTTAGATTGATAGTTTATCTACCCTTTTCAGCATTACCGCAGACGCTGCAGCTTATTGAAAGTCAAATATATGATTCTCTTTGCTCACTGATCCTTCCAGACAAAACGAAAATGCGCGAAAAGAAACGCAATACGCTGAATTGCCGAGGGTCAACTATAAACATGCACGTGGGGTTTGAGGGGTCCTGCCTGACCCCCAGAATGAATGACTGGAAAATTTTGTGGGGAAAATGAGGCAAAATGGAGACCCAAAAGGATAAAATTGAAAATTTATTTTACAAAGTGCCTCAGATTGACCAGAAACTGTGTAATAAAAAACTATTTTAGAGCTTATACCAGTTTTTGAGGTCATTGTGGCCCAAAAAGCTGGGAATGGAGATTCCTCCCTCACAAAATCGGACGTCCCCCATCCCCCAAAGCCAGAAAATTTTTGACCCCCCTTCCCGGGCCGTTTTTAGGCGTTTTTTGGAGAAAAAATTGGAGGTCATTTATCTTACTCCCTGAAAATGGCCGGGATCGGTCATTTAGCTTACTCCCAGATCGGCCGTGCTGTGCACCTATGATAAGTAATGACGGCCTTAATAAAACAATAAAAATCTTAAAAATTATAAAAAATGCGGTTCCTGAGCATTTTTTCGCAGTAAGTTCGTCTTTTGCGCATAAAATTATAAAATTATGTTTTATGTTCTTCTAAACAGGTCACGGAAAACCCTGAACCTCTCCAATAAAAAATTGGAGCTTCATCAAAATGTAAAACAGAAATACTGCAACCGTACAATTAAATCATTTCCATGTCGTACTAATAAGTACGCGTTGTCTATTTAACAAGAATAATTTTAAGTTTCGAGAAGACCAGCCAGAATGTGACATTCTTCGCACCAGCTTTTGCTTTGCCACGGGTTACAAGAAATAATGGATCTCATCACAGTCTTTTGTATTCGGCAAAGATTTTGCCCGATGTACAAATACTTCTTTGGACCGTTTTTGTACATGTAAAAAGATTTTTGGAAAGACAAAAACTGTAAAAAGGTGTGTAATTCGCAAAAATTCTGCCGAAATGAGTGATTGTGTGTTCTATATAATTTATGATGACAGAATTAGCATTTCGGGAGAAAAATGTCAATTTTTAGCGCCGTTTTTTGAGACAATTTTTAGTATTTTTTTCCGTCAGAAACCCAGAAATTCGTAAAAATACATTATGAAAGGTCAAAAACCCTGTTATTACTAAGCTGAAAGCTCTATTGTGCCATATTGTAGTACTCCAAAATTTGCATGGTTAACATGTACAAAGACTTTTGGGGACCACCATTGTACACGTACAAAGGGACCTTGTACGAGAAAACACTGGATCGGACCAATTTTTGAACCATGACTTGATTTCTTACCTACCAAAGTCATTGAAATGTTTCTTTACGAATGCTAAAAGCGGTTTTCTCGAAATATTATTCGGATGTTGAAAGGCTCTATGGAAGTCAGCTATAGTTTCGGCTAAAAAGACAAACATTTTAAATAAGTAATGTCAGAATTTAAAAAAACAATCTAATTTATGCATTACGAATTTTCGTTCGCGGAACTTTTTCATCTTAAAATGCTTAGGACGCGAGAAATAGTTGAAAAATTTCAACGCTTTACATTATTATTCAACATCCCATCATACGTGGGCAGCAGCAAAATTCTGGGGGAGGGGAATGCAAGATTTTTCAAAGGTAAAAAAATGGTCTTAAAAATGGTGGTGTGGCGAAAAAACACCATTTTTCATATATATATATATATATATATATATATATATATATATATATATATATATATATATATATATATATATATATATATATATATATATATATATATATATATATATATATATATATATATATATATATATATATATATATATATATATATATATATATTCTATTTATTTATTTTTATATATATATAGAGAAGAGTATCCATTGGCATCAAAAAATTGAGAAAAAAACAAAAACATTTTAAAAATTGAATTCTGGTGGGGGTATTTTTGGTTTCTCGAAGGGGTGCATACCCCCCACGCCCAGGTGTGCATCCCAAGGACAAATATACAGACGTTATCTAACCAGAGGCAGCGTTTCACGGACAGTTAAAAGCAATTCGAAAAAAATCCTTGTTTTGTTATCACATTTGCTAAATAAGTGGACAACCCCATTTTTCTCCCTTAAATTCGTCGCTAATCTCGATATTTTATCCAGACGGTTTAACTTCCATTCCTAAATGCATAGGTCCGGTTAGGAGCTTAAGTCAGGCTTATATGCACACATGGGTGTGGGGTCTGGGGAGTCTGGCTTGACCCCTCTCCCGAGAATCCAGCTGACCCCTACACCCAAAAAATCCGATAGACTCCCAAAATCAAATTTTTGGTGCTATTTTAGGCAATTTTGCCCCATCGGATCCCCCAGAATTTGGCTCCTGCCCATGTATGCTTTTTCCATACTTGAATAGAGCGGCAATTTATTTTATATTAATATGTTTTAGCAATAGCGTTATAAGCTCAATCATACTGGAAACGGATTGAGCTGTACTCAAGCTGACCTCGTATATTTAAAGACTGGAGTCTAGATTACGCTTAGCTTGAGCCAGTGATTTAAAGACGGACATCGATCTTTCTTTATTGATAAGAAGAAATATGTGCGCACATCTAATTGATTAACCTTATTGACATCAATATTAATGCACATTTAATCGATTACTCTTACTGACATCACAAGCAAAGTAAAAATCTTTTAACCTAAAATGTGAATGTGGTGCAGGATTGCGTCAATGCATTAAAAAATAAGTCAGTTTGTGATAATAGTGCAGCGACGCTATTCACATAGGCTAATCAAGTATGTACAGGGTGTTCCGTCTGATCTGTCCCACCGGTTTTTTCATAATAACTCCGCTAATTTTTTTAAAGTTTTTGATGATTTTTTGTACATAGCTGGAAGGTCCCAGAGGAAACCGGATGACAAAATTTGGTCGCTTTTGCTTGTTCATGTTGCAAGCTACATAAGTTTGTGTAAATCTTAGTTTTTGCAGGTTGCCCCATCTAAGTATCCAAACTAATATCTCGCGTTAAGTTAATCAATTCTCAATATTTTTGAAAAGTTTTTCGAGCGAATATAGAATGTGTAATAGACCATCGACTGATGAAGTTTGGAATGATTTGACTGCACATACATACCTTTCAAAATGTGGCATTTTTACAGAACTGACTTTTCTTCGCCATGCAGAAATTGTCGTGCTGACTTTTGACAACAATTTTTCGTGAATCTGCGTAAAACTTTCCAACGGATTTCTTATTAATTCATAAGCATTCAGATACTGATAATTCCTTGTCTTTTATTGCTGAGTGGCATAAATCGTGGGCTATGCATTGATCGCAAAACTCATAAGTTTTAAAAGGAAAAGACTATCAAAAATCTAAGATTTACACCAACTTCTGCAGTTTACACTATGGACAAGCAAAACCCATCAAACATGTCAGCTTGCTTCCTATTGGATCTTTTGCCGTATCAAAAAAATCATAAAAAATAACAAGAGTTAGAAAAAGTTATCATAAAAAAACATGTTATACAGTTAGGTGTATCATAGGTAGCGCGTTAGCGCGTAGCTATAATATACTTGGGTACCCCTAACACCTGTGCATTCCCCCTACAGCTATAACGGGACACTTCTGGAAGGTACGGTTTGTTTTAAAAGAAAGATAATAAAAAAATTCGCTGCCTGTGTTTTTTTTGTTTTTCTTGAAACTCAAAACTGACTGTGTAAAGAAGGTGTAAAGTTTTTGCGTAACGTTATAACATAGGACAAATTTTGGGACATTTATAATGCGGCACGTGGACAACTGAGTATTGAGGACTCGAAGAATTGAACACCATAGGATAATAGAGGGATGAATTCTACAGATGGCCTTTTTTTGTTTTTTGAAATTCGCATTAGTTATCGAATGGCAGTGTAAAGAGTGCGAAAATCTGGGGGTGAAAAAGCACTTTTTAGTCGAGTTTTCAACCTGCTTATGTCTGATACTAACTCCAGTTATGAGTTTTCCGAAATGTTTTCTGACAGAAATGTAGAGCGGATCAAGGGCTACATTCTGCATATAAGCAAAGTCTTCTACGCTCTGTGTTGAGTTAGATCCTGGGGTTTAAAGTTTACACTCTAGTGGATGGTGTAAAAAACTGATTTTAAGTAAGATTTCTCTGCCAAATTTTTCCGCTTATGAGTCAGTGTGAATTGAATACAGCATTAATAAAGTGTCTCTCAGGGGCTCACATCGCAGCAAACTACATTTAAAACGCAATATTGAATTATTAATGGGGGTGTAAAGTTCGAAATCAGAGGTAAAAAATGGGCGAAAAAACACGTTTTTTCCGAATTTTGATAAATAAATCATACCAAATAATTTTTGCAAGAGAATTTCGGCACACAGGAATGTACTACGATTTAAAAGCTACAAATTGTACCAAACCGAATTTCTTTAAACTCAATTGGGAGTTCGGTACGGAATTTTAAAGTTTACAGTGCTCTAAATGATGGAAAATACGTTTTTGTTGCGTTTTTTGTTCGCCAATTTCTCCGTCCAGAAGTCGGGATAAGTCTCATAGAATAAAAATAAAGTGCTTTATATCGGGTGCATGTCAAAGCAAATTGTCTATACATTAATATTTAGCGAGTGTAAAGTCAAAAATTTGGTGTTTAAAATGCGTTTCTGTCTTGTTTTTGTGCCTGCTTCTCCAGTTATGAGTCAGGGACACGATTATCAAGTCTAGAAATGGATCAGGAACCAAATTTGATATGCCAGTCTGGCGCATATGTTTACACTCTACAGTGTTGTAAAGTGGTTTACACCAATTGTTAGTTTGCCCATAGAACATTATGGAGACTTAATTTTTTCATAAATATTAATCGTAATATCGGAACAATATCAAAATTACGAATCTGACCAAAATTTTCTTTACACTAGGTGTTTACATGAAGTTTACACTACATATGTATTTATCTTCGTTTTTGAGCATTCCAGAAACCTAATTTTTTCCTGGATTCTAAAAATTTTCAAAGGATCAAATGTGAGACGTCACGTAGGCGCGATTTGTTTACATCCAACAGTGATGTAAAGTAGTTTACACTCATTGTTTATTTGTCCTTAGACCATTGTAGAGACATAATTTTTTCATGAATGTTGATCATAATATCAGAGTAATTTTTTACATTGCATGTTAGCCTTTGTTCTAGAGCATAGCAAACCGAAATTTTTCCTGAGATCTAAACATTTACAGGGAATGCAATATATACGTCAGTTGGGCGCGCTTGCTTACACTCAGCAGTATTGCAAAGTGGTTTAAACCTAATGTTTATTTGTCTTTAAAACATTATGGAGACTCATTTTTCCGTAAATGTTGAAAGTAATATCGGAGCAATATCAAAATTACGAATCCGACTAAAATATTCTTTACGCTATGTGTTTGTGTAAAGTGTACATTACGTGTTAACGTTAATTCGATAGACTTGCAGAGACTTTGTAACTGAAGTCAAGAAATTTTCAAGGATTCATATGTGAGACATCAATTAAGTGAGTTTGTTTACCCTCAAAAGTAATCTAAAGTGATTTAAAAATTATGTTCAAGTGTCCTTAGATCCTTGAAGAGATGTAATTTTGTCTTAAATGGGTTGCATTAAAGTTAAATCCTTCTTAGCCGTGTTTATAATATGTTTCACAAAATCTTGCACATGGAGAGCAATCGTTTAATTGATGTAAATTGCCTGCAAAAGTGGTTTAAAATGAACCAGCAATCACACTACTGTGCACAGCACACCTGGGCGTGGGGGTTTGGGGGTATGCACCCCCAGAAACCAAAATACCCCCAGAAATCAAAATACCCCCCCAGAATTCAATTTTTGAAATTTTTTTTCGTTTTCGCAATTTTTTGATGCCAATGGATAGTGCTTGATGAGAAACGTCGAAAAATGGTGTTTTTATCGCCATACCACCATTTTTAAGGCCATTTTTCGACCTTCAAAAAATTCTTGCACCCCCCCCCCAGAATTTTCTTGCTGCCCACGTATGGTGCACAGAAGTCGACAAAGATATGCAGCTTTATTGTAATCATGTACATTAATAAGCCGTAAATCGGAAATACACCATTTGGAATGGGAAAGACTGCAGTTAATGAATACACATGTTAAACTTATTATCATAGGTAGCGCGATAGCGCTACCTATAATATACTTGGCCATCCCTTTTCCTTATATGTTTTTCACAGCGAGTGCGAAATTTGTGCCCCCCCCCTCACAGCAACAACGGCACACACCTGGGAGGTGCGGTTTTTTTAATCGATGGATAATTCGATGCCGGTGTTTTTTTCTTTTGTTTACACTCAATACTGAGTTAGCAATGAGCGTGTAAATTGTAAAGCAAAAAATCAAATAATTTGCGGAGGGCCAATGTTTTTTAAAATGTTGCCCCCCCAGCTGTAGATTACGAATCTGACCTTAAAATTACTTTGCACTCAATGGTTGTTGCACAAAAGTGTAAAGTATACGTGTTTTTTACTCTTTGCGTGTCCTTCAGCTTATCTAACTCAATTTTGGTTTCTGTGCAGTCCAATCGGTTCTATAATGTAGAGGGTTGCAAAATCTCAAATTGATTTTTTTCTATCTCATAACGCAATATTTCTTGATCTGTGATCGTTTTAGTGTAAAGGGTTCGAGACGAAAAACGATATCTCTTCAACTACTCCGCTAAGTAGGCGGAACATGCTAATTATGCTTAAAGGTGCCCTGACCTATAGCGCTAGCAGATCCCAGTTTATTTTGTTTTATACACCCAATATTGCGGTATTAGCACAAGTGTAAAGTTTACACCGAGAAGCATTTTTGCGCCCAGAGCGTCGTGAACGATGAATTTTTTTAAATGTTCTCCGTAAGGTCAGAATAACGAATCTGACCTTTAAACTTTTCTACAGCCAGTGGTTGTTGAGGTATAAAGAGGTGAACTTTGAATTATACCTACATCTATTTTCTAATGCCGATAGATAACTCCGTATTGTACATATTTTTGATTAGATTTTTCGTATTTCAGAGGTTTTTGACTCGTCTTTAATAAATAATTATTTTTATCATCATGAATGCACTATTCTTAAACTTCAGTAGGAATGATGAATATCTTTTCAAAATAGGATAATCAAGCTGAAATCTGCTGATATGTCGAGTTGGTGCAGTGGTTGACAACTCCATTCTCGGATGCGGTATTGAACAAAGAATAATGGGTTCGAATCTTCTGAATGCTGACTTTTTCATTTTTTAATTCTTGTGGCAAAACCATGTACTTCATTTGACTCATATATCTCATTTAGGTTCTGCAGATAACACTTTTTTGTTTTTTGAATTTCGCCTCAGTTCTCGAATGGGAGTGTAAAGAGTGCGAAAAATCTGGGGCGAAAAGACACATTTTGGCCGAGTTTTCGACATGTTTATGTCTGCCAACAACTCCAGTTATAGTTTTAGGAAATTTTTTCTGACAGAAATGTACTTCGGATCAAGGGCTATCTTGTGCTATACCATCAAACTTTTCTACAATCAATACGCAGTTAGTACCAGGGTTTAAACTTTACTCTCTAGTGGATGAGTAAAAAAACAGATTTTGTCCAAGATTTCTCTGCCAAAAGCTGGGGTTAATTAAATAAAATAGAAATGAAGTAACTTCTAATGGCTACACGTCGAAGCGAGCCGTCGTGTCAAAAAAACGTTATATTGAGTTGTTTATGGGATGTAAAGTTCGAAATCTGAGGTGTAAAGTGGGCGAAAAAACAGATTTTTTCGTATTTTGATTGATAAATCATATCAAATATTTTGCGGAACATAAGTTTGGCACATCATAAAACTTATAACAATCAAAGGGCAACAAAGTGGCCCGAACCGAATTTATTTACATTCAATGGGCGTTAGGTTCAGATTTTCAAAGTTTACAATGTGGTGGACAGTGGAAAATACGTGTTTGTACAGATTTTTTGTTCGCTCAGTTTTCTGTTCAGAAGTCGGGCGAGGTCGAATAGAATAAAAATAAAGTAAAATTCTAGTTTTTTCTACGTAAAATCAGAATCGGGAATCTGACTGTTAGTATTCTCTACAGTTAGTAGTTTTGTAAAGTTTGCACAATTCATCTTGTTGTTAATATGTAGTTTATATTACAAATTTATTTTTTACTACTAAATCTGAGCGTTAGTGTTCCTTACACTTGATATTTGCGTGAAATTTCGGAATTTTTGCCGAAAAACTTTGTTTTTTAATTTACCAACATCCCACCTTTTCAATTTTCTTAGAGTTTAAAACCTTTTACAATTCTCTTCATAATTTAATGGTAGGTTTAAACTTTAAGTTTCTCTTGGTTTGACAACTCTCGCTTAGCAAGCTCATTTTTCAAAACTTTTTTATAGTGATCAATCGCGTTTAGTTCGGAATTGGTGGACGGCCCTTATTTTATTACTCGGCTTAAATAATCCAAGTGACTGTCTTTTTGATTATTTTCTTTATCGCAAATTCAAACACCCAAATTTCAATTTAAAAATCATAAAAAATTATTTCATAATTTTTATGTAAGATAACTGGCTGGTTGAGAGCTCTTTCTTGTTGTTTTCATTGTTCATTGTGCTCGTAGGAACCAGAAAAGAAATAGTATTTCGCCATAGGTATTCTCTGGCGAAAGCAAGTTAACAAAGCTTTTTGCGTTAATTATTATTTTGGTCCAAAATAGGTCAACTGACCTAGGGCAAAATTCCGGGGTACTTAATTACTACTGCGTTAGGTTTTTAGGGCATAGCTGCCAATAGCTCCGTAGGTACGGACGAATTTAGGTCCGAGGAGTTTGAGACCGTAGTTATTGAGGGTCGTGTGGTTGAGTCCGGCGTTTCGCCTAGCAACTTGACCAGCGCTAAGTGTAGCCAGGTACTTAAGTAAGTCCCGTAGGTACGTTATATGTCGTTTCCAAGTTAATTTAAATGTGGAACGACCTCTATAACTTACAGGACTGTTTAGAATGTAACATATATTTACTATAGCTAATAAAAAATAGTAAACTTTATACTTCCGACAATCAAGAGCATATCTAACTCAGTTTTAAATTCTATGCAGTCTGATTGATTTCAAAAGGTAGACGGTTATAAAATCTAGGGAGTCTTTTTTTAAAACAATATTTTTTAAATTTAGAGGCAATTAATTTATGTTAAGAACAATATTGTTTTCCGCGTTCTTGGACTGCTGTCATTATTGTGGTATGTTACTGTATGTGTTTGCTGACTGATGCACTGAAATCATGCTAATTAAAAGTAGGGTACTAGCAAAGAAAAATGCTCCGATGGAACAAAAAAGATGAATATACTTGGAATTGTGGATTATTAAGGATGTAAAAGGAGGGGACTAGGAAGAATCTACCTAAAGTCGCAAAATCTGCTAAAAATCACACTTTCTCTAAGCAACGCAAAAAATCGAAGTATATTCTGCGGTCAACACATTAGAATAAATATTTAACCATAAAAATGATTGAAAAAGCAGCACGTTAGCTATGCAGCAGCTATGGGAAATGATATCGAGTAACAGTCTTTCTAAGCCAATTGAATGAAATAGCAAACATCGATGCATCCAAAACAATTGCAAGAATTGTTGGTTCAAAACAGTAGGAAACGCGTGAGTTGACTTGAAACAGACTAAATGTAGGTACACTAGCATGCCCGTAACGATTGTGTGCACTAATCAATCGGCCCCTGCTTTGCTTGCTATAATGCTCATAGCAAAATAAAACAACTTTAAATACAATACCACTAAGTTTTCTTTCAATCAGGATACGAAGCTAGTCAGTGTTGCTACTTGCCAGCAATTTAAAAAAAGGAAACATTATAGATTTCGTTTATTATCTGAAATTTTGAAAATTATTTAAAAAAGACACTTTTTAGAGGCCGCAGAATATACTTCGATTTTTTGCGTTGCTTAGAGAAAGTGTGATTTTTAGCAGATTTTGCGACTTTAGGTAGATTCTTCCTAGTCCCCTCCTTTTACATCCTTAATAATCCACAATTCCAAGTATATTCATCTTTTTTGTTCCATCGGAGCATTTTTCTTTGCTAGTATCTGTATATTCAAAATATAGTTTGCTTAATCACTAAAAGTTCAGCCGTGCTCACTCTCCCAAATTCATACTGAAATAGCTGCGCTTTTTATCATTTTCCATAATTACTTCAAAATAAGGCTGTTTTAAAATTTGCCAAAGTTATGGCACAACTAAAATTCTTAATTAGAAAAGGATTATTAATTGTCGCCTGAATTTCGGAATGGATGAAGCCGGAAGCTTTCTTTTATAACAGGCATGCTTTAAGTTATCCAGAAAGTAATAAATACTATCCCGAAAACAAAAATTGATATTTCCATGCTTGAAAGCCTACACGTTTATGCTTCTGTAATTTCAGCTTTTATTATTAATATATTTTCTAAACTTTATTATCTAAAAATGCTAAATTAACTTGGAGCATAATGAAATCTTACCGACCGATTTCTTAAGCGGCATATCAACAAAATCTTTCGGGTCTTTAAATAGACGAAGTCTATTAATAGCGTCTAGTATCGGTCCTTGACAATAAATATGGCTAAAAATATTTTTAATTTGCAAATTTCGATTAATAGTAACGGCACATGAGCTCTGACTTGGCTCATTATGCTATTGCTGTTTTCTGCGCAGGATTCATTATTATTTATTAACTGGAATTTATATTGGTATAAAAGAGCTTTTTGTGTGACTATTTTATGATTTTTTTCATGACTATTTCAAAAACTAATTAGAAAAAATATGGCTAGAAATTCTAAACAATTCTTTTGGCATATTTTATCTATTCCAAACTTTTACCATTATCAGTCATGATTGAATGTTGTCAAACTTTAAAGACTTAACTCTCAATGTATTACTAAACCATAAAATTCATAATTAAATTGTGTCCGCAGCGGCATGATAAAAGGACTCCACACACATATGTCTGACATTATTATCTTAAAGATTATCTTTACCGTAAAAAATAAAGTAATACTTCTAGAAATCTTAATCGCATATCAAAAGTGTCTATAATATCAATGAACTATGCTTATGGTTAATCGGCCTGCAAAAAATAGGATTCTGCAGAGTACGACAAAAATAGGATTCAGAGTACGACAAAAATAGGAATCTTCTTCAAAAAATTGTCTTTATTGGTGAAATAGGAAGCAGACATTTTATGCATGTAAATTTCAACAAACGTCCTAACCTCAGATGAAAAACATAGCGTCTTGAGGGTCAGTCGTAAGGGTTTTTTGGACCAAAATCATCTCAAAAACTAACAGGAATGCTAAAACAGCGTACAATTTGTGTTAGTTAACCCATGTTTTCGGCCAATTTCACGAATTTTTGCAGATTCTTTATTTTTATCCATTTTTAACCTTTATTTAACATTATTTCTCTCAAAAAATTTGCCGTTTTTCAAATCAGGATGTTTAGGCCACACAACTCCCTCCTCACGTGCCGGTTTGGTCCCGTCCCGACGTGAGCCCACTCTTGCATGTTCATTATATATAAAGTACTACTTATGTATCAGTAAAATTATATTACCTACGGCAGGGGTAAATGGGCTTAACGACTGTGTGAGCATCAGGCAAGATAGATGAAAGTGCCAATACGGCGAAATAAAATATCGACAATAGGCCATTTTCCATTTTCCCTGTTTGACTAAGATTGGCAATATTCGATAATCTGTAAGACTTCTATGTGAAGTGTGATGGATGACGCAATTGTAGCGGTGGCTTCTGTGGCAGTTTCGCTATGATTTTGATTAACAGTGTTTCTCTTTAATGTTTTGAATAACTAGCGTAGCCTAATAGTTACATTTATTAGGTAGACGCCGGTTTTTCGGCGTCACTTGTTTCTATGAAAATTTATTGATATCATTTTTGTCGCTATTAGATGTTTCTTCGTTTAAATGTGCACGAGAAAAATTATTCGACGATTGAGGGTGAAGCATTGTGTATAATATGGTCCATGAAAATGTTTCATCATTATTTATATGGTTCTCATTTTATTATTGAAGCAGACCATAAACCTCTAAAACGATTAATAAATCTTGAAGAACTTAGTGGTAAATTAATGCGATGGTCTTTAAAATTACAAGAATTTGATTTTGAAATTCGTCATATTGCTGGAAAAAGAAAACGAAGCTTCGGATTGGCTTCCGAGAAATTTCACTTCTTCTCCAGTTGTTACAGTCGCTCCAGAAATTGAATTTCAAAAAGACGCTAAAAAAGATGAATTTATTTTTAATATTACCTCAGATGAAAAACATAGCGTCTTGAGGGTCAGTCGTAAGGGTTACTGCCCTGTTGACATCCAATGAGTTCGATATTTTTAATAATAGCTTGGTTCGTAAGTATAAGCCTAAACGAACGGGAACGATGATTTGGCAAACGGTCGTTCCAAAGGTTTGGGTGCAACGAGTGCTTGAGGAGCTAAATGATTCCGAATTTGGCGCACATTTCGGAGTAGCGAGGACAGTCAGTAGGATAATGCAACGTTATTGGTGGCCGACGATCTTGTATGACATAGAAAAGTGGTGTATGTCAAATTTGTCAAAAGCGTAAGTCTTCTATTCCTAGTGTTCGTGCTCCTTTACAAATTATTCCAGTGGAACATACGTGGGCAGCACCAAAATTGGGCCAACCCGTAAATCCTACCAGTGTTTCCCCCGGTGAGAGAAACGTTTCTCCCATCGAAATTTACCCCGTTAGGAGAAACGTTTCTCCCATCGAAATTTACCCCGTTGGGAGAAACGATTCTCCAGGAGAAATGTTTCTCCCATCGAAATTTACCCCGGTGGGAGAAAGGTTTCTCCAGGGAGAAACGTTTTCCCCATCAATTTGCTTATCATGATTTCGCCGTTTCTCACAGGCTCCGTGTGTGGTTACCTATGCTTATCATGGTTTCGCCGTTTCTACCGTTTTCCCAGGCTCCGGGTTGGGTTACCTTTGCTTATCATTGTTTCGCCGTTTCTCCCGTTTCTCCCAAGCTCCGGGTGTGGTTACCTATACTTATCAAAGTTTCGCCGTTTCTCCCGTTTCTCCCAGGCTCCGGGTTTGGTTACCTATGCTTATCATGGTTTCGCCGTTTCTCCCGTTTCTACCAGGCTCCGGGTTTGGTTACCTATGCTTATCACGGTTTCACCGTTTCTCCCAGGCTCGGGTGTGGTTACCTTGCTTGTCATGGTTTCGCCGTTTCTCCCGTTTCTCCGAGGCTCCGGGTGTGGTTACCTATGCTTATCATGGTTTCGCCGTTTCTCCCGTTTCTCCGAGGCTCGGGGTGTGGTTACCTATGCTTATCATGGTTTCGCCGTTTCTCCCGTTTCTCCTGGCTCCGGGTTTGGTTACCTACGCTAATCATGGTTTCGCCGTTTCTCTCAGGCTCGGGTGTGAGTTACCTATGCTTATCATGGTTTCTCCGTTTCTCTCGTTTCTCACTGGCTCCGAGTGTGGTTACCTACGCTTATCATGGTTTCGCCGTTTCTCCCGTTTCTCCGAGGTTCCGGGCATGGTTACCTATGCTTATCATGGTTTCGCCGTTTCTACCGTTTTTCCCAGGCTCCGGGTTGGGTTACCTATGCTTATCATTGTTTCGCCGTTTCTCCCGTTTCTCCCAAGCTCCGGGTGTGGTTACCTATACTTATCAAAGTTTCGCCGTTTCTCCCGTTTCTCCCAGGCTCCGGGTTGGGTTACCTATGCTTATCAAAGTTTCGCCGTTTCTCCCGTTTCTCCCAGGCTCCGGGTTTGGTTACCTATGCTTATCATGGTTTCGCCGTTTCTCCCGTTTCTCCCAGGCTCCGGGTTTGGTTACCTATGCTTATCACGGTTTCACCGTTTCTCCCAGGCTCCGGGTGTGGTTACCTTGCTTGTCATGGTTTCGCCGTTTCTCCCGTTTCTCCGAGGCTCCGGGTGTGGTCACCTATGCTTATCATGGTTTCGCCGTTTCTCCCGTTTCTCCGAGGCTCCGGTTGTGGTTACCTATGCTTATCATGGTTTCGCCGTTTCTCCGTTTCTCCTGGCTCCGGGTTTGGTTACCTACGCTTATCATGGTTTCACCGTTTCTCTCAGGCTCCGGGTGTGGTTACCTATGCTTATCATGGTTTCGCCGTTTCTCTCGTTTCTCACTGGCTCCGAGTGTGGTTACCTACGCTTATCATGGTTTCGCCGTTTCTCCCGTTTCTCCGAGGCTCCGGGCGTGGTTACCTATGCTTATCATGGTTTTCGCCGTTTCTCCCGTTTCTCCGAGGCTCCGGGTGTGGTTACCTATGCTTATCATGGTTTCGCCGTTTCTCCCGTTTCTCCTGGCTCCGGGTTTGGTTACCTACGCTTATCATGGTTTCGCCGTTTCTCTCAGGCTCCGGGTGTGGTTACCTATGCTTATCATGGTTTCGCCGTTTTTCCTATTTCTCCCTGGCTCTAAGTGTGGTTACCTATGCTTATCATGGTTTCGCCGTTTCTCATGGCTCCGGGTTTGGTTACCTAAGCTTATCATGGTTTCGCCGTTTCTCTCAGGCTCTGGGTGTGGTTACCTATGCTTATCATGGTTTCGCCGTTTCTTCCGTTTCTCCCTGGCTCCGAGTGTGGTTAACTATGCTTATCATGGTTTCGCCGTTTTTCCCGTTTCTCCTGGCTCCGGGTTTGGTTACCTACGCTTATCATGGTTTCGCCGTTTCTCTCAGGCTCCGGGTGTGGTTACTTATGCTTATCATGGTTTCGCCGTTTCTCCCGTTTCTCCGAGGCTCCAGGTGTGGTTACCTATGCTTATCATGGTTTCGCCGTTTCTCCCGTTTCTCCTGGCTCCGGGTTTTGGTTACCTACGCTTATCATGGTTTCGCCGTTTCTCTCAGGCTCCGGGTGTGGTTACCTATGCTTATCATGGTTTCGCCGTTTCTCCCGTTTCTCCTGGCTCCGGGTTTGGTTACCTACGCTTATCATGGTTTCGCCGTTTCTCTCAGGCTCCGGGTGTGGTTACCTATGCTTATCATGGTTTCGCCGTTTCTCTCGTTTCTCACTGGCTCCGAGTGTGGTTACCTACGCTTATCATGGTTTCGCCGTTTCTCCGAGGCTCCGGGCGTGGTTACCTATGCTTATCATGGTTTCGCCGTTTCTCCCGTTTCTCCGAGGCTCCGGGTGTGGTTACCTATGCTTATCATGGTTTCGCCGTTTCTCCCGTTTCTCCTGGCTCCGGGTTTGGTTACCTACGCTTATCATGGTTTCGCCGTTTCTCTCAGGCTCCGGGTGTGGTTACCTATGCTTATCATGGTTTCGCCGTTTTTCCTATTTCTCCCTGGCTCTAAGTGTGGTTACCTATGCTTATCATGGTTTCGCCGTTTCTCATGGTTCCGGGTTTGGTTACCTAAGCTTATCATGGTTTCGCCGTTTCTCTCAGGCTCCGGGTGTGGTTACCTATGCTTATCATGGTTTCGCCGTTTCTTCCGTTTCTCCCTGGCTCCGAGTGTGGTTAACTATGCTTATCATGGTTTCGCCGTTTCTCCCGTTTCTCCTGGCTCCGGGTTTGGTTACCTACGCTTATCATGGTTTCGCCGTTTCTCTCAGGCTCCGGGTGTGGTTACTTATGCTTATCATGGTTTCGCCGTTTCTCCCGTTTCTCCGAGGCTCCAGGTGTGGTTACCTATGCTTATCATGGTTTCGCCGTTTCTCTCGTTTCTCACTGGCTCCGGGTTTGGTTACCTACGCTTATCATGGTTTCGCCGTTTCTCTCAGGCTCCGGGTGTGGTTACCTATGCTTATCATGGTTTCGCCGTTTCTCCCGTTTCTCCTGGCTCCGGGTTTGGTTACCTACGCTTATCATGGTTTCGCCGTTTCTCTCAGGCTCCGGGTGTGGTTACCTATGCTTATCATGGTTTCGCCGTTTCTCCCGTTTCCCCCTGGCTCCGAGTGTGGTTACCTATGCTTATCATGCTATTTCTTTCTTCCTATCTTTTTCATTAGTAGGATTTACGGGTTGGGCCCCAAAATTCTGGGGGGTGCAAGATTTTTCAAAGGTAAAAAATGACCTTAAAAATGGTGGTATGACGAAAAAAACATCATTTTTCAACGTTTCTCATCGAGCACTATCCATTGGCATCAAAAAATTGCCAAAAAACACACAAAAAATTTCAAAAATTGAATTCTGGGGGGTATTTTGGGTCCTCACGGGGGGGGTGCATACCCCTAAATCCCCAGCCCGCCCAGGTGTGCAGTGGAAGGACCATGGGATAGGGTAGCAGTTGATTGTTTAGAATACAAAGTGTCGGAAAATGGTAATCGCTACGTTATTGTTTTCTTTGCTTATCTGACCAAATGGGCTGAAGCATTTCCGATTCCTGATCTATAAAGGCGTAACAACAATTGCTCGCGTATTTTTACGAGAAATAGTTTGCAGGTTTGGGGCACCAAGAGAATTACTTTCTGACAGAGGAGGTAATTTCACCTCTCAGCTTATGCAAGACGTGTGCGCTATGCTGAAGATACATAAGGTGTACACCTCTCCGTATCCTCAAACGGACGGTTTGGTTGAAAGATTCAATCGAACGCTGTCCGGATCTTTATCAACGTTAGTTTCGCGTAATCCTGAACGTTGGTGGGATACACTAATATCTTACGTATTATTTGCATATCGTTGTTGTCAGCAAGAATCAACTGGTATTTCTCCATTCATGTTTATGTTTGGTAGGGAACCTCGTTAGTCGTTACCACACATGGGCGTGGGAGGTCTGGGGAGTCTGGACTCCCCAGAAACCAAAATACCCCCAGAAATCAAAATACTCCCCAGAATTCAATTTTTGAAAATTTTTTCGTTTTTTTCGCAATTTTTTGATGCCAATGGATAGTGCTTGATGAGAAACGTCGAAAACTGGTGTTTTTATCGCCATACCACCATTTTTAAGGCCATTTTTTTACCTTCAAAAAATCTTGCACCCCCAGAATTTTCTTGCTGCCCACGTATGGTCGTTACCCTTTAGAAATACAAACTAGTGCAGCTCAAAGATCAGGTTGTTCTGAAGAATTATTTTTGGATGTTTTGCAATAAACTTTATCGGAAATGCAAGAAAAGGCTAAAACTTGGATCAAAAAAGCGACCACCAAAAAGACGAATTTGATAAGAAGGCAACCTCTTATGCATTTGAAATTGGTTATATTGTTTATTTGCGTAAAAACTACTTCGTTGAGGGTGAAAGCCATAAACTATTTCCAAAATGGGTTGGTCCGTTCGAAATTATCGAAAAAATATCGAATGTCAATTTTTGAATAGCATTATGCGCCGATAAACGAGTCAAAAAGTTAGTTCATGTAAATCGTTTAAAAAAGGTGAAAGACCTAACGATTTGGGACATGAAAAAGAGCCAATAAATGGTGATATTGTTTTCGCTAAGGAAAAGGGTATCCCTTTTGGCCTGATCGAATCTGCGAATTTTTTGAAATTCCACAGAAGCTTACCATGTGCGATTATAAGAAAATTCCAGTTTATTTCTTCATAAAATCATTTTATGGATTATGTGAACACGAACTAATGATTCCATTTAACGAAAATTTGGCAAAATTTAGCAAGTGTCGCTTGCGAGGCTTTCCTATTGCTTTGGAAATGGCTTCTAGAGCAATTAATGATGCCAAAAATGCCGAACCACATTAATCTGTCTATTGTTCTGCATACGTAATTGTATATATGTTTAGTTCGATTTTTCTCTCAACGATTAATTTAATTTAATATTTTAAATATTTTATATAGCGATTTTAATATGGCACAACCTTATTTTGGTCTGATTTGGGACGGTTTATCGGGAGTAATTGTAATGGACGGTAATTTTGGTCGGAAAAATCGAGTATTTAATAATTATTTTGGTCGAGCGCCATTACAAATTCGAGAATTATAACTAATTAATAACATTTCGAATTGCGAAATTATGGTGGAAAAGTTGGGAAAGCCAATTATGGAAGGTTGGCCAGCGATAATTGGTGTTGATTGTGAGTTTGTAAATGGTTCACATCCTTATTATTATTGGAATGACACCGATAAAAAATTTTCTTCGATCTCTATTACTAATAATTCAAAAGGAGGATTTGCTCAGTTGATTCAATTAGCTCGTTTGGACGGTTTGATTTATTTGGTGGACTTATTTGCGTTTCGTACATTCCCAAATGCGATTTTGGACTTATTTTCTGATAAATCTGTTATAAAATTTGGACAAAAATTTATAACGATTGTTTAGCACTTGGTAGAGCATTTATCGAATGTAAAGTTATTGAACACGCCAAAATTTATGATTTTTTCTAAAAATGTAAATATTTTCAAAAGGAAAAAACGATAGATAATATTAACATTGTGAACAGAAATCGTTGTTCATTATCGTCGTTTATCTATTTTGGATTCGGTCGCAGCTTATTCTGGAAAGAAAAAAATTACGGATTTTTCGCGCAAAATGGTTGTATATTCAGCGCGTGACGCGCTTTCCGCGACGGATTTAGGCGTTTTGTGGGCGTACTATGATCTAGAATGGCTCCCAGGCGTCGAGGATAGGGGCTCTGCTAACGCAGAAGGGAGTACTCCTAAGGCCATACGCGATAGAAGCGTCGATCCGCGGGGAATCAGTGTACCAGTCGGGCCGGTGGCGAACGCGTCCGTGAAAAAGTCAAGCAGCGAGTTGAGGCGGTCGGAAAATGTGTTCGTTGGTGAAAAAGGGTGGTGGATTTGAACGAGGCGTTCAATGGTCTACTATACGGTTGTCGTCAACGAATTTCGTCCGATATTCGACTGTTCCGACGATTTTGGCTGAAGTTATACAAGTCGAAACAGGAGTGGAATGCGGTAGCCCAGGAATTTTTCGACGGTCGTGTGGCGGCGTACACAGGATCCTGTCAGCATCACCACGATGCGATGGTGCAGATCCTTAGGATTCGAATGGATTTATTGATTCGATCTTTTATTGGGCCGCACAAAGATTACGTTATTAGGAAAGCAACGACAAAATTGGGTCGTTAGCATACGTGGGCAGCAAGAAAATTCTGGGGGAGGGTTGCAAGATTTTTCAAAGGTCAAAAAATGACCCTAAAAGTGGTGGTATGGCGGAAAAACACCATTTTCGACGTTTCTCATTAAGCACTATCTATTGGCATCAAAAAATTGCGAAAAAACGAAAAAACAATTTAAAAATTGAATTCTGGGGGTATTTTGATTTCTGGGGGGTATTTTGGTTTCTCGAGGGGTGCATACCCCCAACCCCCCACGCCCAGGTGTGGTCGTAAGCCGAAATCGTTTGGCGAAGCTTTCAAAACAGCTTATCCAAAGACAGTTGAATTTCAAAAACGTTGGCGCGTATTGAATCGTGATTATCGTTCTAATGTGGTGCGGGTTCGCAAGAATCCAGGGAATAAACCCTACAAGTGAAGGGCTGTGAAGTCCCGGGATGGTGGTCCTCATAGGGCCGAGGAATGTAGTGGTAGCTTCATTTATTTGGGTGCTTTCAAAACGTTGGGGCAGTTTCGCTATGATTTTGATTAACAGTGTTTCTGTTTAACGTTTTGAATAACTTGCATAGCCTAATAGTTACATTTATTAGGTAGACGCCGGTTTTCGGGCGTCACTTGTTCTATGTAAATTTATTGATATCATTTTTGTCGCTATTAGATGTTTCTTCGTTTATGAGTCAAAATAAAACATTAGTAGAGATTTACGACGGTCGATCGGGACTAAAATAAGGGTCAGCGTCATACGTGGGCAGCAAGGAAATTCTGGGGGGTGCAAGATTTTTCAAAGGTCAAAAAATGGCCTTAAAATGGTGGTATGGCGAAAAAAACACAATTTTTCAACGTTTCTCACCGAGCACTATCTATTGGCATCAAAAAATTGCGAAAAAAACACACAAAAAATTCAAAAATTGATTTCTGGGGGGTATTTTGGTTTTCTCGTGGAGGTGCATACCCTCCCCCAATCCTCCCCACGCCCAGGTGTGGTCAGCGTGGGTTTGCCCGGTTCATTTGTTGTGCGTATAATATTCTGCATTTTTACTAATTGTATTATTGGTTTGCGTTGGATAATACATTAGCATTTGACAGTGTTCAGTGTTCACCCTCAGAATTCCCAAGCTTTTTTATATCTGCCCGTTCATATATTAAAACAAGAATGTAGACATAATACATACAAAAAAGGAAAGATTATTTATCATATTTTATATTGAATAAAACCAATCTAGTCAATAGAATAACTAAATGTAAAAATAAAGTATAATTAAAAAAATAAACAATAAGGATTAATAAAAATCAGAATGCCCGTAGTAAACACTCGCGCAGCTTACTCCTCATTCAGAACATCCGAAGTATAGTGCACACACTAAATCATGAAATCAGATTCTAAAGCCAGGCAAAAGGGTTGGGTGGACTTGCCAGAAATTAAGTTAATTTACTTCAAATTGAAGGATAAGATCAAAATTAAATCATCAAGTCGCACAACTTTCTTTATCTGCAGTTTGTTTATCTACTTGAAAAATTCGTGTTCTCCTCTTTGCCCATATTACTTCCCATCACTAATGTGCAACATAGTCCCTAGCTCTCCTATACGGCAATATGGGAAAGTGTATGGTTTAAAGAAATCGACATATTTTCCTTTCTATTGGTTAGAAATCGTTAAATAATATCTTGTTAGATGCGCAAGTTGATACTGCTGCGAATATAAGCATTTTAAGCATCTACGGTTCACTGTAGCGGGTGAAAAACCACTTTGAAAAATTTGGCATCGGAATGCCAAATTTTTACAATTTTTGTTGTTTTTTGTGCATTTTTGATGCAAATTCTTACATATACCGCTTACACATACTTTATTTTACGAGATTCGCGGTCCTTTTATCTATAAAAAGAGTTATTATAGTTAAAACTTGGACTGGTAGACATTTTTCACGACAGGTATATGATAGCGCGCGCGCTTGCTCACAGGAGTTAAAAAAATTATTTTTTTCTGGAAGTCACCTTTCCTGGTCAAACTTCTTTATTTTTACTAGGATTAGGCTTAGATTTATGTAGGTGGTAGTCAGGGATGGAAAAAACCCAGATTTTTATATTTTGAATGTTGGGTTTTTGGGTTTTTTGTGTGGTTTTTTCAGGGTTTTATTGGGTTTTTTATGAAATGAAAAAATGATAGCCAGAGCTACATACAGTAGCTGGGAATCACACCTGGGCGTGAGGGGGGATTCGGGGGTATGCAAATGCAACCCCCGAGAAACCAAAATAACCCCCCCCAGAAATCAAAATACCCCTCCCCAGAATTCAATTTCTGAAATTTTTTCGTTTTTTTCGCAATTTTTTGATGCCAATGGATAGTGCTTGATGAGAAACGTCGAAAATGGTGTTTTTACGCCATACCACCATTTTTAAGGCCATTTTTGACCTTTGGAAAATCTTGCACCCCCAGAATTTCCTTGCTGCCCACGTATGCTGGGAATAGTCCGAAGCTGCAAGCAGAAACAAACAAAATAAGGTAGGTTTTCATTCATTCTGTGTGGGAGGGTAAAATTTACCCCAACTAGTTATATTGCATATTTATCATATTTTTGCCAAATTTCCATATTTTTGGGCTCCATATCAAAATTTTTAACTGTTTCGATGTAAAAACATTGTTTGCTCTTGTATGTACTATATTCATTCAAAGCTGAAACTATGAAGTACATCTATGACATAGAATCATGATGGGGTAATTTTCACCCCGATTAAGAGTGCTAGAGTTAATTGGAAAAATCCCCTAAAGGATTCATTTTTTTGTCTCCCAAACTTTTCGCTGATTATTAAATCTTCAATTCAGTAATTTACAGTTCAAAATTAAAAGAAAAGCTAAAATAAGCATAAAAAAGAGCTGCAGGCCTGATTGTTCAAGCATTATAAATAATTAAGCTATGGAATCTGGCATGAATCCAAAAGCCCTTCGTTGAAAATCGGCTAAAATTAGAAGAAAAATTTTCGAATTAGAAATCTATCATGACTCAGCTCATTCTCATTGGGTCAAAAAGATTTTAAAGGGGCTAAAGATAAATATATACGAGTATAAGTAAGTAACAAATAAAAATACAAAAATAAGCACCATTTTTATAGCACAAAAATGAAAACTATTTGATTGGGTATCTAGTATATTAACAAACTACTTATAAGATTGTAGCATATTCAATCATCTCACTATATCTCTGATGAAAAGATTGAAACCAATTAATAGACGAATACAAGGACAGCCGATTAACGATTGCGTACTTATAGGGAATAATTCATGTTATCAAGTGAATAGTGAAGTAAATTTGCATTAGAGTAATCCGAGTTACTATCTAATTCCAGGTGTATAAAAAATTCAGTGACGCTAGAAAATATTCAGAATTTCTCCACTAATTTTATAGTTACAGACACACATGGGCGTGGGGTTTGGGGGTATACACCCCCAGAAGTTGAAATACCCCCCCCAGAAATCAAAATACCCCCCCAGAAAAAATTTTTTTTGCTTTATCAGCAATTTTTTGATGCCATTGGATGATGAGAAACGTCGAAAAATGGTGTTTTTTTGCCATACGACCACACCTGGGCGTGAGGGGGGTTTGGGGGGTATGCACCCCCCCAGAAACCAAAATACCCCCAGAAATCAAAATACCCCCCCCAGAATTCAATTTATGAAAATTTTTTCGCTTTTTCTTCGCAATTTTTTGATGCCAATGGATAGTGCTTGATGAGAAACGTCGAAAAATGGTGTTTTTATCACCATACCATCGTTTTTAGGCCATTTTTTGACCTTCAAAAATCTTACCCCCCCCCAGAAATTTCTTGCTGCCCACGTAGCATACGACCACTTTTAAGACCATTTTTTGACCTTTTAAAAATTTTTCATTTCCAGAATTTCTTACCCCCAAATTTCGGTGCTGCTCACCTATGGTTACAGATTTGTCAAAAAATTCAAATCAGTCTTACTTAGACCAAAATAGAGATTTAGTGCCGCCAACCGAACGGCAAAAAAATTTAAATGATTCGACGACTCTGAAAACAACTTTTAAGAAATAGTTTCGTATATAAATTCAGCACGTCTGAGTGGAAAAAGTTTGGTAAAACCAAATTTATTCTACCTTTTCTTTCTGTACTTCAATGTCATGTAAAACATTTCCTTGTAATATTCATGAGCGCAAGTGAAGTTAAGAGAATAAACCAGTCTATTAAATGTTAATTCGTTTTCGACGCTTATAAATGTGATGCCTATTGTTTGATAATCACTTTTAAATTCAATTCCATGTTGTTGCCTACTACTTAGTAAGTAGATGAATCTAAAATTTTTTCTAACGAACAATAATAGGTAAAGTTTGTATCCTTTATTTAAGCAGGCCTCACAAAAATATTTTCATCAAGAATTTCGGCATTGCAGCAACCTTTACAAGGTTGGGTTGACTGCCCGTTTACAAACTGATTAGTCGATCAAGGATTTTCGATCTTTCGATTCGTCCTAGACTTTTATTACAAAATTCTGATAAACGAAAAGTAAATTCCAATGAAATTGAAGGCGCGGGCGATAAATGTGAAAAATCCATCCTTTGGCAGAAATAAGTAGCAAAAAATGAATGTTCCGTTCAAAGAGCTGCCGCAGGTCACCACTTGTGGGCGTGGAGGGTATGCACCATAAGGTGGGCAGCACCAAAATTCTGGGGTGAAAAAATTTCTGGGGGGGGTGAAAAATTTTTAAAGGCCGAAAATGGCCTTAAAAATGGTGGTATGGCGAAAAAACACCATTTTTCGACGTTTCTCATCAAGCTCTATCCAATGGCATCAAAAAATTGCTAAAAAGCAAAAAAAAATTTCTTGGGGGGGGGGGTATTTCAACTTCTGGGGGGTGCATACCCCCCAAACCCCCCCCTTCCCACACGCCCATGTGTGGTATGCACCTCACAAGAACTTGAAATACCCTCCCCAGAAATCCAGAATACCCCCGAATTCAAATTTTGAAATTTTTTGCTTTTCTAGTGATTTTTGATGCCATTGGATAAGTGCAGATGAGAATCGTCGAAAAATGGTGTTTTTTTTTCGCCATACGACCACTCTTAAGACCATTTTTTGACCTTTGAAAATTTTTCACCCCCACCCATAATTTCGGTGCTGCCCACCTATGCAGGTCACCCCCTTGTTCTGCATCCGATCGAAGAATTAGGAAAAGCTAAGGTTAATCAAGTCAGAGATCAGACCTAATACAGTTTACGTTCTGCACTTTTTAAGCATGACAAACTCCATTTCTACTGTATTTATGTGCAAGCTGGCTGATTGAGAAAACTTTTGTCAATGTAAAAAAACGCGAAGTTGCCTGATTCAGAAAACGCGAACTCGTTATCAGGAAGAATTTCTCAAAAAGATTTTGCTGGCTACACAGGCACGTAGCTGACCCTCCTATTTTGGGGGGACCAACACCAATTTTGCGGGGTCTAAGCCAGAAATAGCACAAGATAACGTGTGAAAAAACCTATTTTTCCGTTTTTTTCTGAATTTTGGGAGGGGGGGGGGTCCGGACCCCCATTCCCCCTACAGCTATATGCCTGTGGCTACATATCTACAAAATGACTTTATTTCCTGAAGTCACTAAAGTTCAGGAAGAATGTGAAATTCTTAAAATCCAAAAATAAAACGATGAAAGCTTTCGAAACTTGAAATAGGTATGTAGGTACCTATAGCATTTCTAGGTGCATCCAGGGCCGTATTTAGGGGGGCGGGGGCGCTACCATGCGTGGGCAGCATCAAAATTCTGGGGGAAGGGTGCAAGATTTTTAAAAGGTAAAAAAATGGCCTTAAAAATGGTGGTAGGGCGAAAAAACACCATTTTTCAACGTTTCTCATCGAGCACTATCCATTGGCATCAAAGAAGTGCGAAAAAACAAAAAAATTTTAAAAATTGATTTCTGGGGGTATTTTGGTTTCTGGGGGGTATTTCGGTTTCTCGGGGGGGATGAATACCCCTTGAACCTCCCCACGCCCAGGTGTGGCGGCCACTTCCCCTTGGTCGGAGAAAAAAATTTTTGAAGGGCAGGATAATGCAAGGAAAGATGGGATGATCGAATGTCTTGTCGTAAAATCTTCAGATTTTCGGCGTTTCGCGCCGGATGTGAAGTATTTCTCATCATTTTTGGCTTAAGCGCGACCAAAAAATGACGCTTTTCACTCAGCGTTCCAAGGAATTAAATTTAAAAAAATTGGAATATTAATTGATCTTAATGGAATGTTGAGAAATGCAATTTTTTCGAGCTATCCCGGCGAAATTTCCTAGATATAGACCAATTTATGTTGGGTCCGCCCCCTCGGCCAAATCCTGAATATGGGCCTGGGTGCATCGCATTCCTCGAAAGTTTCTAAAACATTTTCTTAAAACTTGTAGAACGTGGTTTAAAGCGCTCTAGCTCTACCTATTTGCTCAAAAGTGTCAAATTTACGGCGCTTCGCGCCATACACTCATGTTTTACCTCTATTTTGTTCAATTTGTTCGACTTTTTAAATTTTCTTATGTTTTCATGCTGTAAAAGGATAGAAAACTGTCAGAAACGCCAAAAAACGATGTTTTTGACGCTTACCAACATACAATTCGTCACTAGCATAGCAAAAGGGTCTACTAAGTGCATCCCCAAGTCAAAATGGAGTTATCATTCGATTCGCCTCAAGGAGCTCTATACGTTAAACATGGTCTCGTACCATAATAATGAAAATTCACTGTGCAAAACGTCAGAACCTAAGGGTCTTAGTACACTAGGACTAAGTCAAAAACTTTGAACTCGGTTTTCTCAAAAAATCAAAACTGCACTTAGACCCTTTTGCCGTGCGGGAGGCGAATTTTCGGGCCCAAAAAAGACACTTTAAAATTTAACCCCCTCCCGAATTCCCATGCCGTGCATGTCTGGTCAAAACTCTCTCAAATTTATCCTTTGCAAACGAATTTGCATTAAAAAGAAATCCATTATTTCATTTGTAAGTGACCTCTGTAGCAACTGAAGGCGGAGCAACCAATTCTGGGGGTCCGATGGGGCAAACTTGCTAAAAATAGCACCATAAATTCATTTCTGTGAGTCCGTAACTTTGGGGGTCCACCGGATTCTGAAGGGTGTAGACAGACTCCCCACACCCATATAAGGTCTCTGGGTTGGGAAGCTATGGTTTGTTCAAAGCTGTAGACAATAGACAATGATAACAAAGATAGATTTGGATAACTTTCGAGAAAACGAAAAAGTTGCAACTTTTTTGTAAAGCAATTAATCAACCTAAAGACAGGATGCTCATAGGGCGAAGCATTGGCCCTTACCCAAGAATGCGTGTTTGGACTAAATATTTAGGAGCTGCTCGAAAATGATAAGACACTGCGAATTAACATAGTTTTTTCGTAATACTTTAGCATTTATCATTTTTCAAGGTCAAATTGGCTGAGGAAAAGCTTTCTGGCTGACGCTTACAGACCGGCAATACTGTGCACCATTGCACAAAAGTTCTACGGGGGGTTATTAAAATCGCAAAAAAATGGTTACTAAATTAGAATTCTGGGGTCTACAGTAATCAGCGAGGGGTTTTTCAATTTCTGCGGGGAAGGGGTGTATGTATACCCCCAGACCCCAAGCCCATGTGTGATTGCACTGCGTCACAACGCCTTTAATTCAGCATCATTATTCTATGTGCAATGCAAGCATAATAATATATAAATATAATATAAATATATATATATAAATATAATATAAATAGTAAAAACTACGCAAACAAACATATAATTTCATATCAACCAGACCACCGTCTCGTACAAAAATAGCAGCTCACCGGTATAAAAAACCTATTTTATCGCATAAGGGTCAAACAGTAAAGATATGTAAATCAGCAATATGCAGAAATGAAACAACAACCCGACCGACTGACCATTCGCAAGCAGTGTAATTATTTGGTAACTTCGTGCATGGCCCTGGCTAAATAAGCCACGTTCTTTGATGAAATGCCTGCCACAGAAATGCGACCGTCCTTGGTCAAATAAATAGAGAATTCATTGGTCAGCCGATCTACCTTGAAAAGAGAAATACAGTAAACTACAACTGCCTAGAAATTACAGTAATCAAATACGGCAAATTACTTAATTTATAGATGAAGTCGAAAAAATATTAGAGGCTTTTTAATTTGATTTTGTTTATAAAACATACCATTCGTTAAAAAATCTGGAGAAATACCTATACTTACCTTTAATAGTTATGTAAGTTATGCAAATTACGGGTAAATCTAAACATCAATTCCTGAGCAGCAACTTTAGTTGATAATGCGAGAGATGTTCCAATTAGTAATTCCTTCGAATAATTAGTATGGATATAAATGTATACAAAAGTATTGTAATACGCAATTTACATACATAATTCCAAACAGAACAATCTGGATTTCCATGATGAGCTCAAAATCGAAAGCAATTAAGAAAAGCACATCTGGGGTCGGTTTCCGAGGGGCCAGCTAGCCCCGGGGCTAAGTTAGCCCCAGGGCTAACTTTTATTTCATTGAAAACCATAGATAACCCATAGGTAACTGTAAGAAACGAGATGTATAAAACGCATAGGTTTTGCTCTTTCACTGAAACGCTGGGACGCATTCGGTTTACGGTCTACGGAGGCTCAGCAGCTTAGCACTGAAATTCGCTATCTACTATACTTTTTTAAAATATCCTACATCTTTTTTGTAATAATTCTCGATATTGTTCCTTGCTTTTGTGTCTTAAGACGGTAAATTGTCACAAATCTCACTGAATGTATTTTTCCGACTTTGAAATTCGTTATCAAAAAATTCATCATAAACTTCGAAATTGTGGTGAAGCGCATAGATAAATAAAGCCAAGAACCACCTTGTAAGATCTTTAATGTTAGAGGAATGCCGCACAATAAGTAAGATAGCCCTAGTTAACACTAGGGCCTGATTTTAGGTGGCTAACTTTAATATTTAGCCCCAAAAAATTTAGCCCCCTCATTGAGAAACACGGGCCAAAAATCAATAGACATTTCAGCCTAGGGGCTAAATAAAAAGGGCTAACTTTTGACTCTTAGCCCCGAGCTAGCTAGCCTCTCCATTCAGAAACTGTAGCTAAAATAGTTAGCCCCCATATCTTATGACTTAATGCCAGGGCTATCTTAGCCCCCTCATTCAGAAACCGACCCCAGGACTTACATGGATGTAGGGAGGGTGAGAGGGGGTATAACCTCCGCTGAAGGCTCCAAAAGCTAGAGTACTGTCGAGAAGTTTGAGCCAGAAATAGTTATTTTCGAGCGATTTTGACGTAAAAATATCCAAAGACGCAATTTACTATAATATAAATCTTAGATTTTACCCTTCCCTGACGCCAAAATCTCGATTTTACCCCTCCCTGACGCCAGTGGCGGATCTAGGATTTAAGGGGGAAGAGTATTCCAACTTTTCCAAAAACAGTCATAATTGGTCCAAACATTTGCCCTTAACGTGCGAAATAGCGTCAGTGTTTACATTGTGTACTTTTACATAAAATCGCTTTTGACGCAATATTTTTTCTAAAAATTTTGAAATTTTCGACAATTTTGTGCGAAAAAAATCATTAACTTTCTTTGACTATCTGGCGCGAAGCGGCCGAAAATTTATGAAATTAAGGCGGATAGACGTCTAGAAGCATGATTTACTGCTTGATTTCCTGTATTTATAGCATTTGATGCGAAAAATCGAAATTTTTAATCGAAAATAGAAGAAAACTATACAAAATATCTCCTTCTGCTGTTAAAATTGTTTTGAAACCTATATAAAGAGAAAATGGCTCCCAGGTCGCCAAGAAAGTAAATAAATGTCATTAATAGGTGTCATCCGGCGCCTAGCGCCGGAAAAATTTGAGAAATTATGGTCACCAACGGCCAAAATCATTGCAAATTGCCTATCCATTCTTTATCTCGCCAAATATTTCTGGCCAATGGGAGGGGGAGCGGCAGCCCCCCGTCCCCCCTTAAATCCGTCTCTGCCTGACGCCAACCTGACCTAATGGATATCAGGTCGCTATCAATGGAAAGACCTGCCGATATGTACAAACAACAGAAAATTTCCCACAAAATGCGAAACAAATGCTTTAAAAATGAACAGAAAGTCAGAGGAATTCATGGAAGCATACGTATGCAACAGAGGGATGGCAAGGGTGTCCCCACCATACATGGGCGTGGGGGGTATGCCCCCCAGAGACCAAAATACCCCCCCCCGAATTCAATTTTTAAATTTTTTTGGTTTTTTTTCGCAATTGTTTTATGCCAATGGATAGTGCTCGTTGAAACACAATGAAAAATGGTGTTTTTAGCCATGCCACCATTTTACGGCCATTTTTAACCTTTGAAAAATCTTGCATCCTCCCCCAGAACTTTGGTGTTGCCCACCTATGGTCCCCACCATACGTGGGCAGCAAGAAAATTCTGGGGGGTGCAAGATTTTTTTGAAGGTCGAAAAATGGCCTTAAAAATGGTGGTATGGCGATAAAAACACCATTTTTCGACGTTTCTCATCAAGCACTATCCATTGGCATCAAAAAATTGCGAAAAAAACAAAAAAAAATTTCAAAAATTGAATTCTGGGGGTATTTTGATTTCTGGGGGTTATTTTATTGCGTGGGCATACCCCCAAACCCCCACGCCCAGGTGTGGTCCCCACTCCCCTCGGAATGTTTGACCAACACAATGTCATTCGAACCGCTAAAAATGGCCGACCTTCCCTCCGAATCCGCAACTAACTACTAATATCCCTTCGAAAATTTTGAGCTGTCATATGTCTCCACGGAAATGATTTTGAAACCAACTAAGCAGTCAACAACCAGCCAGTTAATCGTCTGCTCGAGCAAATCAACCGATAGCCAGCCAAGCCATCAATTACTTTACAGATGGACAGCCAACTGAAAAATTGGGCCGCTGGCTGGTACCGATCGGAAGACCGGTCTCTGTCCAAGTATGCATGTGAAGGAAAGTACTTAAGCCTGTGAAAGAGTGTTTTTTGAGCATAAGTGGGCAAAGGCTAGCGCTTCACTTTTACGGGATGATTTAGATGTTGCCTCTTCATTTTTACAGTAAATTGAGTGCAAGTGGAGCTTGTTTCAGAAGTTAATTGATGCTATTGAACAAAAAAGATACTGTTTCCATAGCCCATGTACAGAACATAGCCCCAACTCTCAGCCCGTGCAGGCTTAGTCCAGCCGTTTCCGTTTGAGGGTTGGGGGCAATGCTCATATGTGTCTGTCAGGTGTCAAATGGCGCAGTCAAGGATTTACGTCATACAAGTTGAGGAGCATTTCACAATAAACCCAATGTCATGATAACCGTATATACATGTAGCAGGAGGAATTGAGGGTACCCGACCCAACGCTGGTCGCTCCTCCATCCCCCTCCACAGTGTTTTTTTGTACAAGGTCCGTTTGTACATGTACAAACATGGTCCCCAAAAGTCTTTGTACATTTTGTACATGCAAATTTTTGTGTACTATAATACAGTGCAGTAGTGATTTTAGTGTGGTAAAACAGGGTTTTCGATCTTTGGTAGTGTATTTTAGCTAATTTCTGGTCTCTAAGGGCAAAAATCACTAAGAATCGTCTGAAAACGGCGCGAAGCGCCGAAAAAATTTGACATTTTTCCTTTTGAAATGCAATTTCTGCCATTATATAGAACACACAATCACTCATTTCGGCGCGAAGCGCCGAAAATTTTGCGAATTTCAGACCTTTTTTGCAATTTTTGTCTTCCCAAAAATCTTTGTACATCTACAAAGACGGTCCCGAAAAGTCTTTTGTACATCGGCAAAAATCTTTGCTACTTACAGAAAAAAAAACTGCCCCTCCCGTTTGAAAAAACCTAAATTTTTGGTCCTGTTTAGGTGTTTTTTCGGCCTTTTTTGGCCAAAGATTGGAGAAAATGAATGGGAACCCTCACCCGAAATTTCGAGCCGTTCATAATGAGCATGAGAAGGGATGAGAGGGGATATCACACCCTCTGAGCTTTAAAAACCTGATAGCTATAGCTATAAAGCCATTTTGGAAAATTAGCCTTTGTGAGGCTAAAAAGGAGCTATATAGCCTTTTTTGACTCAGAAACAGTGAGTTCAGAAATGCTTATACATGTAGGTAGTTGTTTTTTGTTTCAAATGATTTACAGCTATTTTCTTATTTTCTGAACTTTAAAAGGGCTATTTTTCGCCCAAAAAGGCTGAATAGCTGACAGCTAAGCTTTGTGAGTTCAAATATATTTGCCACAAATGTTCGGAAACAAAGGTTTTAGAGCGACACAATCGTTTTTTCGCTGTAGATTTACAAAGCGCTTAGCTATCTTCAAGTTTTTAATTTTCAGCCTCCATGAAAGTTTGACTTTGAGCACCTATGGAGCCGTTACGTGTATGATTATGACCAGACCCCTATTCAGGGTGGATGGGGGCCGCCATACCAGAATAAAAAAAATTTGTTCCTCCCAAGGATCCCCCAAAGGGAAAAATGGAAAATTGGCGAAGTACGTCTATTACCACCAAAACAGGTTTTTAGCGACCTTTGAGCTAATAAACTCAAAATTTTCCTGCTTATGTATACTTTTGTCTTCTAAACCGCTAAAAATCGGTCAAATTTCAGTTAAGCATGCCAAATTTTTCCGTTCAGCATGTCAATTTTTTCTCCATGCGCCCGATTCATTGTTCGGCAATAGTTTTTGCCTTCTAGCTAACTCAAAACAGCTCAAATTTGAGTTATGACACGGAGAACATAAAATTTTTATATATCAATATTGAATAGATAAAAAAATTTTAATTCCATTTCGAAATTTTCCCTCGCCATCGTATAGAGCTCACCGAGATACGCTCAAAAGTGCCTTTATTTTCGCCTTTCTCCCAATGGTTCTCGAAATATCTGACCTCAAAATTTTCGCCTCCCCCCGAAATAGAATCCTGGATACGGGCCTGGCAATGTCAGTACCTGCATACCGTTTTTTCATAATTTTAAGCATCTCACCTCCCTCCATTTGTATGTACGTACAGAAGGATAATTATATCGCATGATTTAACAAATACATACACAGATGCACAACTGGGCAATGCCCCATATCGGCCCATCACCAGGACGGGCCGAACCAAAAGTTGGACGGGGCGAAGGGGTAACTTGGACGGGGCTATGTTTTGTACAGGGAGAAAATTTTTGGAGATAATTTAAGGAAATGCTAGATACAGTATATCATGATCAGTTTGCAAAACATGCACAGGAACCATCTTATTACACTGTTCGACACCTTTTTCATGGATGGACCCACCTTTTTTCAGTGACTGACCCACTGATTAAGCTGAACGACCCACCTTTTTCAGGCACGGACCCACCTTTTTTCAGGGACAGACCCACCTTTTTCAGGGTCTAGGGACCCACCCACCCTTTTGGCTGGAAGTTGGACGGGGCGAACCGTCAGCCATTGCCCAGGTATGCACAGATGAATGAATAATACCTAAGATCACTTGGGATCAATATTACAACTTGCCTGAGCCTCAGTCATCCCAGTGAAGCAAAACATCCCAATTTGGTTAGTTATGTGTCGCCAATTTTTCTTCGATCCTTCATTAGCCAATAAAGTCTGCAGTTGCTTGCGCATAGAAATAATTCTATCTGCCATCGTTTTAACGTCTAATAACCTAGAACCGAAAAGGGAGACTAAGTCAGCAAAAATTCCGCTACAAGTTAGTAGGCGGGTATCTAGAATTTGTCCAAGAGGGGCCGGCCGGACCAAGACAGATTGGTTTATTAATATCTTGGAACCATCGTTGGGATAGCTGGTTCGAACATTTTCCATCTACTTCCACTAAGATGATGAAATTCGAATTTTTCGGAAGAATTTTGACCTCTTTAATAGGCACTAAAGAAATTCATTATTTAATCGCACTCGAAGCAAATTTAAATATAGAGCGAAGCGCCGAAAATTTGAAGGTTTTTTTAACGAAGAGATGCATTTTTCTCTCCTTTCCCTACATTATCTGTCCTTTCAAGAAAATTTTTTTGGCCAAGGGCCACAATCCGCACCACCGCATTATACGGTTCGAGCAATCACATGACGGGTTTAGGGGGTTTTCTTTTACCCATACAGAATTGACGATTTTCAAAAAAAACCCGTGGAAAAGGTGCTAGTGTCTAATTTCCCGTCAAATACTTAGTTTTTTGTTAAATATTGTTCAATTTGCTGAATTTTTCCGAATTTTTCCGCTATTATTCAATTTTTTCATGTTCTAATTTGAAAAAGCGTTGCAAAAAGCCAAAAAATGGCATTTTTGAGGCATATTCATCGTTTTGGAACCCAAAAAGCACTTTATAAAAAACTTGCTTTCAAACCCCAGAATCACAATGCTGCGCATGTCTGCTCCTGAGCATGACTGAACTTTAATGAAATTCTAAAAATTTCGCGCACGACTTAAAGTTGATTAAAGGCTTCGATGCAATACGTCGTGGCTGACAAATTTACGAGTTTAGCGTCAAAATACCACTCTTCTTCAAGGCTATCTATCTTAACGTTTCCTGTATTATTCCAATTATTATATTATTATCATATATGTAACGGCTCAAAATTTTGGGAGGGGGTGCCTGGCCATTTTTAGGGGGGGGGTGAATGACTCAATTTTTGGCAAAACGGCCAAAAAACGCCGAAAAACGGCGGAAAAATTCGGAGGTCAAAAATTTTCTGTCTTAGAGGAGATGGGGGACGTCCGACTTAGAGTAGGGGATCCCCAAACCCCTCTGTTACATGTATGATTATTAAATCCCAAAAATTCAAAACAGTAATTTTACGATTTTTTTGCTGTTTAAACGATCGAAATGATTAAAATAGCCTATAAAACGTTTTTTCGTGGTATTATCCCATTTTTAAGCATATTTAGTCCATTTTCACTGCATTATATCAATTTTAACACTAAAAAATTCAAAAATTAATCAACTTTGTGTGCTTTTTGAGTAAAAAGTACATAAAAATACTAATCCGGCGGGAAACGCCAGAAAAATTCTGATATTTTTACTGCTTTTGACCTCCTGCAACATAAACTCTTAATGGCTTTTGAAGTTCAAGCATTATAAGAATTTATTAGTACGATTTATTGTCGTCTTAATGAGAACCAGTGATCGGACCGAGGGTACTTTTTGGACCCTCGGCCTCGGCGCCTATTAAAATCCTTGCCTCGGCCTCGGCCGAGGCCGAGGGTAATGCCGAGGGTCAAGCTTACATACCTATACCCATAAATAGTGTTCTTAGAATATTTTGTATGCACAAGAGCTAGAGAATAATCGTAATATTGAACACTTTATCGAATGTCATTTTCAATAATAGTAGATTAAATGTGTGAAGGATTTATTGAATAAAGTCAGCAGAATAAAAGCATACTTAATTTAACAAGTTGCCGTTGAAGACTTCGAAAATATAATAAAAAATATGGCTAAACAAGCACTTAAAAACTTTTATTACTATACATAAATAAGAAAACAGTGTCAAAGAAATAAACGAACAAACGAAATAAGCTAAGTAAAGACAGAACTGTAGCCATTGTTGTGCTCGCTTTTGCAGTAATGCATGTTTAAACACGCTTTTTCGGTCATCCAATTCTGGTGTGGCAGGTAATATGACGGAAACTGCACTGTACTTTCCGATCATAGTTTCCCAAGGTCCAGAGTTGAAGGAAGGGTGAAATCCCGAAATGGGGGACCAGTAAATTAAGTAGTGTCTTTGTATGAGCGAACAAATTTTTGTAGATATTTTATATAAATATATTTTTAAACATACACATTTTTACATACTGCCAGGCCAGTGTGTGACCTGCAACCGGCATGCAGTCCTAAACAGTGTTTTTTTTTTGTGCAAGATACCTTTTTACATGTACAAAAATGGTATCCAAAAGTCTTTGAACATTTTGTACATGCAAATTTTTGTGTACTATTATAGTATGGTACAGTAGCGATTTAATGTGGTAAAACAGGGGTTACCTTCGGTAGCGTATCTTAGCTAATTCCTGGGTCTCTATATATTTGACATTTTTTCCATTCTAAATGCAAATTCTACTATTTTAAAGATATATAGGACAGACAATTACTGATGCGCCGAAAATTTTCGGGAATTTTACACCTTTTTACAGTTTTTGTCTCTCCAAAAATCTTTGTGCATGTACAAAGACAGTCCTGGAAAAGTCTCTGTACATTATGAAAAATCTTTGCCGAATACAAAAAAACCGTGGTCCTAAATGTGATAATTCGGCCTAAATAGTTCATAAGATTATTTGGCGCGAAGCGCCGAAATTTTTATAAGCTTTTGATGAAATTTACACATAAAACTTGACAGAGAAAGCTAAAACAACTTGTACTACAAAATTCAGAAATATTACAGATATTGTAATATGCCAATTAAATATTGTAAAAAGCACTACTGTGCTTAGAAATCCAATGCAACAAATGTGCTGAGTTATTAAATAGTACTTGTTTTGCATAAAATTTTTAAAAACAGTATAAATGGATACAAAACATATTTAAATCTGCATAAAGATGCCTAGATTACACAAAAATTGATTTTTGAGTGTTTAATGCCTCTGCTTCAATCTAAATACACTATATTAGCGATATTTTGCGCGAAGCGCCGAAAATTTTTTTGAAATTTCCTAAAAAAATACTGAAAAACGATATAATTAATATCACTTTGTCCAACATTGTATAAAAATGGCTCCTAAAAATGCACGAGCCGATATTGATTTTTGGCAAAACCTGCATTTATTGGCCATTTTTAGCTGTGTTTTTGCGATTCTGGGCCGAAAATTCGTAATCATTTACGCCCTCTCCCATAAAAATGGCCGAAAACCATACGTGTAACAGGAAGGGCTTTGGGGAATTCCCCATCCACGCAGGGTTGGACGTCTCCCCCTAACCCTTCCCTCCAACGTCAGAAAATTTTGACCCACCCTCCCCATTTTTGGCGAAAATTTGCGCTTTGTTGGCTATTTTAGGTGCTTTTGCCATTTTTGACATAGAATTAGAGTCGCTAATCCCCCACCCGAAATTTCTAGCCGTTACATGTATGCCGAGGAGCCCCTCCCGAAAATTTTGAGCTGTTACATGCATGTTTTATAGTGACACTTTGTCTATTTACTCTTGCTTACATTCAAAAATACTGTATCACTTCGGGAAATTCTAATAGTTAGCTGCACTTTTGCCATAGTAAAAATTAGGTTCAAAAATATTCAAAAGGTTTTCACCAAAAATCGTCTGACAGTGACTTGAGTCTTGTACCCTGAGAGGGGGTAATAAACCTCCCTCACCCCTCTCCCTTCGGGAATGTGTGTTTCCGATCCATGTAGCAAGCATGAGAATTAAAACTTAGTCATCACATGAATAATAAATTGGCACTTTGCTGTATGTAACTTTGTGTAACTGGGTACGCGACTAAAACCACAAGAAAAGTCTATAGATAAAAAATAGCCTTTGTACTGCAGATGCATTCTAAATAGTTAATATTCAACGGACATATTAAACTTATTCAAATTTGATTTTAACCCTCGGCGCCTCGGCACTTTTCAGCTTCGCCCTCGGCGCCGAGGCCGAGGCTCCAAAAAACGCCGAGGCTTGCCGAGGCCGAGGCCTCGGTCCGATCAGTGATGAGAATTGCATATATTTTAACATATCCCGAACACGAATGCGCCTTGAATAGCGATTCTCTCAGAAATGTATGTTCAGTAATTTGTTGAACATAAGTTTGCCTTGCACAATCGAACCTAATAGATTGAAACTAGGCTAAACAAGTAAAGTCGCCTAAGCATATACAGGGTGGCTCAAAAACCGAATGGCATATAGGTCCTTATAACCAGTGGCGGATCCAGGATTTTCTGACAGGGGGCGAAACCCCAAATTTTCCTAATAATGTCAAAAATTGTCCAAAAATCTGTCCATTATGCTTAGAGTATTAGTATCTTGCCGTCTTTTGATGAAATCATTTGTGATCTAAAATAAGTTGTAAATTTGTGAAAATTTTCAGCGAAAAACGTGCAAAATTAGTGCGAAAATCGGCACTAAGCGTCACAAAATACTCGAGAAGTCATTTTAAGAATTAAAAAATCATTATTACATACATAATCAACTCTTCTGACGTAAAAATAATGTTTTTAGAGCGCCAAGAAAGTGAAAAGTTCTACAAAAAATGGCCGAAATGATTGAAAAAATACACATCATTCTCTATTGAGCTCAAACGTTTTTTGACGACAGGGGGCGGTCGCGCCCCCCGCCTCTTCTAAATCAGCGCTTGCTTATAACTTCTTTTCTACTCGACCAAATTAAAGTCGGTTTGCTTTTTCTAAAAGCCTGTTACCTTTGCAAGAACGTGAAGTTTCAATTATGCGAATACGCTGCTGCCAGTTTACTCTGAATTAAGAATAAGTCGTTTTTTCCGACTTTTTGCATAAAACAAGGTATCTTTAAAACACTAAAATTCTCCGACAGAAAAAGATAATTAAATGCAGTTTGTCTTAAATGAAAGCAGATTTATCTGTCTACTAGTTATTAGTTTTATTTTGATTAGTTTTGCCTGTGCGGAACCGCTGCAACTTTATCACGGGTTGTTGCATTCATACATCGATGTTAGCACTTCCGAAAACCTGCAACCTTTGATTAGAGCACAAATATTTTGCACCAACTTAGAATACCAAAAAAGCAAATAAATGATTGGTGAACAAGTCAGGGGCTTTCAAATAAGACAAATTGCATTTAACTGTCGTACAATACTATAAAGTTACAGGGATATAAAGGCAAATAATGCATCTAGCAGATTGTTTCATAGTTTAAAAACGACTTCTGCTTAATTTAGTGTTAGCGATCAGCAGCAAATCCAGCATTAACAAAACTTCAACATATTCTTATAAAGGTAATAAACTATTAAACAAAGCAAACCGCATTTATTTTGGTCAGATATTAGAGCAGTTATAAGGACTAATGTGTAATTTGTTCTTCTGAGCCACCCTGTCATACATGTAAGAGGGGGATGGTGGATCCCCCCACTAAAAAACGGCCGTCCCCCCATCCGCTCCTCAAAGCCAGAAAATTTTTGACCCCTTCCCCCAATTTTTGGGAAAAATTGTATTTTTAGCCGTTTTTTGGTGCTTTTCGACCGTTTTTGACCTCAAAAATTGGAAGTCATTCACCCCCTTCCTCCTGAAATTGTAAGAAGTCAGAATTACCCTAAATATCGTAGTGCTTCGCAGTAATATAGTAATTTGATGTAGTTAAAAACGATACTATGTCTACCATTGATCCCTCAAATCGGGCGTTGTCAAAATAAGTTGAGCGATTCGCGCGCCGTGAATGGGCGGATTGGAAATCATAGGCCGGATCAAAATTTTTAGCTGCGACATGACCCGTTGAGCTTCGTCCGGCGTGGCGCACAAGAAGCTGAAGGCGCCCACCCGCTCGCCGTAGAGGCCCATATTTTTGGCAAACGATTGGGCGAGCGCTATTCGATGGCCATCGGCCAAAAAAATTCTCACGGCTTCGGCATCGCGATTAATGTCACCGGTGGCGAACCCCTGATAGGCCATGTCGAAAAATGGGAACAAGTTGCGCTTCTGAAATAGATTCAGCTTCATAATATACAAAACTATGCTTGCATTAGCTAAATACATGTTATTGCGCCACGTGCAGTTTCCGCCACGAAATTTGAATAATTGACAGTCCTCGAAGGCCTCTCAAGGATTTAGTGCCTAAGTTATAACGCAGGACGTGCTAAGCTAAAGCATATGACGACGACCGTAACACGATGTAACACATAAAACGTAACAAATTCACATAGCGAAAGGATGATGGAAGCTACTAACCATACATGATCTGGGAAAGAGTTGGAAAAGTTCCACCCTCCCCGAAAAATTTTCACCCCCCTCCCCCCCGCACGAATTTTACACCATTCCGAAATTGGCGGTTTTTCAAGTTTTCAAAATTTTCTTGAAAATTCGTAGAAAAAACTTCGTTTTTAAGCGTTTTTAGCTATCTATTTGCCCGACAATTTTTGAACGGGCTAGATGACAAAAAACGCCATATACTCATGTTTTTGACCTGTATATTTTTTAATGTGTTCGACTTTTAAATTTTTTTCGAAATTTTTCCATGTTTTTATGCTCTAGAAAGATAGAGCATTGTCAAAAAAGCCAAAAAACGTATGTTTTCGATGCGTATCCACAATTTTTTGGCCAAAAAAAGGGGATTTTAAAATTTCAACTCCCCCCCAAATTCCCTTATTGTACACGTCTTGGATTAAGTACCCTGAAAGGTCAGGCAGAAAGCTACTGTCCGGCGACTTTGAACTGACGAAACGTTGTTTTGCATCATTTTTGAAGTCAGAAGCAGTTAAAATGTCAAAATTTTTCAACTTGTACGTACTTTTCACTCCGAAAGATGTCCAAAATTGATCAATTTATGTACTTTTTAGTGTTAAAAATGATAAATTCAGATTCAAAATGGACTAAGAATGCTTTAAACATGCTATATTACCACGGAAAACGTTTAATAGGCTATTTTGACCACTTTAGTCGTTAAAACAGAAAATCGTAAACTCTTAATTTACTGTCTTGGATTTATGGGAGTTTACACCCCTGCCGACCTTGAATTTGTGCAATTATGGGTCGAAAACATCAAAATTATGCGCCGAATTTATCAATTTCCATATTTTTTAATGTTAAAAGCGACGTAATGCAAACAAAATGGACTAAAAATGTTCTAAAATTACGTTATTACCATGAAAAATAGCAAAAATAGTGAACACTCAATTAACTGGTTTAAATTTTTGGGATTGCATTCCTCCTGCCGACCTTGACCTGAAGCAGCTAAGCGTCCTATGTTATAACACAGGCAACTTAATCCTAAAGAGTTAGACATAGAGAGCATGTCAATTTTTCTCGGCGCTGTGCGCCGGATTCGTTGTTCAGCTATAGTTTTTGCCTTCTAGCTCACTCAAAACAGCTCAAATTTGAGTTGACATGGAAAACATGAAATCTTTCCGGTTCTACGCGCCGTATTTACCGTTTACATATGTTTTTTGTCATCCTAGCCCGCTCTAAAACCGCTTAAATTTGAGCTTGACAGCAGAATATGTCGATTTTTTCAGCTTTTCGCGCCGAATTATTCATTATCTGTATTGCTTTTCTCTGTGAAGCACAATGATTAAATAAAAAAGCAAGAGACAAGAAATAATTCGTCGATTAAGAGATGAGAAATCAGCTAAAATGATAAATGTGCTGTATATCACTATGAAATAAAGTGAAAACTTTTAAAGAATTTTTCCGTAATTTTTCTTCACTATCGCATAGAGCTCGCCGAGATACGCTCAAAACTGCCTTTATTTTCTCCTATCCTCAAATGCTTCTCGAGATATCTGGCCTCAAAAATTTCCGCACATTTCCCCCCCGAAATAAAATTCTGGATACGGGCACATATGTATCTATGGAAATCCCTTTTATAAATAATTTTGGAGAGATAAGGCAAAGGCGAGATGATGGCATTAAAAAATTGCTTCATTTACTAGAAGATCTCAAATTCATTATTTGATTTTTTTTATCAAATTTATTTGATTATTTCCTTATTTTCACTTAATTACTAATTTTGAAAATTCAATATTTCAACTCTTGCAGTGTATTCGCGGCTGATAAAAGGTCGATAGGTGCGTTTGTAAATTTGTAGTCATCTATGTATTTCATTTAAAGAACCCTTCATCGTTGTGGTATTGATAACTGAAATCAATATCGATTCAATGGAGTGAACACAGCACAAGAATCGTTGATTCAACACGATATGCAAGATTCTAAAGAAAGATAAGTTTTAACTGATTTTTGGTTCTCTGTACAGCGTTTTGGTTCAGAATTTGTCGGCGCTCAGTACCGGTTTTCACTACTTTTAGGATTAATTGATTCTTAGTATTAATTAATCCTAATTAATCCTGAATTTTTTATAATTTTATATTCAGTTTTTCTCGCTAAGATGCTAGAAACTTTTGGCGCTTTGTGCCAGATTCTTTGATAGGAAAAACATTTGCTCATGGCAAGTGAGTGAAAAAATAAATTTTGTTCAACAGCCTTTTCATCATTTTTAATTAGGTATTTAATTTAAACTCGTTTATTAGTTTTTCACAGCAAATATGACAAAAATGGGGAAAAAAGAAACACGACAAAACACAAAGATACAGAGCCGCAAAAATTTAGAATTTCTGCGCTTTTAGCATAGAATTCCAATAAGGCCTAACTTCTCTCACAATCTAATATTTTTGAGGTGCTAGGCATTATAAATCAGAAACAATAATTGATTTTTTGTTTCGCTGGGTATGATGGGTAAAGCATGGTTTGAAATATAAAAAACGCACTCCATTTCAAGTACTCCCGATTTCATACATATTAAAGTTTTATAGCCCTACGGTAATGAAAAAAATTTTTTTGACTCTGACAAGGATCCCTCAAAGGAAAACATGCAAAATTCTCGAAGTGTGTCTAGAACACCGCCAGAACATGTCAATTTTTCTGAATTATTCATTTTCTGTATTGTTTTTCTTTGCAAAACACAAAGATTAAATAAAAGACAAAAAAGTTAGGAAACCGTCGATTGAATGATGAGAAATCAGTTTTACATGTAGATAGTTTAAACGTTACATTTGTTCTACTTGAATAAGGAATGAAGTAAGAGTTTTTTGGGATACTTATTTGAAATTTTTCTTCGCCACTGTACAGAGCTCGCCGTGAATTAGAAATTGCAAAATTTTCGCCCCCCCCGGAACAAAATTCTAGATCCGTCATATATCAAATAGAAGGAAAACCGAATTCACATATATCCGAGACGTACATATATGCATACATGTGACGGCTCGAAATTTTGGGTGAAGAACCGGTATTTTTAAACGGGAAGATAAACGATCTGCAAATTTCTGGCCAAAAGCAACCAAAAAACACCAGAAAATGGCCGAAAAATTCGATTTTTTCAAAAAAGAATCGAGGAGGTGGTCAAAAATGTTCTGGTTTTGGAGCGAAGGTGGGGCGAGGGAAACCAACTTTGAGTGGAGGATCCGCCATTCCCCTGTTAAATGTATGCGCATATATGTAACTTATCCGCGAATTTACCATTAATTTTTCTAAGTTTTTTTCCAGCTGCTTTTAACTATTTTTGATACATTTTTCGACTTATGTAATATCATCCGTTTTGTTTGAAAATTGATCATGTACCTTAATAACTTCAGATAGCTTTCTCCATTGTTCTGGCGACGGATCAACGCCAGTTGGGTTGTGCGCGCATGCGTGCAAGAGAACCACAGATCTTTCTGGGATGTTCTAAAATTATTCAAAAAAATCGTAAAAACCTAAAATCTACATAAAAACAAGAGTTTATAGCATTTAAACTAACTGCTATGTCTTCCAGCGCACCTTTTTCATCGAAACCGCAAGTCACCTTGTCATAATATCGATACGATTTCATTTGCAAGCCAGCATGTCTAAACAAGAGTCAAGAGTTAAATTCACTACGGATCACACATTCCCATAGGGGTGAGGGGGATACTACCCCCACCCTTCAGGGTCCAAGACTCAAGTCACTATCAAACGATTTTTGGTGAAAACCTTTCGAATTTTTTTGAACTCAATTTTTACTATGGCAAAAGTGCACTAAACTATTAGAATTTCATGAATTGATACAGTGTTTTTAATGTAAGCAAGAGTACATAGATAAATTATCACTATAAAACATGCATGCAACAGCTCAAAATTTTGGGAGAAGGTGTCCTCGGCATACATATAACGCTTGGAAATTATTGGTAGGGGTCTCTGACCATTTTTAGGAGTAGGGGTTTATCGACTCCAATTTCAGGCCAAAATGGCAAAAATACCTAAAAATAGCCAAGAAAGCGCAAGTTTTCGCCGAAAATGGGGGAGGGTGGTCAAAAATTTTCTGACTTTGATTGGGGTGCGGGGAGTAAAAGCGTTGGTGGCATACGTGGGCAGCAAGAAAATTCTGGGGGGGTCCAAGATTTTTTGAAGGTCAAAAAATGGCCTTAAAAATGGTGATATGGCGATAAAAACACCATTTTTCGACGTTTCTCATCAAGCACTATCCATTGGCATCAAAAAATTGCGGAAAAAACGAAAAAATTTTCAAAAATTGATTTCTGGGGGGTCTTTTGATTTCTGGGGGGTCTTTTGGTTTCTGAGGGTCTAGACCTCCCAGACCCCCACGCCCATGTGTGGTTGGTGGAGGATCGCCCAAACCCTTTGTTACATTTATGTTTCTCGGCCATTTTTTAGGGAAGAGGGGGTAAGGAGCTCCGATTTGTGGCCAAAAGTGGCAAAAACACCTAAAAATAGCCGAAAAGCCCCAAGTTTTCGCCAAAAATGGGGGAGGGTGGGTCAAATTTTCTGACGTGGGGTGTGGGGAAGACGTCCAGCATAGGGTGGAAAATTCATCAGAGGCCCCTGTTACACGTATGGTTTTCGGCCATTTTAGGTGCGGGGGAGGGGTAAATGACCATTTTTTGGCTGAGAATCGCAAAAAAGGCACCTAAAAATGCCTAAAACATGCGGGTTTTCGCCAAAAATCGATTTCGGCTCGTGAATTTATTTTTGGAGCCATCTTTATACAATATTAAAATACTTTCTGGGGCAAAGTGATAGTAATTTTAACGTTTTTTAGTATTTTTTTATGAAATTTCAGAAAATTTTCGGCGCTTCGCGCAAAATATCGCTTATATACTGTATATAGCTTCAAGGGGGCATTAAACACTCCAAAATCAATCTTTGTGTAATATAGGCATCTTTAGGCAGATTCAAATAAAATAAGTACAATTTAATGTTTTTTACACTTTTTTGTCATTTAATGATAAAATTGACTGATTTATCTTGATGATACATTGGATTTATAAACGCAGTGGTGCTTATTACAAGATTCAATTGGCATATTACAATTTCTGTAATATTTCTGATTTCGTAGTACAAGTTGTTTCACCTTGCTCAGTCGAGTTTTACGTGTAAATTCCATCAGAAGCTCATAAAAATTTCGGCGCTTCGCGCCGAATTTATATTATTAACTAAATTCAGGCCGAATTATCACATTTAGAACCACACATGCACATAGGGGGTGAGGGGTATTACCCCCTACCTGAGGGGTCAGCTAGACCGGTACTGTCCGGCGATTTTGAGCAAACAGGTCTTGTTCTGCATCATTTTTGACATCAAAATCAGTGAAAATGTCAAAATTTTTCCGGCGCTTCGCGCCAGATTAGTACTTTTAAGTACTTTTTACTCAAAAAGCGCCCAAAATTGATAAATTCTTGCATTTTTTAGTGTTAAAAGTGATATAATGCAGTCAAAATGGACTAAAAATGCTTTTCAAATGTGTTATTAACACGAAAAAACATTTTATAGGCTATTTTGACCATTTTGATCATTAAAACAGCAAAAAAATCGCGAACGTTAAATTTACTGTTTTAGATTTTTGGCATTTCACCCCCCTGCCGATCCTGACCTTGTGCACCTATGTTTAGAACTGCATGCGGGTCGTAGGTCACACACTGGTAGTAAGTCAAAATGTGTATATTTAATGATATATTTATATGATATATCTACAAAAATTTGTCCACTCATTCAAAGATCTTGTACATGCACAAAGAAGCTCGTACAAAAAATAGTGTTGGCTAATAATAATACAGTACTTAATTTACTGGTCCCCCATTTTGGGATTCCACCCCTCCCTCAACTCTGGACCTTGGGAAACTATACTACGGTACATTTAAAAAAGGAGACGAGAAAATCGCTCATGGAAATCATGTTTCTACAAGCTGACTGAAGCAGGTATGTAGTGATCCATTATCAGCTGATTAGCTGCAGAAGACTGGCAAAAGAGAAACTAATGGCTTGCTTTAAAGATTTATAGTTGTTTTCTCATTCTGAATTTCTGACAAGCATGCATAAATTAATACAGAGAGGGTCAGACGTGCACGGCATTAGAATTCTGGGGGAAGGGGGTGGTGAAATTTAAAAGTTCCTTTTTTGGGCCCAAAATTGGTGAGTACGCGTCAAAAACGTCGTTTTCGATGTTTCTGACGATGCTCTATCTTTCTAGAGCATAACAGCATAAAAAATTTCGAAGAAAATAGAAAAGTCGAACAAATTGCATAAAATGTAGTCAAAACATGAGTATATGGCACGAAGCACCAAAAATTTGATACTTTTGAGCAAATATGTATATAGCTAAAAACGCTTTAAAAGCACCTTTTCTACGAATTTCAAGATTTTTGGAAAGTTATAAAAAATCGGTAATTCTGGGAGTTAAATTTTTCTGATGGGGGAGGTGAAAACCCCAAACTCCCTCCTAAAGATGATGAGGGTACTGTAATGTACTGTCAGGCGATTTAGGGCTTGCGGAACATTTTCTGCGTTTTTTTTTTGAGGACAGAAGTAGTAATAATGACAATTTTTTGCCAGATTAATACTTCCTTGTCTTGGTTACCCAAATCGTGCCGGAGTAGTCTCAAAATCGAATTTTTAAGCCGAATTGATGAATTTCAACATTTTTTATGCTTATAAGTACTGTAACGCAGTCTAAATGGACTAAAAATGTAGTCATACCACATAAAAGAGTTTTATATATGTAGCTAGGTTATGTTGACCAATCTCTTCATTTAAATAGCAAAAAAAGCATAAAGACAAAACTTACTGATTTAAATTTCTGTTTACCCACCTGCCGATCCTGACCTTGTCAAAACATTCTGTACTAATTAATATTACGACACATACATGCACATAGGGGTGTGAGGAGGGGTATTACCCCCTGAAGGGTCAGCCGGACAGCAGTCGGACAGGTACTGTCCGGCGATTTTAAACTGATGGAACATTTTTGCATCATTTTTAAGGTCAAAAGCAGTGAAAACGTCAAAATTTTTCGGCACTTCGCTCCAGATTAGCACTTTTAAGTACTTTTTACTCAAAAAAGCGACCAAAATTGATAAATTTTTGCATTTTTAGTGTTAAAAATAATATAATCCAGTCAACATTGACTGAAAATGCTTTTAAAATGCGATATTACAACAAAAAACGTTTAATAGGCTTTTTTGACCATTTTGATCCTAAAAACAGCAAAAAAATCGTGAACGTTAAATTTACTGTTTTGGGTTTTGGGATTTCATCCTGCCGACTCTGATCTTGTGCACCTATGTTACGACAAAATCGAATAGTGAGAGAAAAAGCGTAATCGAGATTCAGTTGGGGTGCAACTTGGAAGGAATCGCAAAAATAAAAATTTCGGTGTATTGTAAATATGAATACAAGGGCGATATAATGGTGAGGAAGGAATCGCAAAAAATTTAAAAAATGTGCTTTAATTCTATATATGAATGCAAAAAATCTATCAAATTACTGTATGACTTATTAATCAGCGTCCAATGCAAGCCTGACTCTTAAAAATATTAAAACTTTTGTCCTTGTACTTAATTTTATTCCTTTTCAAAAATTAATACGGAATATATGTTTACTAATGTCGATGTCATGCCTGAGCTCTCTTAGATAACAAACTTAAAGAAAAATAAGGAATCCAATGTGAAATACCGGTAAATCTTTAATTTACTAGCTCGGAAGAGAGCTAAGTAAAAATCTATTTTAACGGTCTTTTATTGGATTTCAAAATTTTTTATTTCTGTGAAAAATTAAAAAGCTCATAATGGCAACATACTTTAAAAAACTAAATTACCTGATAATATTTCCGTGATTGCCCCATGTCGGTGAAGGTGCCCAAATGATATTAGGACCATTATGGAATTTGTGCTGCGAAGAAAATTGATAAGAAAGTATTTAATAAAAATAGTAGCAGTCAAGGAAGGAGCATTGAACTTAAGAAGCTAGAAGCTTACCAAGAAGGCAGATCCTATACGTAAGGCGCCTGTGCCAGACACAGACTGCACAGTCGCATTCTAGACAAAAAGAGTAAACAAATATTTAAAACAAGGTAAACAAATTGAAGGAAAAGAACGACTACGAGGGTCACTCCAGAAGTCTTGAGCCTCCGAGTCAATATTTTGTTTACACTGTTTATTTCACTCTTTTTTGGTAAACCATATACCCAATAGCTGATGTTTAAAACATCAGATTGATAGCTTGTCAATAAGCTGTGCAGGGTTAATTTGAGTTCAACGAATTTCAATACTTTTAGAAATGTGCAAAAATCTTTCAAACGAACATTTTCGGGCGATGATAATTTTTGCCTTGAAACTTATCCAATCATGATTCGTGTGTGCTGTTAATTTGTCCAGTTGCCTTGGTGGTCAAGCTCCGTCTTTTGCTACTGTTAAACGCTAGTATAAACTTTTTGAGCGGGGTCAGTGGTCACTCAAAGATGACCCACAACTCAGTCATCAGCCAGAAATTGAAAGAGGAAAATCGATTGCTGTAGCCCAACTGATAAAGAAGGACAGATGAATCACATATCAAGAGATAGCGCAAGAGACAGCTGATTTTGGGAAACAATTAATCGCATCGTTCACCAAACCCTAGGAGGTAAAAGCTGCAAGTCATTGGATACCACATTTGCTTACTGTTGAGCAGAAACAGGGCCGCATTGAAAGGCGTCTTTTTATGCCCGAAAAATTTGATAGATGACGTTCTAATGCAGTTTTTGAAATAATTACTGGTGATGAAAAAGGGGTTAATCAGTTCAACCCTGAATCCAAGCTTCAGTCGAACTGTCTGGATGCTTGATGGTGAAGCGCGTCCAACAAAGGTCGTGAGAGTTCGAAGTGTTGGCAAGCAAATGATTGAAGTTTTCTCTCGCTAAAGTGGTCCAGTTGCATCGATTCCACTTGTTGAACAAAAAACTGTTACGCTGAAGTAGTACTGTGAGGAAGTTTTGCCTACAGTCACCGCAAACATGCGAGAATTTTGTCCCAAATTCCGAAGATTCGTAAATCGTCTTTGCACCACGACAATGCGAGTGCACACAAAGCGGCAAGAACAATTGACTTGTTAAAGCAGATGGACATTTAATTGTTGCTCCATCCGCCTTACTGAACTGACCTAGCAGCTTGTGACTTTTGTGTTTCTCCAAAATCAAAAAACAAGCTGAAGGGAATCCAGTTTGAAACGCAGGACAGTGCTGTTTCTGCATTCAAACATTTGCACACTAGCATATCACACGCGAATCACTGGTAGCTGCTTTGAAAATTGATTTCATCGGATGGAACTTTGCATAGATGCTAATGGAGAGTATTTGAGAAACTGTGAGAACTTGGACAATTTATTAATAAAATTGACTTCAAGGCTCATGACTTGTTGAGTGACCCTCGTATGAATTTCATTCATACATGCACATTCGGGAGAGGGGTAATCCACAGCTGAAGGGTCAGCCATACAGGTACTGTACTGTCCCGAAATTTTGAGCTGACAGAACATTTTCTGCATCATTTGTGAGGTCAAAAGCAGTGAAAAGTCCAAATTTTTTCCGGCGCTTCGCTTAGTACTTTTATTTACTTTTTTACCAAAAAAAGCGCCAAAAATTGATCAATTTTTGTATCTTTAGTGTCAAAAGTGATATAATGCAATTAAAATGGGTTAAAATGCTTTAAAAACGCGAAATTACCACTGATGGACGTTTTATGTACTAGTTTTGACCATTTTGGTCGTTTAAAACAACCAAAAAATTCGTTGAAATTTAAATTTACTATTTTGGAAATCTGAGATTTCACCCCCCCCCCCCCCCCGCCGACCCTGGACCTTGTGCTGACCATGATTTCATAACATTGGATAGGATAAGCGCCAGAAGCATCATTTTTGGGCGGTTCAGACAATGCTCCATCTTGTAGAGCATGTATAAATACATAAAAAATTTGGAAAAATATCAGAAAAAATTCTAATAAATTGGACAAAATATGTATAGTCCAAAAATGAGCATATGCGTAGACGACGCCTAAAATTTGACACTTTTGAGCAAACGATAGCGAAAAAACGCTTAAAACAGTATATACCTTTTCTACAAAGTTTTAGAAAATCTTTTAAAAATCGCGAAATCTGGGGCGGGGTGTGGAAATTTCTGGAGGTTATATATATATATATATATATATATATATATATATATATATATATATATATATATATATATATATATATATATATATATATATATATATATATATATATATATATATATATATATATATATATATATATATATATATATATATATATATATATATATATATATATATATATATATATATATATATATATATATATATATATATATATATATATATATATATATATATATATATATATATATATATATATATATATATATATATATATATATATATATATATATATATATATATATATATATATATATATATATATATATATATATATATATATATATATATATATATATATATATATATATATATATATATATATATATATATATATATATATATATATATATATATATATATATATATATATATATATATATATATATATATATATATATATATATATATATATATATATATATATATATATATATATATATATATATATATATATATATATATATATATATATATATATATATATATATATATATATATATATATATATATATATATATATATATATATATATATATATATATATATATATATATATATATATATATATATATATATATATATATATATATATATATATATATATATATATATATATATATATATATATATATATATATATATATATATATATATATATATATATATATATATATATATATATATATATATATATATATATATATATATATATATATATATATATATATATATATATATATATATATATATATATATATATATATATATATATATATATATATATATATATGGATTTCCGTAACAGCCCCTCCGATTATGTATGGTGGGGACGCCAAAAATTCGCAAAGTTCCTAAAGAAAAGAAGCTTTTATTCTCGTATTTCCGTGCATATTCTTATGTTTAAAGTAGAATATCGATATTCTAAAAATTTGGGCTTACGCTCGCAATATGTCTTCAGCGCATAACTTTTAAAAAACTAGTTAGAAATAAAAAACAAAAAATATTAAGAAAAATTAGTCGATTAACTATTCACGATTAATGACATAAGATTAGGACATGTAATTGATATTATGTGAAAGCAGAGTCAGACAAATGCGAAATAAAAAATAAAAGAGCATCACCAATTTATTCTGGATTGATTCGTCTTTATTGCCTAATGCCAATCTGATAGCAGCGTCGCAAAAGTCACTGATTCCGGCAATCGGAGCGTATTCTTTATCCATCTGACGCTCAACTATAATTTTCTCAGCCTGATTGAGTTTAAAAAATACATATGTACATAAGTACCTCAGAGTCATCTTCCTAGAAAAACTACTTTTTTAACGTGCGCGTGAACGAAATAAAGTTGGAACAAAGCAAGAAAAATTAAAACACGTGACTTTGATAATGCCAAAAACCCGAAAAATTAGGCTTGGCAAAAGAATAAGAAGCTTAAAATAGCCTTCTAAATATTGCTTCCAAATATAGCAAAGTGGCAAAATCAGTACTGGAGTATAGCTTTCAGTGGAAAATCACTAATTCAATGTAGTTAGATAAATGATGATACAATCGAACTTGGATATAAGACACCCATACATGATCTTCCGGGGGTTAGAGAGGATTCGCCACAGAAAAATTTTCACCCTCCGCAGAAATTTGTTCACCCCCCAGAATTGCCGATTTTTCGGAAGTTCCCAAAAATTTTCTAAAAATTTGTAGAAAAGGTGCTTTTTCAAACGTTTTAGCTATCTATTTGCACAAAAGTACAAATTTTCGGCGCTTTGCGCCATCATACTCATGTTTTGACCATATTTTGTTTCGATTTGTTCGAGTTTTTGTTCTAAATTTCTTATATTTTTATGCTCTAGAAAGAGAGCATCGTCAGAAACGCTTAAAAACAATGTTTTTGACGCGTACGACAAAGGCACTTTATAATTTCACCCCCCAGAATTCCCATGCTGTGCATGGATGAAGACACCCCCTTGGGAAAGGGTAAAATGCGTCATATAGCCGACTGTGTCTTGTAAGCAAGGTTATGGTTTACATGAAACAAACGTACTAAGTAAGAGGATCGGTGGAAATAGACTGGTATCAAACCTTGTTTTATTGTTTTTCCATGATATGCAATGTGTATCCTAGCAGACAAAACTAAGCAAAAGTCAACATCGATACTAAATGCAGACAAACACTCACACGTTAACTTCACAATATCTTTAAATATAGCCTTATTCCTAGAAAAAGTAGTACAGAATTTCACCCGTCTCCACAAACATCGATTACAGTTTGTTCCATTCCAAACGGCCCATTTTCGCAAGTCTTATTACTGTATTTATTTTAAACTGCGCAAATAGGCTTCTTCAATTATGCTCCCGTAGCAGTTGATTGCTTTAAACTCTTCTTTTTTATGTTTAAAGTGCTTAGCTTATCGTGTAGCGCATGTGACAAACTGCTGCAACATACTAACCAGAAAATATTCTGCTACAGTAATAAGCCGTAAACAAAAATGGGTTGTTTGGAATGAAACAGACTATAGTTAAAGTAATCGCGTCTTATAGCCGAGTTTGCCGTGTCTTACAGCCGAGGTACCCACGTTATTTAGGTATGCGTGTTATAGACATTGCTTTATATGTATTAAGTATATGCAATGGTATCAGGTCAGCTGCGTCTCACGGTCTTATAGTAGAGTGTCTAACAGGCGAGTTCAATATATCTTAATGCATTATGGATGACTGACACCAGAGTTTTTGCGTCTTATAAGCCGAAAAGTCTTATATCAGGGAGTCTTATAGTCGAGTTCGACTGTACTTTTTATTCTAAAGGAATCTGACTGTCTATCATTCATCAGAAGTAACGTATCACTTGCGAAATTTCTCCGCTTTACATTTAAATTTAAACTGCAAATCACAGTGTGAGCCAATACGGAAATCTTTTCAAGCAACAAATACAAGCTGTTTAGTCTGAAAAAAGTATAACATTTTCCCGATATGAATTTATATGTACTCGTAGCTTTGCTTCCAACGACAACCGCGCTTTAGAGCATTCATTATACAGGTATATATTTGAATTTGAAAAAGTTACATAAAAAACATTGGCAAAACTTTGATAAGTTATTGTTGCCAAATTTATATTACTTTCAGACGATCGAATCGCACTTTCTCTAAGTTCAAAAGTTTTAACAGGATTCAAGATATTACATTTCACATATTTGTGTTCAGCATTGACCTTTCGGACGCAGGGCAATACAAATGGCTTTCCAGCATCGTCACGATAAGCGCCGACTCCCAAGTTTATTTTATTAGGATTCGAATCGCGTTTGAATGCTTCTGTAACTCCCAAAATAGCATCTGGTGGCCCTAACTCAACGTGTGACCACCATGATCTAAAAAAATTGAATTCGAGTATGACTTCAAAAACAAAAATTTATTTGCAATACTAAATATGATATTTTGTTTGAAAAACAAACATTTTTGCATCACACATGTAGATTATGTTCTACTAAAATCATTATACCCCCACAGTTGAATTTTTGACATTTTTTAGAATTTCGCCATTTTTACATCACTCAGATCCCCAGAATTTGGTTGCTGCTCATGTAAGGCCGCCCTCACTATCATCTTTTGTTCATTAATTACCAATCTGAAGAATAAAACGGAATTTTAGCAATTTTTCCGTTTTCACCTTCGTTTAGTGAGGGGGACAAACAAAAAATTTTTATGCTTACGATTGAAATAGAATATTACTTACGAATAGCGAGCGCAGATACGGAATCCTATGTCTAGCCGCATCATCATTCACTGGTTCGAACTTAGACACTTTAAAATTTCAATGCTAAATAAAAAAGGTAATCTCAATTGCGTTTTTAGCAAAAAGAATATAGCGAGACAAATTATTCACTGCTAAAATCTCAAGGTAAGAATTCTGATTCCAATAAATGAGGGGAGCAAAACAAATTCACATCCTCGTTTGAGGCTTAACATTTACCCTTTAATCACCGGACGAAAAATAGGTTGGCATTTCATGTTGTATTTTTAGAGTTTAAAAAACAAATCTTACTGAGCAATAAGCATGCCATATAGAAAATGCTTAAAACGGAAGAAACTTGCATGACTCGTAAAAGCAATGTCAACCTACGACAAAAATCTCTGACTGTAAGCATACCTGGATAATGAGTAGAGTTTCAACTTTCACCCCATTGCGACATCCAATTTTTAGGTGGGCTAGTAGATTTTTACAGAACAGTTGCGGCATTTTCTTTAAATATATATTGCTCATTATTTTTGTGATAGAAAATCTATTCTATATGA
>JAVLUZ010000142.1:2479847-2558476 GCA_036768485.1 Mermis nigrescens
TTATGCTCAACAAGCATGCGCAGTTTCATTCAACGAACAAATAGAGCAATAAATCACGAAAGTGATGTGAATTGATCGATAATTTTAGCTAATTTAAGCCGTTGAACTCATTGGATCTATATAACAATAAATATAATAAAGACTCGGCGCGAAGCGCCGGAAAATTTTTGACGTTTTTGCCTTTTTGAACTCAATTTTCTGGACACAATTATTACACTCGAAAAATCAGCAAAATTTCTAAAAAATTTCGGGGGGGCATGTGCCCCCAAAGCCCCCTGGCTACGCCTATGGCTTCAATACGTGTCCTATCCTATACACTACACAATTTAAATTGACGTCAATGTACGCTATGGTTTGAGTTCTAAAATCCAAACAGCATATCTTCTATCCGACCATATCATAGTCGCTGTTATGTCTGAATGCATAAATTTAATGCTCAATTTCCTTTAAATATCTACATGAAACCTTGTACTTTTTCAAACCGTGTTTAGTTGCACGTGCATTTTAATAATGGAATTGCGCGCTATTAAAAACTTTGTTCTTGCTTGAATAATGTTACCAAAATCCTTGCTAACTACTTATTTTATTTTTAGAAAGATTGAATAATTAACAGAGCTTAGAATTCAAAAATCTTCTTGATCCAGCAGTAAGCCTTGCGTTTGACAAATAACAAATGTAAAATCGGTCTAAATATGTATCTTATGCATAACATTATATTGGAAGCAAGGCATGTTGTTAGTATATAAGCCCGGGCCCGGGCCCGGTACCAAGCCCGGCAGCAAAGCCAGGGCCCGGGCCCGGGCCCGGTATTTTTGAGCCCGGTCGATCACTGTCAGCGTAAAAATACTAAAATTTATGGCGCTTGGCGCCATTTATTTAAAAACTCACCTTTTGCTTATTTCAGTTTTCGATAGATGAAATTTTTCGGCAAATAAAATTTTCTGCATTTTAATCATACAAAAAGGTGCAAAATCGAGTGCAAAAGTATATAAATGTCGAAAATTTTTCGGCGCTTCGCACCAGATAGCTATTTCAGCATACTTTCATTCTATTTTCATTTCTTGTACAACTTTTAAAAATTTTCGACGCTACGCATCAAACGCTACAAATATGGGAAACCGAGCAGTAATTCAAGTTTCTAAACGTCCTTCCGCCAGAAATCCACAAATTTTCCGGTACTTCGCGCTGGATTTTAACTGAAGTCAACGAAATTTAATGATTTTTTTCGCACAAAATTGTCGAAAACTTTAAAAATTTTCGAAGAAATGTTGTGCTAAAATCGATTTCAAACGAAAGTAGACGACGTAAAACACTGAAAAAACGCCAGTCCGCACGTGAAGGTTCTAAATTATTTGTCAATAAAAAAGTCCGCAAAATCTACTTGAAAATGGTAAAAATATCAAAATATTTCATTAACTATTCTGTATTTTTATCTTTGGAAACCTATAAATTGAAAGACTGACCGTCTTTGCATTTGAACAAAGGGACCTTGTATAAAAACACTGGACAAAGGCATGCAATCGGTGCAGGTATCAGGGCGTAATATCCGCTGCTACTGCGACTGGCATTCAAGACTGAAGTCAAACATTGATTTAAAATAATTTCTACATTTCTTATCTTTAGAAATGTGTCAAATTGAGCTTCATAAAAACGCCCACTTTGCGCCAGATATAAATGCTGCTTAGCTTATATTTGTAAACCTGCAAAAGTGAGCATAAAAGAATAAATACATCGAAAATTTCCAGCGCTTCGCGCCGGATATAATTTCTATTGCATACATTCAGAAAGCTGCAAAATTGAGCTCATAAGGATAAAAACATCGGAAATTTACGGCGCTTCGCGCAAACTATAATTACTGTATTGCTGTTTAGAAAGTTGCAAAATTTAGGTAAAAGGATAGAACTCTCGAAAATTTTCGGCGATTCACGCCAGGCATAATTACTGGATTGTTTATATCCAGAAACCTGCAAATTTGAGTTTAAAAAGATAAAAATGTAGAAATGTTTTGGTGCTTCGCGCCAGATATAATTTAAGCGCTCTCTCTCTATTAGGAAAGCTTCAAAATTCAGCTTGAGGAGATCAGAACGTCAAGAATTTTTCGCCAGTTTTATAATACGCCCGTTTTTGCACTGTTTGTCTTCAAAGGCTGCAAAATTGAGTTTAGAAGAGTAAAAATGCTAAAACATTTCTCGAATCAAAAATTTTAGATTTTTTTGAATATTTTCATTCGCCATTATATGGAGCTCGTCGACAGACGTTTCGTTGAATATATTTTTGTACTAGGTTAAAGTTTTACAGCTGGCGCAAAATTTCAGAGGACAAAAATCTAAATACCAGAATTTTGTCTTTCACTTATCAACCCTACATGCCTCAAAATTAAGTCGAAGGTGATGAAAATGCCATAATTTTCTATTAATAATGCCGACGTTACTAATTTATTCATAAGTTTGTTTCGATAAATTCCTAAAATTGAGCTGAAATAAGAAATTATCAACATTTCTGCTAGATTTAATATTCTTATTTCCTGTTTCGCATGAAAAAGCAGTTACAAACCTAAGCGAAGTTTAAGGATGATTAAGGCTGCAAATTGTGTGGCGAGAACAGTAATAAATCTCGGTACTGCTTGTATACTCGTATCTCTGAAAAGCGATCATATTGAGCTTAAGATGATAGAAGGTCAAGATTATTTGGCGCTTCGTGCCAGATGTAATGTTTGATGTTTTGAAAAATAAAAAGGCCAAAATTTTCACGTACTATTTGACAGATATAATAAATTATTTCATCGTTTATTTGTAAAAAGGCTGCTTAATTGGACTTATGTGAAGTATAGGGTAGAAATTTTCCATAAAAAGATCAATTTTTTGCGTTGTCTTGTCCTTTAAAAATCTGCGAAATTGAGCTGAGGATGATAAAAAGGCCTAAAAAAATTTCCAGAGGTGAACAACACTCTAAAAACTATAGTTGTAAACAATTAGTGTACTGACTGATGATGCTAAATGCAAGTAAATTAAGACGGATAAAACAGACGCAAATGATGCATGCAGACATGCAGAACGTTTCGAAAAAGTTATGAGGTAGGTAACATATTCCAAAACAACCCTTTTTCGAACCAGCAACCAACCACAATTTTTGGCCGCCGGTATCACCTGGAAGACCGGCCTTTATCCTAAAGTATGCCTCCAGAATTCGTAACTTGAAAACTTTTTCGTTTTTTCGCAATTTTCTGATGCCAATGGATAGTGCTTGATGAGAAACGTCGAAAATGGTGTTTTTATCACGCTACCACCAGTTTAAGGCGTCATTTTTTGACTTTCAAAATTTTGCACCCCTAGAATTTTCTTGCTTGCCACGTATGGTAATTGTGGTCCTATTATATCTTATAATAGCAAAAATTGCATTTGAAAAGATAAACGCCAATTTTTCAGCGCTCGCGCCATTTTTAGACGATATCACTGATTTTTGCCCTTCGAAACCTAAAATACAAAGAAATTGGCTAAATACACTACCAAAGGTCAAACAACTCTGTTTTTAAATTTTACAGCGCTTAACGCCGAGTCTTTATTATTTATTGTTATATAGATTCAATGAGTTTAAAAGCTTGAATCAGTTAAATAATCCGGCACTTCACATCACTTTAGTGATTTAATGCACTATTTGTTCGTTGAATGAAACGGCACATGCTTGTTGAGCATAATAGTAAAGCGCGAAAATGATTGCGTACCAGTTTATCTATTCTATGCTTTTGTTTGTCTTTACAAGAACACATAATTCTATTTTGAACGAAAGCAATGGCCAAATGTTTCTTGTTTTTGCGCATTTTATGTTTGCTGAACTACATTTTATTGATAAGAAGGCAACAAATATCCGTTAAAAGCGTAAAAACAAGATTTTCACTGATACGTTTTCCCGTATATCTTATTGGCAGCGACCAGCTGCTGCACAATATACTCAGCATAGGACAAAACGCATTTCAGCTCGAGCAGTTTAGTGCAATGCGAAATTCATCAATTTTAAAGTTTTTAGGCATAATTTGGAACCAACATTTGGCCGATTCTGCGAAAATTTAACGTTACTATTTAAAACTAAAGTGCTTTTCTCACAAAATTTTCCGGAGCTCTAACCCTAATCCTGCTGGGGGCGCTTGAACGCGCTACTTCAGACCCTGAGCCGTGGCAATCTCGTTGTATATGAACGAGATTTTCGGGAGAAAAAGGTGAAAGGGTTGGGAAGCCTGTTCTGTATAATTTAAACGGTATAAAGTAGAGTTTAAAGAGCAAAAAAGTCAAAATTTTCCGGCGCATAGCGCCGCCAGTTGTTTCTTTCTTTTTGTAAAGCTCCAGCATTGCGTTTTAAAGCCTGAATCAGTCAAAATACCTTCATACTAAGTAATTCGCAGTTTTCTTGTTAGAAGCTTAAACTGTCAATACTAAGTAATTCGCAGTTTTCTTAGCTTGAACTGTCAATAAGAGTTTTGTCCAAATTTGATAATTTTCTGCTCTCTAGACTATTAGTATTCAACAGCTACAACATGCTAAGGGCGGTAAAAATGACTGAATTTCATAAAGCATTGCGCCACTTATAATTTCCGGAGTGTTTGACAATAAAAAGGCCATAAATTCGGCACTTATACAGAAGAGTAACTGCTGTTGTGCAAAGTATAGTCGCAACAGTTATTGATTTTTTCAAACTTCTTTGATTTTTCCATAGGCTTGGTATTTTATGTGGGTGGTAGAATTCCACTTAGGTCAGTATCGCTCCCAGGTAGGTCGTTATCACTCCCGCTTGGGTCGAGATACAGGCACTGGTTTATCTGACGACGTCATAATAGTTACTATTCTGTAGAAGTACCGTACAATTATACATGATAACAATGAAAATTTCACAAACTTTGATCGTCAGAAACCTATAAATTAGCTAGGCTACACTACTAAAGGTCGGAAAAACTCAGTTTTACTATATAACGTGTTAGTGTACCATATCAAAGCATTCAAATGCAAAAGAAGTTTTGAAAACATTTTTGTGTACGCCCCCTGAACCAAAATCTTGCTACGCCTCGCATAACTCCTCAACAAAAATATACAAATGCAAATACAAATATTTTACTACGAAGTCCGTGAAACAGATAAAATTCAATCAAGCACAAATACGATGAAAAACAAACGTTATCACAAACAACAATTCACGTTCAACGTGGTTTCGTTTACATGAAGCCAAAATAATTTATTCACAATTAAGTTTATTTTAATTTTAATTAGATTTAGCTGTGCGTAACAGCAGCGCTTTTATGACCGTTTGTTGAATTCAAACATCAAGTTTTTTGACTTGCTAGCAGTTGCCAAAATGTGCTACCTTTGATTATAGTTTAGTTATTTGCAGCAACTTTAAATACCGTGAAGCAAATCAAGTGAGTGATAGGCAACTGAAAGGGCTCTAAAATAAAAGAAGTTGCATTTAATTGTCTTAAGATTCTGCAAGTTAGCGGGTCACAAAGGTAAATAATGGGAACTTTTGCAGTTTAGGTGAGGAAACAATTTTCCAACTTTTTTTCGAAATTTTCGGAAATATGGATCAATTTTTATACGCTGCTCACGGACATGACATCCATTTTGATCGCACACCATCAGGTTACGAAAATTTCAAATTTTAATTTTTTGAATTTTTGACTTTTTGATTTTTTTTTAATTTTTGTGGAAAGCTTTTTGTGGACGGACTTTGGCTAATTAACCCTTGGATGCTTCATGCGATCTATATTGCTACCGGACAAAAAATAAGCCTTAGCTAATGCGAGATTGCAGCTCGCTTCGCTCGCTCTGCTCAGTACCCCATTAGCTCATGAGGCTTATTTTTGGCCTGGCATCAATATGGATCGCAAACAATATAATAATTCTCGAAAAATAAGTGGTCTGCGTTGAAAATGCATGTCAAATTCGTGATATACATAAGAAAATTGACCCTATGTCATCGAAATTCGAAACAATTGAAAAAATTTTTCAAATGGAAAACAATAGATACACTACCTGTTTTAATTTAAATAATCGAGAGAATTAATTATCTTCAACCAAAATAAATGTCATATGAGTGATCAGCACACCAAAATTGACCTTAATCTAAAAAATAGAAAAGACTGAAAAAATAAAAACTCCAAAAATAAAATCAAAATTTAAATTATTCGAAAATGATAAGTCTGAGATAAAAATGTATGTCATATTCGCAATCACATTTGAGAATGACAATAATTATCAAATTTTGAAAAATTTTCCCGTACCTACCCCTCCTTTCTTATCTGCAAAAGTGCCAAATATGTAATCCTTCTGGAAGATGCTTTCATGACTCAAAAAACTATTTCTGCTTAATTTATTGTAGACCAACAGTAGCTAAGCCTGCATAAATTTAAGTGAACCGCGTTTAGTTTAGTCCAGTACTAAAGAAGTTATAAGCACCGTTTTTCTCCTAGCAATCTGGTTGACATTATGGACCAGACCCAAAATTTTTCCACTTTTTCCACCCTTTTCCACGTTTTTTGTAGGTCTAAAAACGTTAAAAAAACGCCTGCTAAAAATCGGTGTTTTTAAGTAGAAAATCCTATGTACATGTAATCAGCAGTGTTTGATGCACTTTTTGTATAAAAATTTAGCGCTCTACTAGAAAAATCGGCACTTATGCAGTTTGTCTGCCTATCGAATTTTTCCATCTTTTAACATTAGGGTATATATAACATTAGGATATATACAAACATTAGGTATATACAACATTAGTGTCTAGTAGGGATCGGACGAGGGTCTTTTTTCCCTCGGCCGAGGCCGAGGCCGAGGAACTTTGAAATCCTTGCCTCGGCCGAGGCCGAGGCCGAGGGACCGAGGGACCGAGGATTTGTAATACATATAATATGAGTATATGAGTACAAACAATATATGTAGGATACATATGCTCCATGTGATGTGGGTACAGTAGCAATAGGATTGATTAGTGTAATATAGTTCAAAGCTAACAAGCTATTATTTTAATTTTATTCAAAGGTAGGTATCACACATTCCCATGGGGGGTGAGGGGTATTACCCCCACCTCGGGGTACGAGACTTGAATCACTGTCAGACGATTTTGAGCTATCAAACATTTTCTGCAATGATTTGGGTACAAAAGCGGCGAAGACATTAAAATTTTTTCGTCGCTTCGCGCTGACTAATACACTTCTGTTTTGTTTACCCATAAAATACCTAGAATGAAGTTAAAATGATCTGAAAAGCCAAAATTTTCGATGGATTCTTATATTTTTTACTCTCAAGAGTGACGAAACTAGTCAGAATGGGATAAAATGTAGTTAAAAATGCAGTTTTTCACATTAAAACATGTTATACAGGATCTTTTAGCCATTTTTCATATTTGACCTGCAAAAAAGGCTAGACTCTAAATTTAGTGGTCCTAAATTTTGGGATTTAACCCCTGAACTTTCTACCTTGGGAAACTATGGTACGTATGCAAATGACAAGCACAGAAGTGACAAATTGCTAATCATCTTGATCATTCAGCTCGTTTTCGCTATCACTATTTTGTGTGTTCTACATATCTTTATAATGACAGAAATTGTATTTCAAGAGGAAAAATGTCAATTTTTTGGCACTTTGCGCCGTTTTAAGATGATTCTTAGTAGAGGTGCACGCGGGTATCCGAACGGGTACTCCGAGTACTGGTATATCCGAGTACCCGGGTAGAAAATAATTTTACTACCCGGTACCCGAATCCCCTAATATAAAATGGAAAATTAGCACTGCAAGTTATGCAATATGTGCTAAGAATTGAATTAGAAACCTAGAAACATATTGCTTCTAAAGTGCGACTGAATCACAAAGTAAATGTGATTTAATATAATCAACCGTAAAATGTTAAATAAGCGAGTCTGTTAATATTTCCTATTGTCACAATATATCGCGCATACGGTCTAGGCATATTCCATTATTCAGCTCTTTAGTTACATTATGTTATTTGTGCCGAATTCTTCTTATTCTTTATTGTAAACAAATTTAAACATGAAATTATCTGTTAGCGACGCTTTTTTCATAATGCATTCACTTCTGTGACCATTATATAAATTTAAACTGCAACTTTTATTCACATCGTGCGCATTTGAATTTTCTACCCATGCCCATCTTGGGCTTCAGAAATTAAGTAGGTTTTGCATGCATGGACACGGAAAACGCCCACATAATGTACCTACTTTAATCGGTGATGTCTCAACAGCCCCACCAGTCCCAACAGCCCCACCGTCCCAACAGCCCCACCAATAATCCCAACAGCCCCACCAATCCCAACAGCCCCACCAATCCCAACTGCCCCACCAATCCCAACAGCCCCACCATTCCAACAGCCCTACCGTCCCAACAGCCCCACCAGTACTCCCAGCAGCCCCATCATTACTGCAATCGCTATTATACGAGAAATGCGTTTGACGAATGTACTTTTGAAACATAGAATTTATACGGGCTCCGTTTGATCAAGATATTTTTTGACTATTTTCCGACTTCGTATATTTCATCAAGACTATACAAGAGCGTGCAGGTTTACATTTTCAGAATAACTCTACCTGAGAAACTGGTAGACCCGCTAGAATTGAAGCTTCAGCATTTTTGCGCAATCCGTGATTTTGCCTCATTCGAGTCATCTTGCAATATTAGATTCCTGCTCATTATTGCCTAGTCTAGACTGCCAGAAAAAAATGAAAAACGTTCTAGTGAAAAAAGGAAAGATAAGCGTTAAAATTAAATGAAAATCAAAACGTTCGCGCTAATCTGCTTTAAAATAGCCAGAAAATGTGGATTAACGTAGTTTTTACGCTATTTTAACATTCATACTAGTTTTGAGGTCATTTTTGGCTCAAAACTCCTCCTCCAGACCGGTCGTGCTGTGCATTTATGATTATAACAGTGGGGCAGTTGGAACCAACATTGGCAGCGGACAAATTCTGTGGGTCTGGTGGGGTAAAGTGACCGAGAAATGTGCTTAAAATAGAATTCTGGGGGTCTACCATAATTTGGGGGATTTCCAGAATTTCGGGTTGGGAGGGGCTTAACTCTAAACATCCCTCCCCACACGCTTATGTGTGGTTGGGACAGTGTGACTGTTGGAACGGTTGGACTGCTGAAACGGTGGAACTGCTGGGATTGGTGGGGCTCTTGGGACAGGTGCGGCTGTTGGGATTATTGGTGGGGCTGTTGGGATTATTGGTGGGGCTGTTGGGATTATTGGTGGGGCTGTTGGGATTGGTGGGGCTGTTGGGATTATTGGTGGGGCTGTTGGGATGGTGGGGCTGTTGGGATGGTGGGGCTGTTGGGACTAGTGGGGCTGTTGGGACGGGTGGGACTGGTGGGACTGTTGAGACACAATCCTTCAATCAGCATATGCGTCTTGTCTCTGCCGTCTATAGGCTGGCATATTACAGCATTGACTTGGCATAACATTTGAGGCAATGGGTCTTTTGTAGCACATGCGTTTTTTTGCTGTATTTGTGCTATTTCGGCATCACTCAAAAATGCAAAATTAAAAAACCCTCGGTCCTCGGTCATTTTTCACCTGACCCTCGGCCGAGGCCTCGTCCGATCCCTAGTGTCTAGTCTTTTATGCTTATAGATACTGTTACTTTTTATTAATTTTGCTTCTAATATACTTAGGCTTAGGCTTAGCATATCTGGAAAGGTGTTTTGCTGTTTAGGTCGAGGTCGTTCCTGCTCAGGTCAATGTATAGATGCTTAGGTCGATGTATAGATGCTTAGGTCGATGTATAGATACTTATATCGACGTAAATTGGGTATCTACATGTGATTCTGCATAATCGTTTTGTGTTAGTACATTTTGACAATAAAAACTGTTGATTTATGCATTATATTTCTGTTATATTTTCGTTAGAAATCCCCCCCCCCCCCCTACAAACTTACTATATGATGTGAACGGAAAACTTGCAGATGTACGTGGAAAGGAACGATATTGATTGAAATGAGGAGGACATGCATAAAGAAAGTGCGGAAAAAATTTTATGAAAAACGGACCAATATTGGTGAAGATAGAGTTACTCAGGATATAGCTACAAAGTGAGGTAATTTACATTTTACCAAAAATGTTCCGAATTTGGGCTGAAAACATATGTATCTGACATTTTCAAGGTCGCTGATTACGAAAAAATAACTTTTATTTTACGGGAAAAATATTTTTCGAAAATTTTTAAATTTGAAAAAACAATTTTTTGCATGTTCTTTCTGTCTAGATAATGTGAAAATTCAAGTTTCTGCTTAAATGACGCTTAGGCTTAGGCTTAGTTTATCTGAGAAGGTGTTTTCGGCTGCTTAGGTCGAGTTCGCTCCCACTAAGGTCGAGGTATAGATGCTTAGGTCAACGTATAGATGCTTAGGTCGATGTATAGATGCTCAGGTCGATGTATAGATGCTTAGGTCGACCTAAGTTGGGTACATGTTATTCTGCATTCCACTGTTTGAATCTTCAAATGGTTGGAACTTTAAGATAATCCAAAAATGCTGTTTGAATCGTATTTAAGTAGAAATCTTGGTACTTGTGCATTATCCCCCCGTCGAATTTTTTCTATCTTTTTCAACATTATAGTATATACAGCATTACACCATTATGATATATCTATCATATAATATAATCCTTGATTTTCTTCAGTTTTTTTATATTTTTTTAATTTTTTTGTATTTTTTTAAATTTTTTCATTCTTTTCAGATTCATAATCAACTTTTGCAATAATTTACTTGATAAGATATAGGAAAATGTAAGTTTTTGCTTCCAATATACTTAGGCTTAGGCTTAGTATATCTGAAAAGGTGTTTTAAGCTGCTTAGGTCAAGGTCGCTCCCGCTTAGGTCAATGTATAGATGCTTAGGTCGATGTATATATGCTTGGGTCGATGTATAGATGCTTAGGTCGATGTATAGATGCTAAGTACCATTCCCTCATTACTTCGTTTTTATTTCTAACGAGAAGGTGGCTTAGCCGATTGGTAACATGTTGCGCTGTAGAGCGATAGGTCGGAGGGTCGAAACCTGTCACCTGAAAGTTATTTTCTGTCTCGTGAAAACTCGTGTGAGAACCCTGGAGTTGAAAAAGATGGAAAAAATTCACCCTGTATATAACCTAATGTTAAAAAAGATGGATAAAATTCGACGGGGGATAATACACAAGCACCGAAATCTTTAATGGGATGTAAACAATGCTAAAAATAGTGAAATTAAAAAAAATTTCTTGAAAATTTGGGCAAAAAATTACAGAAAAAATTTTCTTCAATCTTGGTTTCCACGCAGTATAACTTAATTTTTTGTAATCTGCGACCTTGAAAATGGCAGGAAAATATTAATTAGTAAAAATTGGAAACCTTTGATAAACTGCTAAAATTTCTTAATGTGGCTCAAAATGGTGAATGTCGAAGTATGATGTTTGAAGTACCGTAACTCTGTGAGTTTTGTATGGATTTGGTTTATTATTTTTTTCCGCGTCTTTTAGTGACACAAAGTATCGTTTTTGCGCAATTGTATGGCAGTTCTGCCAGAATGGCTCAAAATCGGTTCACACCATATTCTTCAAAAACTCCGAAACTCTCATATTCAGGCCGCGAGGCGCAGTGGTAAACACGTTGCTTTCTAGAGCGAAAAGTCTGAGGATCAAAACCCAGCAGCAGCAAGTTATTTCTCTTTGAAATAGAGTCTGTATATAACCTAATGTTATATATACCCTAAATTAGTGATGTCCTGGTGCCGATTTTTTTACCGGTGCCGGTGCTGGTGCCAGTGCTACATTAGCATATTATATAGTGTACTATACTTCTTCAAAAAGGGTTAAATTTGCACCTATTTTTCACCGGATATACATATTAAGGGCAAAATTTCATTTGGCTAGTAACGACTTCATTATTTTTAATTTATGAATACATATTAATTTTCTCACTTAAGCATTAAACAAACAAAAAATTGTAATAAAATTGAAATTCGAACAAAAATAAAAGTTAAATAGTGTATTATAAGTTTAAGTGTAGCGCAATCAAGATTGGCTTGTGCAGTCGTTGATTCTTTGATCAAATCGAAATTTGGTTTTAGTGCATTAGTTAATTACATTAACTAATGCACTGTTTCTTCAACTAGTAAGAAACAAACATGAAAATAGCCACAAAAAACTTTTTGAGGTTAAATTATTTCAGTTTATCATTTCACATTTTCAAAAGCCTCTGAAAACACACATGGGATATATTAGTACTGCAAAAGACTTAGAACTTCATTTACAAAGCTTTAACAAGCTTTTTCTGAATAATTTGCAGGAAAAAGTTTTGCATAAAAACTATTCCAAAATTCTAGCTGCGTTTTACGGTCTTCTGCTCAGGAAATGGAAAAATAAAAATGGATTTGATGAAATTAAGTTCAAAACTATTATGTAGTACTCATCCTTCTTGCCTACAGATGGCAGAATCAGAAGAACTTTCCACTCTATATGTCGATGTTTTTAATTTTAATTTACTTTATTTATTAGTGTCCACGCTTCTTGCTGTTAATTGATGTTTTCAATAAGATGTGTTTCGTTAAATGAATAATTCATTTTTAAAGCTCGAAGACTTGTTCTGAAGTTCAGTCAAAATGCTTCACTATGCTAATCAGAAGATTTTATTAACAAAATGCTACCTTTTTGCGCCTTTATTCATTAAATTAGTGATAAATGAGCTTCAATTATTATTTTTACACTAATTTTTCTCTTTTATCTAGCACCGGCACCAGCGCCGGTACCAGCCTAGCACCGGCCGGTGCCGGTGCCGATGCTGGTGCCGGTGCCCAGGACATCACTACCCTAAATCTTAAAAAAGATAGAAGAAATTCGATATGCAGTAAACTGCATAAGTACCGAAAAATCACGATCAGTATACATTATTTCTGTTGAAACGTGAATTTCCTTCCTTCAAGTAAAGCATTTTAGCCAATTCTGAAGTCGCTTTTGACAATAAAAACCATAATTTATCAAATGGCGTGAAGCGCCAGAAAATTTTGAAATTGTAGCTCTCTAAAGCGCATTTTGCATTACGAAAAGCGGGGAAAGGTAAAATCCGGAAATGGAAATGGAAAATGGAAAATGGGTAAAAGCCGGAAATGGAAAATGGAAATGGAAAAATGGGTAAAGGCCGGAAAATGGAAAATGGAAAATGGAAATGGAAAATTTTCCATTTCCTTTATTTTCAGCGGAAAATGGTTCATTTTCAAAATTTTCGAGTCGTTAATGTCAAACTCATGTCGTTTCTCACCAAATTTCTCTATTTTTGAAGAAATTTCGAAAGTGTAACTAAAAATGGAAAAGTCTGCAAAAACGGAAAAAAACGAAAAATTGTTCATTTCTTCATCTTTTCACTCAAAATTCTCCTCTTTTGAAAAAATTGACCTTCCAAATCCGAAAAAAATCGTTATTCACTTCGACTATTTGGAAGGTCAATTTTTTCAAGAGGAGAATTTTGAGTGAAAAGACGGAGAAATGAACAATTTTTCGTTTTTTTCCGTTTTTTGTAGACTTTTCCATATTTAGTTACGCTTTCGAAATTTCTTCAAAAATAGAGAAATTTGGTGAGAAACTATTTATGATTTCGATATTAACGACCGAAAATTTTGAAAATTAACCATTTTCCGTTGAAAATAGAGGAAATGGAAAATTTTCCATTTTCCATTTTCCATTTTCCATTTCCGGGTTTTACCCTATTTTTCCATTTTCCGGCGATTTTCCATCTGCGACGAAAATCGTTGTAGTCGAAGTGAATAACGATTTTTTCGGATTTGGAAGGTCAATTTTTTCAAAAGAAGAGAATTTTGAGTGAAAAGATGAAGAAATAAACAATTTTTCGTTTTTTTCCGTTTTTGCAGACTTTTCCATTTTTAGTTACACTTTCGAAATTTCTTCAAAAATAGAGAAATTTGGTGAGAAACGACATGAGTTTGACATTAACGACCGAAAATTTTGAAAATGAACCATTTTCCGCTGAAAATAAAGAAATGGAAAATTTTCCATTTCCATTTTCCATTTTCCATTTTCTATTTTATGGCTTTTACCCATTTTTCCATTTCCATTTTCCATTTCCGGCTTTTACCCATTTTCCATTTTCCATTTCCATTCCCATTTCCGGATTTTACCTTTCCCGTTTTTGTAATGCAAAAAATGCGCTTTAGAGAGCCAAAATTTCAAAATTTTCTGGCGCTTCACGCCATTTGATAAATTATGGTTTTTATTGTCAAAAGCGACTTCAGAATTGGCTAAAATGCTTTACTTGAAGAAAGGAAATTCATGTTTCAACAGAAATAACGTATACTGATCGTGATTTTTCGGTACTTAAGCAGTTTACTTCCTATCGAATTTGACTATGTTAATACATATGTGAACCAGCTACACTAATGCCGAATTTTGAATGAAAAGACGAAGAAATGAACAATTTTCAGTTTTTTCCATTTTTTGTACTTTTTTCCATTTTTAGTCACGCTTTCGAAATTTCTTCAAAAATTGAGAAATTTGGTGAAAAACGACATGAGTTTGACATTTACGACCGAAAATTTTGAAAATGAACCATTTTCCGTTGAAAATAAAGGAAATGGAAAATTTTCCATTCCCATTTTCCATTTCCGGCTTTTACCCACTTTTCCATTTTCCATTTTCCGGCTTTTACCCATTTTTCCATTTTCCATTTCCATTTTCCATTTCCGGCTTTTACCCATTTTCCATTTATCCATTTCCATTTCCATTTCCGGATTTTACCCACGCCCTACGAAAACTAACCAAATCCGTGCAGAAGATGAGGATTTTCAATCGGAGTAAAGTTCTAGACTAGATTGTCGATAAATATGCTGCAATTAGCGCGGCGCGGCTTAAAGATTAATAACAAGTAAGAATTAAATCAATCCGGCGCGAAGCGCCGAAAACTGAAGTTTTACCTCCCTAAAACGCAAACATTACAAAAATTTTCCACAAATGCCAACCAAGCCCAAAATTTTTTTCTATTTCCCTAAATTTTGGTTGACAAACCTAAATTTTGGTTGACAAATAGACCAAAAAGTGAGAAAAAACGGTGTTTGTAAGGAAGGACCAATACGCGATTCGTTTTTACTGAGCTGCCCAGCACCATCACCAAACCACCCTTCACATTTGATTATTACAGTACTTCGAATTTTGACGTCTAATTTTGCACCATATATAACTTACATAAACGTTATTATTGTTGTCACGTATAAGGTACTAAAAATATGAGACTGAAATCATGTCTTTTTAGTTGATCTTACAGAAATCGATTTCTGCCATCTGACTCAGACTTACATACAGCAGGCACCTGAATTTATTAATTGTGGTCGCGCGGAACATTGATTTCCACGCACAAGGTTTTGTCAAACAAATGCCATGGTCTATTTCACGAAATCTTGTGCATGAAAGTCTATTTTCCACGCATCAATAAAATAGCTATAAAAATACGAAAGTTGTCTTCAGACAGTCTGCAGTAATAAAACTCTGCATAATAAAACTTCATACGCTCTTCGATCGCTGTTTGCGGTATCATGATTGATGTTTCAGTTTAAACCGCTCTTGTAATCGATTTGCATTCGTCCAAAGATTGTGATCCATGCACAAGGTTTTATGAAATAGCGTGGTATAGACAGATTATCAATCTTGTCGTATAATAGTTTGCAACACGTTTTAGTCTTTTTTAACTTTTTTCAAAAAGCACTTTATGAAACGGACTTCATTAATTTGTACATACATCGTAGGTAGCGCGATCGCGCTACCTATAATATACTTGGCCTCCTTTTTTCTTATATGTTTATCACAGCGAGTGCGAAATTTGTCTCCCCCCTCACAGCTATAACGGCACACAGCTGGGAGGTGCGGTTTTTTTAATCGATGGATAATTAAAAAATTCGATGTCGGTTTTTTGCTTTCGTTTACACTCATTACCGAGTTAGCAATGAGCGTGTGAAGTGTAAACCGAAAAATCAAACAATTTGCGGAGGGCCAATTTTTTTCAAAATATTGCCCCCGAGCTGTAGATTACGAATCTGACCTTAAAATTTCTTTACACTCGATGGTTGTTGCACAAAAGTGTAAAGTATACGTGTTTTTACTCTTTGCGTGTCCTTCAGCTTATCTAACTCAATTGTGGTTTCTGTGCAGTCCAATCAGTTTTATAATGTAGAGGGTTGCAAAATCTCAAAACCGAATTTTTATTTTCTCCTATAATGCAATATTTCTTTATCTGTGATCGCTTTAGTGTAAAGGGTTCGAGACGAAAAACGATATTTCTTCAACTACTCCACTAAGTAGGCGGAACAGGAACATGCTAATTATGCTTAAAAGGTGCCCTGACCTTAGCGTTACAAATCCCAGCTTATTTTGTTTCTATACACTTAACATTGCGATATTAGCACAAGTGTAAAGTTTACACCGAGAAGCATTTTTGCGCCCAGAGCGTCGTAGATGATGAATTTTTTTAAAATGTTCTCCGTAAGGTCGAAATAACGAATCTGACCTTTAAACTTTTCTACAGCCAGTGTTTGTTGAGGTATGAAGAGGTGAACTTTGAATAATACCTACACTGATTTTCTAATGCCGATAGATAACTCCGTATTGCATATTGTTTGATCAGATTTGCCGTATTTCAGAGGTTTTTGACTCTCTTTAATAGATAATTATTTTTATCATCATAAATGCACTATTCTTAAACTTCAGTAGAATGATGAATATCTTTCAAAATAGTATAATCAGGCTGAAATCTTCCGATATGTCGAGTTGGCGTAGTGGTTGGCAACTCCGTTCTCGGATGTGGTCTTAAGAAAAGAATGATGGTTCGAATTATCTGAATGCTGACTTTTTTCATTTTTTTTAATTCTCTAGGCAAAACGATGCACTTTATTTGACTTATTCATCTATTTAGGTTCTGCAGATAGCACTTTTTTGTTTTTTAAATTTCGCCTCAGTTCTCGAATGAGTGTGAAGAGTGCTGGGGGTGAAAAGACACATTTTGGCCGAGTTTTCGACTTGTTTATGTCTGAAAACAACTCTGGTTATGAGTTTTAGGAAATTTTTTCTGATACGGATCAAGGGCTATCTTGTGCTTACCAGCAAACTTTTCTACAATCAATACGCAGTTAATACCGGGGTTTTAAACTTTACACTCTAGTGGATGAGTAAAAAAACAGATTTTGTCCAAGATTTCTCTGCAAACTTTTACGGTTATAAGTTGGGATGAATTGAATAAAATAGAAAAAAGTAACTTCTAATGGCTACACGTCGAAGCAAGCCGCGTTCAAAAAAACGTAATATTGAGTTGTTTATGGAGTATAAAGTTCGAAATCTGAGGTGTAGAGCGGGCGAAAAAAACAGGTTTTTTTCGTATTTTGATTGGTTAATCATATCAAATATTTTGCGGAACATAAGTTTAGAACTTACAAACGTACTACAATCAAAGGGCAACAAACTGGCCCGAACCGAATTTATTTACATTCAATGGGGCGTTAGGTTCAGATTTTTAAAGTTTACAATGTGGTGGACAGTGTGAAATACGTGTTTGTACATTTTATGTTCGCCACTTTCTCTGTTCAGAAATCGGGTGAGGTCTAATAGGATAAAAATAAAGTACTTTCTAAGGAGTACGCGTCACAGCGAATTGCGTTTGTTTACATCAGTATTTAGCTTTTTCGGGAGGTGTAGAGTCAAAAAAATGGGGGAGTTAAACGTGTTTCTGTCTTGTTTTTTTCTGTCAAGTTCTGGATTATGAGTCTGGACATAATCTCAAGTCTAAAAATGAACCAGAAACCAAATGTGATACGCCAGTTTGTTTGCACACAACAGTGGCGTAAAGTGGTTGACATATGATATTTATTTTTTGAATACTGAAATCACGCTAATTAAAAGTACTGTACTAGCAAAAAATGATCCGATGGAACAAAAAAGATGAATATACTTGGAATTGTGGATTATTAAAGATGTAAAAGGATGGGACTAGGAAAAATCTACTTAAAGTCGCAAAATCTGCTAAAAATCACACTTTCTCTACGCAACGCTAAAAATCGAAGTATATTTTGCGGCCTCTAAACAGTGTCTTTTTCGGCGGCGTCAGCCGCCGATCTATATAGCAAAGAAAAATGCTCCGATGGAACAAAAAAGATGAATATACTTGGAATTGTGGATTATTATGGATGTAAAAGGAGGGGACTAGGAAAAATCTACCTAAAGTCGGAAAATCTGCTAAAAATCACACTTTCTCTAAGCAACGCAAAAAATCGATGTATATTCTGCGGCCAACAGATTAAAATAAATATTCAACCATAACAATGATTGAAACAGCAGCACGTTAGCTATGCAGTAGCTATGGGAAATGATATTAAGTAAACTAACAGTCTTCCAAGCCAATTGAATGAAATAGCAAACATCGAAGACAATTGAAGACATGGTTGGTTTAAAACAGTAGGAAACGCGTAAGTTGACTTGAAACAGACTAAATGTAGATACACTAGCATGCCCGAAACGATTGTGTGCACTAATCAATCGGCTCCTGCTTTGCTTGCTATAATGCTCATAAAACAAAACAACTTTAAATACAATACCTCTTAGTTTTCTATCAATCAGGTGCCAGCAATTTAAAAAAGTAACCTTGATAGATTACGTTTATACACTCTTATCTGAAACTTCGAACATTATTTAAAAAAGACACTTTTTTAGAGGCCGCAGAATATACATCGATTTTTTGCGTTGCTTAGAGAAAGTGTGATTTTTAGCAGATTTTCCGACTTTAGGTAGATTTTTCCTAGTCCCCTCCTTTTACATCCATAATAATCCACAATTCCAAGTATATTCATCTTTTTTGTTCCATCGGAGCATTTTTCTTTGCTAGTACACTACTTTTAATTAGCGTGATTTCAGTACATCAGTCAGTAAACACAATCAGTAATATGCCACAATAATGACAACAGTCCAGGAACGCGGAAAACAATATTGTTCTTAACATCAGCATTATCCTTTTTAAACAAGACAACCTTATTGACACCATCCATTTTCAAATTAAAACTCCATTAAGTTATTTCTTCTTAATGTGCAGTTCACTTATAATCAAGCACAAATATTTAACCAACGAATTCACATTGCAAATCCTCACTCAATCAATACACAAGCACAATGTGTTGTGACTTTTGAAATTGAAAACACCCAATTTTCAATTTTCAAATTGAAAATTGGATCAATTTTCAAATTGAAAATTGAGTCAATTTTCAAATTGAAAATTGGGTGTTTGAATTTGCGATAAAGAAAATAATCAAAAGATAGTCACTTGGTTTATTTAAGCCGAGTAATAAAATAACGACCGTCCACCAATTCCAAACTAAACGCGACTAATCTGATCACTATGAAAAAGTTTTGAAAAATGAGCTTGCTAAGCGAGAGTTGTAAACCAAGAGAAACTTAAAGTTAAAACCTACCATTAAATTATTAAGAGAATTATAAAAGATTTTAAACTTTAAGAAAATGGAAAAGGCGGGATGTTGGTAAATTAGAAGACAAAGTTTTTCGGCAAAAATTCAAAAACTTCACGCAAATATCAAATGTAAGGAACACTAACGCTTTGATTTGGTAGTAAAATAAATTTGTAGTATAGACTACATATTAACAACAAATGAATAGTGCAAACTTTACACAACTACTAGGTGTAGAGAATACTAACAGTTTACGGCTTATTAATGTACATGATTACAATAAAGCTGCATATCTTTGTCGACTTCTGTGCACAGTAGTGTGATTGCTGGTTCATTTTAAACCACTTTTGCAGGCAATTTACATCAATTAAACGATAGCTCTCCATGTGCAAGATTTTGTGAAACATATTATAAACACGGCTAAGAAGGATTTAACTTTAATGCAACTCCATTTAAGACAAAATTACATCTCTTCAATGATCTAAGGACACTTGAACATAATTTTTAAATCACTTTAGATTACTTTTGAGGGTAAACAAACTCACTTAATTGATGTCTCACATATGAATCCTTGAAAATTTCTTGACTTCAGTTACAAAGTCTCTGCAAGTCTATCGAATTAAGGTTAACACGTAATGTAAACTTTACACAAACACATAGCGTAAAGAATATTTTAGTCGGATTCGTAATTTTGATATTGCTCCGATATTACTTTCAACATTTATGGAAAAATGAGTCTCCATAATGTTTTAAAGACAATAAACATTAGGTTTAAACCACTTTGCAATACTGCTGAGTGTAAGCAAGCGCGTCCAACTGACGTATATATTTCATTCCCTGTAAATTTTTATATCTCAGGAAAAAATTTCGGTTTTTGCAATGCTCTAGAACAAAGGCTAACATGCAGTGTAAAAAATTACTCGGATATTATGATCAACATTCATGAAAAAATTATGTCTCTACAATGGTCTGAGGACATATAAACAATGAGTGTAAACTACTTTACATCACTGTTGGATGTAAACAAACGCACCTACGTGACGTCTCACATTTGATCCTTTGAAAACTTCTAGACTCCAGGAAAAGATTAGGTTTCTGGAATGCTTAAAAACGAAGATAAATACATATGTAGTGTAAACTTCATGTAAACACCTAGTGTAAAGAAGATTTTAGTCAGATTCGTAATTTTGATATTGTTCCGATATTACGATTAATATTTATGAAAAAATTAAGTCTACATAATGTTCTATGGGCAAACTAACAATTGGTGTAAACTACTTTACAACACCGTAGAGTGTAAACATATGTGCCAGACTGGCATATCAAATTTGGTTCCTGGTCCATTTCTAGACTTGATAAACGTGTCCCTGACTCGTAACCGGAGAAGCAGGCAGAAAAAACAAGACAGAAACGCATTTTAGACTCCAAATTTTTGACTTTACACTCGCTAAATATTAATGTATAGACAATTTGCTTTGACATGCACCCGATATAAAGCACTTTATTTTTATTCTATTAGACTTATCCCGACTTCTGGACGGAGAAAGTGGCGAACAAAAAACGCAACAAAAACGTATTTTCCATCATTTAGAACACTGTAAACTTTAAAATTCCGTACCGAACTCCCCATTGAGTTTAAAGAAATTCGGTTTGGTACAATTTGTAGCTTTTAAATCGTAGTACATTCCTGTGTGCCAAAATTCTGTTGCAAAAATTATTTCGCATGATTTATCAATCAAACTTCGGAAAAAACGTGTTTTTTAGCCCATTTTTTACCTCTGATTTCGAACTTTACACCCCCATAAATAACTCAATATTGCGTTTTTTAAATGCGGTTTGCTGCGATGTTTAGCCCCTGTAAGGCACTTTATTAATGCTGTCTTCGATTTGCACTGACTCATAAGCGGAAAAATTTGGCAGAGAAATCTTAGTTAAAATCCGTTTTTTTACACCATCCACTAGAGTGTAAACTTTAAACCCCAGGATCTAACTCACCATAGAGCATAGAAGACTTTGTTTATATGCAGAATGTAGCCCTTGATCCGCTCTACATTTCTGTCAGAAAACATTTTAAAAACCTCATAACCGGAGTTAGTATCGGACATAGGAAGGTTGAAAACTCGACCAAAAAGTGCTTTTTCACCCCCAGATTTTCGCACTCTTTACACTGCCGTTCGATAAATAATGCGAATTTCAAAAAACAAAAAAAGTGTCATCTGTAGAATTCATCCCTCTATTATCCTATTCTGTTCAGTCCTTCGAGTCATCAATACTCAGTTGTCCACATGCCGCAGTAAAAAGGTCCCAAAATTTGTCCTATGTTATAACGTTACACAAAAACTTTACACCTTCTTTACACAGTCAATTTTGAGTTTCAAGAAAAACAAAAAAACACGGGCAGCGAATTTTTTTATTATCTTTCTTTTAAAAAAACCGCACCTTCCAGAAGTGTCCCGTTATAGCTGTAGGGGGTGCCCGAGGTGTTGGGGGTACCAAGTATATTATAGGTACACGCTAACGCGCTACCTATGATACGTTTCACTATTTTGAAAGCGCGCGCAAAAAGTGACGCAATGGATGTGTGCAACTGCTTGCTTTAAAGCCAAAAGTGCTCCGCTTGTGTATGACGTTGTACAAAGAATGTATAGGTAGGTTAGTAATAATGAAGCAGTTTAGCTTCATGGCAAAATGTGACGTTGGCTTTCAAATTTTGAAGTGATATAGCTTAATTCGCTACTCGAATGTGATGCTGAAAAGAGAAGGCAAGTGTGAAAAGCGAATTTGTATGATTGGGGTACGTGGCTACGTCTTTAAGTGATAAAGCCAAATTCTGTAGTCGGGTTAACTCTATTGTATGTAGGGTGAAGAAACTCGTATAATTATTGCTCGTGCTTTTGCTTTATGCGCCTTATTCATGTCTTCGAGGAGCGTAGTATCTACTAGCTAGTATTAGGAAGGATATTGAACGGAGCCATAGGAATTTATCGTGTTAATTTTTCTATAACTGAATTTTGACAATTGAATGCGGTCGTTTCTGCTGGCTAAATAATTTAAGGTATTGTTTCAGTGACAACGGTTGATTTCGCCAATGAAAGCTAAAGGAGAGCTGCAACTCGAATTGTTTATGTTAGAATTTTATGTTTACATTACGACTTTGGTAAATATCTGTATCTATTGCTAAACATCGTGACTGTTACTGAGAAATGTTGTATCTTATGCGGATTATATGGCGTGACTTTTTCTAAAAATAGCGCAACTTGCGAAAATCGTGCGAATTGACGTATCGCTTGATCCATGATATCAAATTTCGAACTTTTTTAAGTAGTATCAGTTTTTATCATGAGCATACTAGATCGAAATAACCAGCAGCAATTTTGCATTGTGAACCTAACATGACCTACATATTTGCAAGCATGGTTGACCTATCCGATCAACCCTTATTGGTTTTCTATGTTAAGAGCGCTTCGCATCGAATGTCAATATAAATACATATATTTAGCAATCTTGTCATTTATTCGGATCAACATTCGAAGAAATATTGATATTTTCTAATAAAATTTGAAATACAAAACATTTGTGGACTAAGTAAACTGAATTATAAATGACTTGATAATTTAATTATAGAAGTAAAACAACAAAAAATTGAAGTAGTAGGATATAACTCCGAACTTATTAAAAATTTTAATTCCGAATACAACAATAATATTAAACTCAAGGGCATGATGAGTTTTTAGATTTGTTGAAAACCATGCAGAATCAGCAAAAATGGATAAAATTTTGTAATTTTGTTCAGCATGTTTCTTGGACTTGCTAAGTTTGCACCCTCATATCCCTGATTAATGTAATTGCTGACCACATGTTTTCTAAATCAAATGCCGAACTTTCGATGAGAATTTTTCAAAAATTCGAAACCAAACAAAGTTTTTATATTCTGTCTTTGACTGTGAAATCAATCACGACGCCGCCGTTTTTCAATGTTGCTTTAGCAACAGCAGCTGTAAAAGTAACTATCTCTCAAATCAATAATTTACTTCTTGCAGTTATAACAATAGTTTTCATATGATCTCTCAATGAAAAATAAATCACTTTTTCTAAACCCCTTGTTTAAATAATGTTCAAAGTTTCAGATAAGAGTGTATAATCGGAATCTGTAATGTTTATTTTTTTAAATTGCTGGCAAGTAGCAACGCTGACTAGCTTCGTGTCCTGATTGTTAGAAAACTAAGTGGTATTGTATTTAAAGTTGTTTTATTTTGTTTTGAGCATTAAAGCAAGCAAAGCAGGGGCCGATTGATTAGTGCACACAATCGTTAAGGGCGTGCTAGTGTACCTACATTTAGTCTGTTTCAAGTCATCAAGTCAACTTACGCATTTCCTACTGTTTTAAATCACTCATACAATTGGCTTAGAAAGACTGTCAGTTTACTCAACATCATTTCCCATAGCTACTGCGTAGCTAATGTGCTGCTTTTTCAATCATTTTATGGTTAAATATTTATTTTAATCTGTTGACCGCAGAATATACTTCGATTTTTTGCGTTGCTTAGAGAAAGTGTGATTTTTAGCAGATTTTGTGACTCTTAGTAGATTTTTCCTAGTCCCCTCCTTTTACATCTTTAATAATCCACAATTCCAAGTAAATTCATCTTTTTTGTTTCATCGGAGCATTTTTCTTTGCTAGTAGATATTTACCTTACCTATGTACCTTTGTACATAGATATACATATGTACCTACATGTACGAGTACTTGCAAAGAAAAATGCTCCGATGGAAAAAAGGACGAATGTACCTACATACTTGGAATAACGTATCATGAAGGACATAAATAGAGGGGACTAGGGAAAAGTTACCTAATGTTCGACTGGGAACGTTGTAAAAATTGGACTTTTCTCTAAAAAACCCAAAAAATCGAAGTGTGTATATTCTGCGAAGTTGCACCTCCAACTTAAAAATATATAACATGAATAGCTTATTCATAGAAAAGAGGCAATCATCACCACACGTTGGCGTGGAGGGTATGGGGGCCCCCAGAAGGTCTTATACCCCCCCCCAGAAACCAAAATAAACTCCATAATTCAATTTTTGAATTTTTTTGTTTTTTTCGCAATTTTTTGACGCTTATGGATAGTGATTGATGAGAAACGTTGAGATATAGTGTTTTTTGCATTACCACCATTATATTTACGACCATTTTTTGACCTTTGCACCCTTCAGAATTTTGGTGCTGCCCACCTATGGCGATCACTAATTAAAAACGACATAAAGTGCATGCTTATATGGTATACATTGCTATGCTATGGGGCAGCGCCAGCAACTAACAATAGTCTGTTTCTCGGGAGCTTTTTAGTAAATTTTTCAAGGGCTACAGTAAGAGAAACAAGACGAATTACTGTAATTCGGCAGATCAGCTCAGTGAGGGCGAGTGTTTGGAATTCTTATATTTTGAATGCACTAATCCGCCCATATAAATTTAATTTAGGCATTTAATCAGTGCTGGGACATGTGCGCTAAATAAAAAGCTATCGGCTGGAATCGAACCCGGGTTGCGTCGACGACAAGCAGACGTTTTACCACTGAGCTATGCGAGAGTTCGCGGCGTTTCTTAACATCTTAGTCTTGTCTTTAAAGTGTCGACTTAGGATGAGCTGAATACGCGATTTTTATGTGCATGTAAGTTGATTGATCTGCTGGAAGACGAAAATAAATTATGCCACAAAAATGTTATTGAAAAACCATTCTTCGCTACGTAGCTACAGTGAGATCTAGTGACCTATAGTAAATAGAAAGAAAAGGTTACTGCAGCCTCCGAAAACATTTACTGAAAAAGCTCTCGGATAAATGAAACAGACTATAGATGGTGTGCTTGTCATAATTCACTTTTGAAGCCATTGACGATAAACTATGTTGTTGAAGAAATTTGATTTTTTATAACTAAGAAACTAAATCAGTTATTAAAGCACATCAAAGCTTCCTTAGAATATCTTTTTCTGCGTCAGTGAACAATTTTTTGTGAATGCTCGCTTTTTCTTGAAGCCACAAAATATGCTTCGATTTTTTGAATTTTTTTAGAGGAAGTCTAATTTTTAGTAGATTCTTACAACTTTCACAGGCATACACAGGTAACTTTTCCTTAGTCCCCTCCTTTTATATCCTTAATGATGCATAATTCCAAGTACGTATTCCTTTTTGTTCCATCGGAGCTTTTTCTTTGCTAGAAGCCTACTTTTAATTAGCATGAATTAAGTAAATCAGTCAGTAAACACATACGGTAACATGTCACAATAATGACAGCAGTCCAAGAGCTCGGAAAACAAAATTGTTCTGAACATCAGCATTATCTTTTAAAATAAGACAACCTTCACTGTGAAGCAGGAGTGCTACTACACGGCTAGAAATGCCTACTTTGAAGTGTAACCCGTGACGTTGATGTTTCATTGTTTCTCAATATTATTCAATAATTTGCGTAGTTGTGAGCAAGAGCCCGAGTAGTCGATTAGTACTACACACGCGAATCAGAGCGGAAGATCCGGGAAACCGGTGCGGGTAAAATTTTGCTCACTTAACGGTGGGAGGCGGCGCCCCCGTTACACCTGATTTAAACAGATCAGATGTTTTCAGCGTAAACTTTACGCAACTACTGGGTGTTAAGAACACTTACACTCAGATTCCTAACCCTTACGTTATATGAAACATTATAAAAAAATTAAGCTTTTGCAACGATCTGAAACTAAAATTAATTCTCAGTGTAAACTATACACAACTGCTGGGTGTAAAGAAAACAGTCAAATTCGTAATCCTGACCTCACTGAACAGCTTGAGTGCTGCCACTGGACAGAGCCAGGCCAGTGTTTGGTCGCTTGCGCCAGCCAAACCAGTGCTCAACCAAAAAAGAAATTGCGTCACTCCATCAAGATATGAAGCATCAAACCTTCGGATTTGAGCACAAAAAGAAGAGCTAAAAACAGCTCGGAGCTCGATGAGTGTGTAAGTGCCGCCTCACTTACACTAACACCTCTTAACAAAGAGGCCCTTTTGGGGGAGCGGCCCAACGGGATCTCGATGAGGCCTCCAATGTAGAGTCCTACTCATAAGTGGGCAGCAAGAAAATTCTGGGGGGTGCAATGTTTTTCAAAGGTCAAAAAATAGCCTTAAAAACGGTGGTATAGCGAGAAAAAACACCATTTTTCAACGTTTCTCATCGAGCGCACTATCCATTGGCATCAAAAAATTGCTAAAAACCAAAAAAATTCAAAATTGAATTCTGGGGGTATTTTAGTTTCTCGGGGTGTACAACCCCCTCCCACCAAACCCCCACGCCCAGGTGTGGTCCTACTGGGCGTGCTGCAACTGGCCAGTTTTAAGGTCGCTTGCGCGAGCCGAACAAGTGGTCAACCAAAAAAGAAATTGTCCAGTTCATCTAGAGATGAAGCATCAAACCTACGGGTTCGAGCGCAAAAAGAAGAGCTAAGGATAGCTTGGAGCTCGATGAGCGTGTAAGTGCCGCCTCACTTACACTACGGGATATTTTTTGAAAAAAAATCGCGTTTTGCAACGCTCTGGAAGCACACATGAGCGTGAGGGGGAGTAGGGGCTTTGGGGAGTGTGCGCCACCCCCCCCCCCGAAGGCCGAATACCCCCCAGAAACCAAGATACCCCCAGAATTCAGTTTTCGAATTATTTTGTTGTTTTTCCCAATTTTTTGATGCCAAAGTGCTCGATAAGAAACGTTGAAAAATGATGCCACAATTTTTAAGAATACCATCATTTTTAAGACCATTTTTTGACCTTGCCCCTCCCAGAATTTTGGTCCTGCCCATGTATGCCTGGAACTAAAATAAACTTGTAGTGAGTGTAAAGCTTACACACCAACAATAAATGAATTTTGTAAACTACTTAGTGTAGAGAAAACTAACAGTCAGATTCGTAATTCTGACGTAACATGAAACATTTTTAAAAAATTAAGCTTTCGCAGCGCTCTAGAACTAAAGTTAATTTTCATTGTAAACTTTGCACAACCACCAAGTGTAAAAAAGATTTTAATCGTATTTGTAATTCTGATATCATTCTGATCTCAAGATCAAAATTTATGAAAAAAGTATGTCTCCACAATGATCTGAAGACAAATAAATATTAGATGTAACCACTTTGCACCACTGTTAAGTGTAAAGAATTGCGCCTAACTGACGCATGACGTTTGAACCCTGGAGCATTTTTAGTCTTGTGATCACGTCCAGACTCATAACCGGAGAAGTTGACAAAGAAAACAAGACGGAAACACGTTTAACACCCCGATTTTTGACTTTACACCTACCAAAAAAGCTCAATGTTGATGTAAATAAAGACAATTTGCTGTGACGTGTACCCTTTTATGAAGTACTTTCTTTATATTCTATTCGACTTATCCCGACTTCTAAATGGAGAAAGTGGCGAACAAAAATTGGGTCAAAACGTATTTTTCCACCATCCACCACATTGTAAACTTTGAAAATCTGTACCTAACTTCTCAAAGAGTGTAAAGAAATTTGTTATCGGTCGGTTTGTAGCATTTAAATCGTAGTAGGTTGTTGTGTGGAAAACTTCTGTTCCGCAAAATATTTGAGATATTTACCAATCAAAAAGGAAACAAAAACGTATTTTTTTCGCCCATTCTACACCCCTGATTTCGAACTTTACACCTCCAGAAATGACTCAATATTGAGTTTTTAAACGCGATTTGCTGCGACGAGTAGCCCTAAAAACGTACTTTATTATTTTTTATTCAATTTGTATGACTTATAACTGGGGAAGTTGACGGAGAAATCCGAGACAAAGGCTGTTTCACACCATCTATCGAGTGTAAAGTTTAAAACCCTAATACTAACTCCATATTGAGTCTACAAAAGTTTGCTGGTTAGTAGAAAGTAGCCCTCAAGCCGTAGTACATTTCCATTGGAAAAAATGTTTTGGGACTCTTAACCGGAATTGTTGGCAGACATAAACAAATCAAAAACTCGATCAAAACCTGTTTTTTCACCCCCAGATTTTCACACTATTTACACTCCCACTCAAGAACTAATGCGAAATTTAAAAAAACAAAAAAGTAGTATCTGAAGCATTTCTTCCTCTACAATTCAAAACCATTAAATTGTTTGTGGTGTTAATACTGAGTTGTCAACAAGCGGTGGAAAAAACACCGAAATTCGCTATTCGTTATAACCATACCTGGGCATGGGAGGGGTTTTGGGGGTATGCACCCCCTCCGAGAAACCAAAATACCCCCCCCAGAAATCAAAATACACCCCCCAGAATTCAAATTTTGAAATTTTTTTGTTCTTTTTTCGCAATTTTTTGAAGCCAATGGATAGTGCTCAATGAGAAACGTTAAAAATTGTGTTTTTTCGCCATACCACCATTTTTAAGACCATTTTTTGACCTTTGAAAAAATCTTGCACCCCCAGAACTTTGGTGCCGCCCACCTATGGTTATAACGCTACGCCAAAACTTTACACGCTAATTACAAACTCGGTATGAAGTGTAAACAAAAACAGACCATACGATATTTTTTTATTATCTATCTTTTAAAAAAACCGCACCTCCCAGATGTACTCCATTACAGCTGTAGGGGGGTACACATATGTTAGGGGTGCCCAAATATATTATAGGTACGCGCTAACGCGCTGAGTACTTATGAAGTTATTGTCCGATCTAATTCGTTGAAACATGAAAAACTCAATTTATGGAACATTGTTTCTGGGATTGGAGCTCTGTCGCTTAGCTTCAGACATTGAAAAGGCTGCAAAAGCAATGCGCCTATTATGTGTGCCAGAATAACAAACATGAACGCATAAGTATTGTTTGCTATGCTCACAGTCTATTTCGTGCATAAAACTTGTTTTTCAAGAGTCCGATAGCTAGCAAACTCTTCCAATTCAGCAATGAAATATTGAACTTATATTCATTGAAAAATAACGAATACATTTTTCAAAATTTTATAGCGCATTTTATTGGGGCAGTGCCAGGTCCAATGAATTTCACCAGTTAGCATTAATTAGAATCGGTTTACTGGCTCGAAATCGTACTATATTTATCTAACCATATAAAGGATTTTTGATTGGTGCGTAGAAATGCATAAAACGTTTTCTTTCTTGAATTTGAAGCGGCACACTTCCACGAATCATGCAAGAAATTTATTCATATGCAGATATCAACTAAACTATTTGGAAAGCCCTCCATTGTACAATATATTCCTGAAACGCGAAAACGATACGATATATAATTTATCAGTGCCTCATGCACAATGCAAAATCAGTTTTAGCTGTTGGCATTATGAACTATTTGCATAATTTTACGAGGCTTGCGGATTCAGATTCAGTTACAAAAACTGGTCTAGGCAGGTAAACTCGCTGTTTTTCCCAACGGACCGCTACAAGCTTTGCAAATTACTTGTAGTTTCCTGCTTTCTTCGAGCAGAATGGCTCTAAACTTTTGTACACCACTGTGGTATAGCGCTGGGGTCGGAGACTATTCAAAAAAATTGTAGTAAACAGAGAAATTGCAAATATTGAATTGAGCCGTTTCTTGAATTTTAGGGAGTTGAAAAATGCGCTCATTGGGGGCAGTTTTAGGTGATATTAGTGAGAAGATGCTCTGTGAACCTGGCGGATCTAGAATTTTTGTAAAGAGCGATACCCCAACCCCAAAACCCGTATTCACATGCAAAGGCGTTTTTTCGCCCTGTTTATATTGTTTATTTTTTATCATAATAAATTCTGCTAGCAAAAGTCTTTCGAGGAATTTCATAATTTTAAGCAATGTGCAGAAAGTGCTTACATTTCTTGAACAGTAGCTAAGACTTGGAGCAAAGCGCTAGAAAATTCATGTAGTTTAGACAGAACACGTTAGATTTTAATTACTTTTTCATTCTCTGTGTTTGTGCATTCGAAACAACGTCCGAAGTGACAACAAGCGCAGAAAATTTTAAAAGTTTTTGCTAACAAATAGACTATAAAAATATGGCTTCCGGGTAGCGTTGTTAAATGTAACCTTATTTAAATATCGTTAATTTTTAAAAGCATTTTTTAGGCATTTCTTTATAAATTTGTGCACTCTTAAAATATTCTGATATAAATTTTATGCAGTTGCTAAAAAGGCAATTTGAAACCCACCGACATTATTATTAAGATCAAAAATTTAAATTAACGTTATTTCCAAATTTAGTTTTCAGCGGAAAAAGTCAAAATATTTTTTCACTTTGAAAAGCCTTCCAGCAAATTTTCAAGGAGAACACTTTATCATTTAGCGACTCGCTTAACCCTATTTCCAGGCCGCCAAGGAATTGAATAAATGTAATAAATAGATGTTATCCGGGCGCGAAGTGCCAGAAAAAATTTGAGAAATTACGATGGACGATGGCCGAAATCATTGAAAGCTACATGCCCATCCTTTTATATCTCGCCAGTCTACATGCAGCTAAGGACCCGGCCACTGGGGCTGTTATTTAATGAAATAGGAAGATGGTATCACTGCATGACAGTATGGGTAGGGGTGTAAGGTTAGCAAGTTTTAGGGTCAGCCATGCTTGAACTAAATCGGCCTAAGAATTTTAATAGATAACCAAAACCTAATGTGCATGCTAGAGTTTCTGCAGCCAAAAAGTTTGTGAACAGTTATTTTAATTTTCATCAATTTTTAACTCCAATTTCGCCTCTTCTAAGTGTTTGCATGATAAGAGACATGGCCGTATAATCTTATATAGGTATTCATATGTAGCTATAGGAACCTCGGAAGGACAAAAGTGGAAAATTGGGTAAAAATAAGGCAAAATAAAAATGAGAAAATGTATAAAAATTACAACTTTCTCCAAGTGTGTTTAAAATCGATCGGATAGTATCAACTGAGTTGATTTTAAGCTATTTCAACGTTTATGCAAATTTTTAAGGTCACTTTAGCTCAGATACTCTCAATCTCCTCATACCGGTCTAACCTACATATATATATATTGGGCATGCTGCATATGTACTTGGATCTGTTTATAAATGCTGTAACCAGACATGCACATGAGGAAGGTGGTCGAGACCCCAAAGTTGAAAAAATGGCACATTTTCTGGGAAAATGAGGCAGAATGAAGGCCGAAAAGAATAAAAATTCAAAACTTTATTCAACAATGCTTTAATTGAGCAGAAACTGTTTAAAAACGTAAGTTTATCGTTATTTTAGTACCAGTTTTTAACGTCATATTGGCCTAGAAAGGCTAACATTTTTGAAGCTCCCAGATCAACTGATCCCCTGATCAGCCATGCTCTGCGTCTAAGTTGTAACTCAGAACATGGTCGAGAAGCATTATTAAGAAGGTTTTTTAGTTAGTGACAGTATTAGATGCAGTTAACCGATGCGGTTTTGCCTTCAATCTAGGAAAGCGTTAAGGTCGCAGATGGACATCTTTATGATTTCCGTCACGGAGCCTTCCATTTATTTAGCCTAACCAAACATATCACTCTTGCACTTTTGGATTAGACCAGATTTAATCCACACATTAGCTACCGTACATGTAAGGTAAACTACGGAGCTAAATTTAGATTTGTACGCGTATCTACATGAACGTTAATGCACCGTGCGATATCAGGTTTTGCTCCGTTTGTCCCCACTTGTTCTTATTTCATTGCATATGTTTTGGCGTTAATAGTACGCGCGCTTTGCTTGTACAAGGCCTATGAGATACAATAAAAATCATGCGAGCCGTATAATATGGTGAATTATTCAAGCCTGTGAATTTTATATGTCCTACACTGGTACTTGTACAGTAATTGCCATAATAACGAGCCTAACTATAACGAGTTTTCCTGAGCGACTCTACATAAGGATAGAAAATGCGTTACCTGCTTGTGTTCTCATTGCACTAGCCTTAATATCTGTTTCGCTGTATATTACCTAAAATTATATTTTATCTTTAGTGCGTATATTTGCATTCGAATTCAAACCGGATAATCGTTAGCTGTTTATCTTATCAGCCTTGGCTGATTTTGAAGGCTGAAGATGATAAGTAATATATTGGTCATAGAGCAAAGAAACTTTCATAAGTCTTTACTTGAAATAATTATTCTGTCTTGTATTGTTTATAACAGAGCCGCAACGAATGATGGCTAGTTTTGGTTAGTTACTTTACACTTTTCTAATCTTATAAGCGCAACTTCTTCTAATGTTTAAAAGAAAAATAAAGGGGAGTCACCTTCTATAAGCGATTTTAACAGAATGGTTGACCCCTCTTTTTTCTTGGGTCATAGCATTTTAGTGATCTCAATCATTCATTTAAATTAGTTAACATTTTTTACAATTAACATTTATGAGAAATCATGTTTACAAACTACTACTACGCTATCAGGTACATAAATTTATGTTTCAAAAATTACCACAGAGATCAATAATGATTTTATAAGACCACAAAATGAAGTTTCAAGGGAAGTTTGTCTTTATCACCCAACACGGCGTCAGCTGGCTGAACTATGTATCTCGCGTTTGCATCAAGTTTCCTGATGAGTTCCAATCATTGTAAAATGCTTCGATACATAGAAGAAACGTTCAAAGGTTTAAATGATTTAATTTAATAATTTTTAGAAAATTATAAAGAATAAAATTATCGGAAATATTTTCGTACAACTGAACTTCTCCATTAGAAGGCATAAAATCATGTGACTTTATGAATTAAGATCATTATTGATTGATTTAATTGCACTACAGGCGAAGAAAGCTATCAACGAAATCTCGTCATGTTTCGGTGAAATCGCACAGATAAAAATATCTGTGTAACAAAAGTATTGAACGTAGTAAATCTCTGCGTTATTCTGTTTTTTTAACGTTTGGTTTTTTCGATGCATGCGAAACATCATAGCTTACTTATATGGGCACTTAAAAAATAATTGAAAATTCAATAGGGCGCGGATTATTGGATTGAATTATTCATCAGCTTGCTTGATTTGTCATATTGCCTGAATTAATGTCTAAAATGCGGAGCCTTTTATTTCGTGATTACAAGATTTGGTGGAGTTGGGAAGATCAGTGACTAGAAAAAAGTTGAAAAACTCAGCTGATTCGTTTGAAAATTGGCTTTTTCGCATTATAATTAAAATGATATAATTCTTTGGTGTGTTCTTTACAAGAAGATAAAAATGAGTTTTGTTTCAAACACTTATTGATCGAAAACGTCGAATGAATAAATAGTACATGAAAACATTACATGATTCTATTTTGACGCATTTTTGGTTTTAGTCGAAACGATGATTATATTTGGATAACAATCAGTTTAACATCCGTTTCGAAAACGCTGTGATATGCCTCATCCATCAATCTGCCTGACTAACCTGTGGATACTCGGTCAAATTTTGCAACATCTGCTTTCACCAGTCAGGGGCCTTTTTACCTTGGATGGAAATGGAGACTCGTCCAAGCAAAAGATTGACGCAGGTAAACCTCATGCGTTCACTTCGTGTCAAATGTCGCGCTAAATATAATCGAGTTATAATTCATGTTTGATGCGTAACTGGTTTTTCCCTATATTTTTTGGGGTGATGTAGGTGTTACACATGTGTTTTGCGACGAAGTTTGGTGATTCGGTTCACTGACTCCAATAGTAGGCGTTGCCTTTGTAAATGGTTGTCTTTTGATCCTGTTTTAGTTTTATCTCAAAATGAGGTTCGGGTCGGCGGCGTTTGCGACGCTTTGTAACGCATAAATTATTGCAGGCTTAAAAAAGCATCCGACTATTATAATGGATACTATAAAACACAAACCTATGCATTTAATAGCCATAAGATTGAGAATAAGCTCCTTTAATTGGTTTTTGGATTTTCGCAAATCCTTTATTTTTCTTGAATGTCGTAAAAATCTTTTAAAAAGCCGTTGCAGATTTGGCATAAAATTTTCAAATCACTGCGCCTAACATGAATGACGGCTTTGTTCATCTTTTCAATTATGCATAAGCAAGTAACAAAGCGACTATTTATATTTTGGGCAGTATTTTGTATTTACTCCATTTAATCGTAATTCACTAGCATGTACTTTGTGCATTGCATGCTTTGTTTGCCCTTGCCTGGAATAATTTTCAGCACGTTTTTCAACATAACGAGAATATTGTATGATGCATTCAATTCATTTAAATAGTAATAATAAAAACTACACCAAAAATATCTGGCTGCTTAACGAGTCTGTCTTTCAGTTCATAGTATTTTCGTATTATTTTTTATTTTGTGCATGACTTATCAATTGATTTTGAGTCATAAAACAAATTATTCGCTTACTGTCAGCAAAACAGTAAGTTGTTGGTTTATTGAAGTTTTATTAAATGCAACAAATTCAGCAAAAAGCTGTTTCATGCTGGATTTGTGGTAACGAGTCTGCCTTTCAGTTCCTAGTATTTTCGTATTATTTTTTATGATGTGCATGACTTATCAATTGATTTTGAGTCATAAAACAAATTATTCGCTTACTGTCAGCAAAGCAGTAAGTTGTTGGTTTATTGAAGTTTTATTAAATGCAACAAATTCAGCAAAAAGCTGTATCATGCTGGATTTGTAGGCTCAAAGTGGGTTGAGATTTAGACTTTATTGACTTGATTGAACATGAAAATAAAGTAACGCTCTCTACACGTGAATAATATGAATTAAGTTTTTATAGATTAAAGACGAAGTTCTACCATAAAAAGTGAGAAAATTCTTGGAGTTCTGGTTAATTGAAATCGCCACAAACATTAGGGGTATACCGTAATCTGCGGGAAATTTTTCAACTTCGGGGGGGGGGGTGACCCCACACCCAAGCCAACGTGTGAGTTCTACTCATCCTTGCCTTGATTTTGCCACACTCCATCATCACATTTAGTCTGCAGCAGAATCCCACATGCAGCTATGATTCAACTTTAGTTTTTCAAGTGGTACGTAATTTTTATGTATGACATTCAGTTAGAAACGCTAGTGACGACTTTTCTTATTTATAAAACGCGTTGACTGCCTTTCCAAATATAATTTCCAGAAATGATGTAAATCGAATGCGAACGTATGTAGATAGATCTACTTCGTATCGTCGTAGTTGGCAAGACCGGAGACGTCCATTTTTGCTTCGACCGGACGAACCGTTTTTTCGTCTGAGAAATCTTGTTTTTTTACTTAGTTCCCACGAATCGCTGTTCTTCTATATAAAATTACCGCAAAAGCGAAAAATGCAGTTTTATGCTGAAATAATGATAATTAAAATTAGAAACGTGCTACGATGTTTTGTTCACCCGGTTCGCTAGAGCCAAAATTATTGATTCAGAAAGAGCATGCGTAATTAAGCTTAGCGGGGTTCCGTGCGCGGTTCAAATTTCGCATAAATTATTTACATGAAATTTAACAATGCGATGCACAAAGCGGTCTTTCTTAGCGCAAATTGTACACTAATGGCAAAGTAGCCGTGGTTGAGGTCATTAAAAATGCATTTTATTTGCCGATGTGTCGCCTTTCATTTTAATCAAAATGAGCGTGCAAAAATGCGTTACTTGCCGTGCGCAGACCGGATAATATTTCTGAATTCCCATGGGTCACTTACTCGCTTTGTTTATTCGGACAACATTTTTCATGAGCTTAGATGAATCGGTTGGTCAATAATAATCGAAATTCGGGAAGGTTTGCAAATGCCCCAAATATTGCGTAATTCAAAAATATCAGGATGACCTGTCATTCCGCATAATCGTACGACTATCATATTGACAGAATGATTAATACCAACAACGCGATTCTTCGAATGTAAAAGTATCGTATGGGTTATGAAGTCAGAAGAATTACAAAATTCAAATGCCGAAGCTCAAATCTGGAGAAATGACGAAATTAAAAACCTAATTTCGGTTTCAATATTCTCTGGCCTAAGACCAGGCTTAAATACGTACAAACATGATAAATTTAGATGGGCTAGAAAGTGTCGAATTTTGTTGTCGTATATTTAAACATTAGCGCAATGTTCAAGCGAGGCTGAAGCCTGAACATATTCGGAAATACTTTCAGGAATAGACATGGTCCCGTATCTTTAAGCGCTGTAGTCAAAGCCGGGCCCTAATTTAATAGCTAGTGAATGAAGAGTCCTTGCTAGTCAAGTTTACGATGCTTGGAAAAACTTAAATTTCACCCTTCTAGATTTTATGCAGTAGCACTTTTGAATTCTTACTATAGCGGAGTTGATATTCTGAGACTTTCAAAAAGACAAAAATTTTGAAGACGAATCGCCGACCTGAAATGACTTGCACACACTTACAACTCACTGAACGATGAAGAATTATAAGGGCTACAGTAATGGGCCACTGTCTCTATCACTATCGTGATTATCACTTAAATTTTACTTAAAAAAGCATGCGTTGCAAAGTCGTTATTAAATTCAAGTCTAATGTTTAATTATGCAAGACTGTGCAATAACACTAAACTTATGTACGAGAATATTCATTTAGAATGCAACGTTTATCAGCAAAATAGAGAAGGTAGTTTCCTGTATTTGACCGAAATATGTACAAAAATGTTTCAGAATGTTTTATCGGACCTTGGCTCCTAATGTTTACTCATACATTGGATGTTTATGTTGTTAGTCAACTATCAAAAATTTCTTTACCCCTTAAGATCGCCTGAACTGCTTATTTCATGTTTTCGAGCTTCCAAAATTTTTTTTGAGCATGCAAATGCCTACGATACTTATTTTTTCAATGTGACAACTCGTCACAAGATACGAGATGTTTTCTAAATTAATTTGGAAGTTCAATTAATTTCTTTTTCTCGAAAAGCATGTTTTGCAATGCGGACTTTCCTGACTTATTCTCAACATTTGAGGTTGACCACCCGCATTATTGTTGGACGAAAAGTGTACTCAGTCGATCGATTTTTAACGAGACCGTCTAGAAGGTCATTCGCATGTTTGTATAACTTGTCTGGAAAGGCAGATACGCCGAATTTCGTGAAAGTCCGCAGTTTCGTATAAGACGACAGTTCTGCTTTTTAGTCTGTTTACTGATGCACAAAAAAGAGGCGAATTTTAGGGTTTTCGCCCAGTCATTAAATTTGCGCGCACATCGTGCGATCTCAAAGCGCGTCCGTGTGTAGTACGCCTTTTCGTGCACTAATTTTTTATTTCGAGTATGTTTTTCCGATTTACAAATTTAAAATCGAATTACGGTCGTATATCTTACAAACCTTTTGTCCACCAAAAACGATTTTTTGACACACAAGTGTCAACATTTAGGTGACACTCCATGCACGCTTTGAACCTTGCGAAATTGAAAATCCGTCCGTTTTAAGGTGTTTCATTCGTTTAATTCGAATATGCCTTCTATCAGTAAAACGGGGCACATTTACCAATTAATTGCCGGAAAGTAATACAAATACTGAAGCATAATTTGATTTGAAATGCGGAGAAAACACATGCATGTTATCAGTATACGCGTCTAAAATGGCAAGGGAAAATGTCACACGCGGTAATAAATGACATAAATGCCCTAATTTTCAAGTTCGCGTAACACGGGTCGGGTGTTAACAGGCCATTGAACAAATTCAAGAATTAAATTGAAAGCTACACTGTATTCATCCTATGATCTCACTTGACTTTTAAATTTTTCAAGAGTGTTGAATGAAATTCTAGTTGAACTCTTTGGTATAAATAAAGCAAGTAAATTAATGCCGCTCAAGATCGACTAAAGTGAAGATCTTTCAAAATCATGTACAATGTCAAACAATTAGTCAATGTTCAAAGCAGTGGCGGATCTAGGATTTTCATAAGGAGAACGGTACTCCAACTTTCCCAAAAGCAGGCCCTCAAATTGCGAAAAAGCTTTTTTTGTTGTTTTACAATGTCTACTTTTATTTAAAATCGCTTTTAGTGCAAAATTTTATGGAAAAATTTAAGAATTTTCGACAATTCTGTGCGAAAAAAGCATCAAGTTTTTTCTTTAGCGAAAATTTGTGAAATTTAGACGGATGGACCTTACTGCTCGATTTCCCGTATTTGTGGCATTTGACGCAGAGCATCGAAAATTCTTAAAAGTCATGCATGAAAATAAAAGAAAAATATGCTGAAATAGCAGTTTCTGCTTTTAAAAGCGTTTTAAACCCTATTCTTACGCAGAAATTTGGCTTCCAGACTGTAAGAAAGTAAGCAAATGTCATTAATGTGTATTATCCGGCGGGAAGCGCCGGAAAAGTTTGAGAATTTATGATCATCGACGGCCAAAAATTATTGCGAATTAAATATCCGTTATTTATCTAGCCAACTATGCTGGGCCAATAGTAGTGGGCAGCCCCCTTCCCGCCCCCTTAAGTCCGCCCTTGGGTCAAAGCAACGACCATAGAACTGTATCCCGTTCTCCAATCGGGGCGATTGCCATAAAATATATAACATAATAAATAAATGGAACATAAAATAATTAAGCTACTCATTTATTTATATTCAGTGTATAAAATCGCACTGTTTACGTCACTTAACTTAAATAAAATAACCAGACTTAAGGCTGACCTATCTTCAAACAATGAAGTCGAGTTTAGGGGTGGTTTGCATACGTGTTCTTGGGGGTTTGACTTCCACCCCCAGAATGGCAAGTGACCCCCCGCGAAATGCCTGCGATCCCCTCCAGAGTTATCAATTTTTTCGTATTGTGAAAAGTGTGCCTTTTTAAACATTTTTAGCTTTTTTTGGCTTAATAGTCTCAAATTTTTGGCGCTTCGTGCCATGTACACATTTTTGGACTACATTTTGTTCAATTTTTTCGAATTCTTTCAAATTTTAATTTTTTTAAATGTTTTGATATTCTAGAAAGAGCGAGAATTGTCTAAAGCGTTAAAAACAGTGCTTTTGACGCGTACCCATCGTTTTTAGCCCAAAAAAGGCACTTTTTAAAAATTTTTAGGGTTAGACCCCAGAATTCCCATGCTGTACATGTATCGTGGATTGCACCTAAATAAATTGAAGCAGGGCCCAAAATAGAATAGACGCTGGATAAAATCTATGCTGACGTGGGAGGAGAGGTAAAACAAGTTTGCCAGCAATTTGAGTCATGCAGTACCAGGTTGTTTTTAAAAAGCGTTCATTTTTATTTATTCTCAACTTAATCACATTAAAAATAACATTTGATTTTGACTTTTTAAAGATTTTCTATTGCTAGTTTCCGTCTAACTTTTTCTGCGCACATTTCATTCGTTCTTATTTTTCATTAGTAGTTTTCAAAATAGCTTCTTTTCGTCTGCTTTCTAGCTTACTCATGGTTTTACATTAGCTCAGGTGCAATGATTTTTCAGCTGATGTTGGACTGAGATTTGAGGGAAATTCTTCGTCACCCGATTATTTTAGGCTATTGGAACGGGACGGAAATTATCTGCTAGTTGGAGCCAGGTAAAATTCGATTATAATGATTAAGTAACTTGCTATTTCATCAATGTAAATCTACACTTCTAGGAACGCCGTCTATAATATCAGCATGGAAAATTTCGACGTTCAGACGGTGAGTTTCATTTTGTCGATCCGATCGTCTGACATTTTGCATCTCAAATACAAACTTCATCTAGCTTATACAAAAGAATCCAGCGTGAATAAGGCTTAAAACAAATCAGTCAATTACAGAAAAACATGCTCAGTAAAGAACATAATTATATTGTTTTTCTAAGACTAGACTATTAATTACCCATCGTCTTTTTTCTATGTGAATTTGACGGTGAATTTCAGTAGAAGGAGATTACGATTACGGATGCACAGGGGTCTGAGAAAGTATTAAATTTGACTGATCACAAAGTCAAGAACGATCGGATAAGTTAAGCTTCGTCAATCAAGGTATTTTCATGTGCCTATTATTCTTGAATCCGACATTGTCCAATTTTATGCATTCACAAGTCAAACAACGTTAAGTCAATCTAAGAGATTCGTAGAGTTACTCAAAAAATGATCGATTTTAGAAATATTACATTACAAACTGCAGTTACTGTACTTGAGATCCGAGCTTTTATTCTTCTCTGGCCCATTGTAATGGATCCTACCACTCCCTGCCGCCCTGACGGTGCTCATTTTTGAGTAAAACGGAGATTGAAAGTTTAAATTTCTTCGTGGTGACCGGAAGCTTACATTTCATCGCTTTTCTGATCACGTAAAAAGTACCTGATATGCACATGGGACATAGATGCATATGGTCAGGGTCGGCCGGGGAGGGGTAAAATCCCAGAAATCCAGATCAGTCATTCTATGTTCACGTTTTTTGTCAATCAAGGAACGACAAAATAGCCTATACTAAACGCTTTTATTTGATAAGTCCGTTTAGCATTTTTAGTCAATTTTTACTGGATTATATCGCTTTCAAAACTAAAAAAATTAGAAATTGATCAATTTGACGAGAAATTTCGATTTTTGAACCATTTTGACACGATTTTGGATACTTTTTGAGAAAAAGTCCATTTCGGCTAAGCCAGTAATGTACATCTAGGAAAACGACCTGTCCCTTTACCCTTTCGTATTGCATACGATGCTCGAATATATGTTCCATGTCGGAGCCAAATAGCACTTTTACTCTTGATTCTTCTGATCTATATGTTAATCAATATTCTAGAATTCTTAACAAGTGCATTCAGCAAAAACTCGTAACTTTTAAACAAGCTCTTCCGATTAATCCCTAAAAATGCTTATGATCGCGAACTTTATTAAAAATACATTGATGTATTAATAAATTAATTTATTAAATTTAATAATTAAAAAAAATTCTCTTGGTTCCTACCTATTATACGCATTTAAAAATCGCACCTGCCTAATAATGATCTTATGCGTGAAGATTCAACGATGCAAATATATTACCCCAGCCGATTCGATTCAATGCATTGAGCCTACTAATTTTTATATTCATCACTCTACCTAAGTGTTTTTGACTTGACTTGTTTCGTAAAATTACGAATAATGTTATTATAAGTATGTGGTCGTCTTAAGGCTTTACACTGCGAGCAGCTTAGCGTCCAAAACCTTAAAAAACAGAATTTTATGAGTCGAGTTAACATACAGAAACATTAAATATTGTTTCGAGACGCGATGTTTTTGTGACTTGTTAATTAGTCATCTTTTTGAGCCCGACTCTGCACCACTACATTTAATTTTATGGACCATTTATAGGGAAGCAGTGCGTTATTACTCTCCTTATCTACGAGTTGAACTACTGTTTCGGTAATTTATTGCATTTTTCAGTTAATTTTCTGGCCTTCGGTGAAAGACGACGTCGAGTTGTGTCTGATGAAAGGGAAATCAAAGGTAAACTTCTTCACGTTGCGTTATTTGATTTTACTGCAAAATTATACCATAAAATAAAGAACACGACTTCGCATGCTCGACGGCCACCGCAAATCATTGACTACGACCAATTAAGCATTTGACAACTCTTTTGCTATTTTTTTGTTATATTTCGTACAAAAACTGGTTTTCGACTTGTACGCGCGAGTGCTGATACTCATTATTATTAATGATAAGGCGGTTGCATGAAACTCAAATCTATGCAGCATATACGAGTACGGTCTCGCAAGAAAACCCCATATATAAAACACTTTTTCCAAAGACTGATTTGTTCTTCATAAATCTAGTTTATTTTCCGTAAACCAAGGGGCGGGCTGTACCATTTTTTATGCGCTACGGGCAATGAAGACTAAATATTGTTAATTAGTGGTTCATTCGCGATCTCGCGTTCGCGACCAACAGCAGCTGTAAATTTTGAATGCTACTCTAAAGACTGGGCGTTGACAATGCAGAAGAAGAACACTAATACTCTTTTCACTATTCCTATTATTTTTTCACTTAGCGACTATTTTCTGTGCAATTAATGCCAGATTCCTCACACGTTAGGTCCGGAGTACTAGATTCACAAAAATAATTTGGAAATTTTGAATAATTTCGTGCATAATTGATCACCTCTTGAAGGTAGCGATCATAGGTGGGCCGCCCGAAAATTATGGGGGGTGTAAGATTTTTCAAAGGACAAAAATGGTCTTAAAATGGTGGTATGGCGTTAAAAAACACTATTTTTCAACGTTCCTCATCGAGTATTATCCATTGGCATCAAAAATTGCGAAAAAACGGGGAAAAATTTTCAAAAATTGAATTCTGGGGGTATTTTGATTTATGGGGGTATTTGGCCTTCTTTGTGGTGCATACCCCCAACCCCCACGCCCACGTGTGGTAGCGACGTCATTCATGAAATATCAAATAATGGATATTTTGCACGAGAAGAGTAACACGCTGAAAGTTCTGATGAAATATAAGCCCTTTGACACCAAGCAGAGAGCGTTAAAACTGTAAGGCTTCCATCAGCGCCCTTAGCATTGAAAATAATTCAATGCCTTCAAATATGCAGTTAAGAAAATGAAGAGTTGTCTTGAAAAGTCAAATACCTGCATGTAACTGCATGCTGTGCTTAACAGAACTTATAGTAGGTATATTTCACGAAACCTTGTGCATGGAAATCAATTCTCAGCATTCAATCGAGTAGCTACAAAAGTGGCTTCTAGGTAGCCTACTGAAATACAATTTTGTATACGAAAACTTCATATGCATATCAGTTGCTATGTACAGTATCGTGATGCTTGCTTCAGTCTGAATCGCTTTTGTGATCGGTTTGCACTGATTCAGAAATTGTGATCTATGCACGAGGTTCCGTGGAATAGACTATAGTTTAGAATTATCAGATTACACTAACTCTCCATCATGAAATTCTTGAGATTACATGACATTCTAAATTCTACCTGCTCGATAGGGCTAAAGCTTTTTAAGGCTCTGTATTGATGAATCACATCTGAAGAAAGAAACTAAAAGAAATACGAAGTGCCTACCTGATGAATCTTGTATTAAAAGGCTAAAAATAGGTTTATTTTTCAACATAAGCTTACACCACCTTATTGATCTTTGTCATTTTTTTGAAATTTCATAGATTGATGTGAATTAATACATTGTGTTAAGCCGAAAATCGTCGAAACGATATCCAAATAGGAAAACTTCCGTCGGAGCAATAACAGTTTTGCAATATTGTCTCATTCTATTTTTGTTTCACAGACGTCGTGCGACGCAGACCAAGTGATACAGCACTAAGGCTTTTCAGTAACAGGTTTTTGCAAGTTTTTAAAAATAAGCGAAAACCGATCATTATCTGCTTTAGGGGCCGAGCCCGCAAACTGGTCATTCATCATAGAATAACCTTGAAGATGCGTCCGTCTTCGTTGGTTTAATATATCTATCGTACTCGCTTTTTACTTCTCAAATCTCCCGCGCAACGCTAAAAATAATACACTAAACAACATGTTTTTCTTATAAAGACAAACCTAAAACATCACACGTACTAATTATCATTAAAAAAATAGGACCGCGAATACAAGGAACAAACGACTTATTGTGTTAATGCGGTTTTCGGCTGGGATTCTAGGCCATAAAGCAATCCATAAAAATCTTTAGACACTTATTTGTGCATAAAAAACGACTAAGAGCGGTCCGGATAAGACAAAATAAGGCAATCAACGAAATCCGTTGAGCAATAATATCGAATTGATTATTTATTGAATCAACATTGAAATAAGATTTCTACGATGATTAGGGAATTTTGACTGAGACAAGAGAAAAAAGATAAGTGACTAATGCTTGTTAATAAAAAAAAGCTGATTGAGGCTTTTCGTAAAGATTTTTAATCTACAATTATATCAATCTTTTCAAAGGACGATTGTCATAATTACATACGCATCTTAGCCAAAGAAGATAGTGGCCTTTTGATCTGTGGCACAAATGCTTTCAAACCAACCTGCAGACGCTACGTTTATAAAGTAAGCATTCTTATTTTGTTTAGTCATCGAGTATATTTTTTCGTGATTTTGATGAGAAAGATTTTATGCTGGAATAATAAAGAAGACTTTGTGGTGCAATAGTGAAGAAAGCATGTATGTTCTGTAACTACATTTTTCGTTGTTATCTGCAGTTATTTTTATTTAATTCTGTTGGAACCAATGAACCATTATTGTTTTTAAAATTAAGTTTAATGAACTAATCCCCCAGATTTTTGTGACTTTCCTTGCATACCCTATCTAAACGCGATGTCACAATAGAGGAAATGAATAATTACTCAGAAAAACCCTAAACCGATAGTATTTTTCATACACCTATTGCAAAATAAGATAAATAAGACGTGATTAAAGCATGAAATCAAGCATAAGTCAGGAATCTTGGTAAAAGCGATTTTAAACGTGTTTGAAATAAATATATAATGGAAGCTGATTACCGAACTAAGTGAAATCGAAGCTAAATTAACGTTTGTGCTGTCGCTAATAGAGCTGTAACAGTAACAAATAGTTTTTGTCGGAATCAATTAAAATTTAATTTATGAGACACGAAAATATTGACCATTATCGATCCGACTAAAGTGAAAAATAAATGAAAAGCGATTCGGATAGGCATTTTCGTTTTAAAATATGCCAAGTGAAAATTATTTTCTTTTACTCTTCACCTTTGCAAACTAACGCACCTGTTGTGGGAAATTTCTACCGATATTAATCGGAAAAATTGAGGAAAAATTTTTATAAAAAACCTGCTGTTACGATTTCAAATCATGGATAGCAATGAGGATTAATAATTAATAAATTGTAATACAGTGTAATAATATCATATAAACTATGTATTATATTATAATAATACAGTAATAACAAGGACTATCGAAAATACATTTCCAGAATTGAAGGACTATCAGAATTATCGCTTTCGATTATTATAGAAGAATACATACGAAGTGATATCTGAATTCTCGGCCGTTGGCATGATTCCCTATGATCCCTCTCATCAGTCTACCGCACTATTCGAAGCCAATACAATGGAAGTTTACGCCGGTACTGTGGCCGATTTTTCAGCAAGTGACGCACTCATTTCCAGATGCCGCGTAGACAAACCTATGGAAAATGGCGTTCGAACTGAACGCAATGACAACAGCTGTTTGAATGGTAAGAATATAAATTATGTTTTATTTTTACTTTCTAATATATATATATATATATATATATATATATATATATATATATATATATATATATATATATATATATATATATATATATATATATATATATATATATATATATATATATATATACATACATATACAGGGGCGTAGGCAGGATTTTTCTAAGGGAAGGGGCGGTCAAAAATTGGTGACCCTATATTTAGGGATGTGGTCGCCGGGGCGCCAAATAAAGTGCATTTTCTGACGTTTGCGAACATGCTCTATCCGTTAAGCTCATAACATTCAATTTTTTTCGAAAAATTTTTATTTTCTCCTAATAAGCTATAAAAAATGACGTTTTTTTGGCCGCGCTTGGGCCTAAATGAACGAAAATACTGATTCTACGGCGCGAAGCGCCGAAAATTTTGAGAATTTTCGATAAAATGATGCCAATTTTCACGCATTTCCTTACCTTTCCAAAATTATTTTTGGGCTAAGGGGGAGCAGCTATAAAAAATGACGTTTTTTTGGCCGCGTTTGGGCCTAAGTGAACGAAAATAATGGAAACGATTTTGAGAATTTTCGATAAAATGATGCCAATTTTCATGCATTTCCTTACCTTTCCAAAATTATTTTTGGGCTAAGGGGGGGCGGCCGCCCCCCCGCCCCTCCTGCCTACGCCCATATATATATATATATATATATATATATATATATATATATATATATATATATATATATATATATATATATATATATATATATATATATATATATATATATATATATATATATATATATATATATATATATATATATATATATATATATATATATATATATATATATATATATATATGGGGTTTGGGAGTTTTCGCCCAAAAATTATTCATCACCGCATGATCGTAAAATTTTAAAATTGACTGTTAATTTACCTCGTCATGCCCATAGATGCTCAGCATGTCCGGTCTGGGTGTTAGTCAGAGGTTTTTTGGCATAAAATCAATCTAAGGAGATTGCTTTAAACATTAAATTAGCATAAAAACGTTTCTAGTCAATTTTAAACCCTTTTATGAAAAATTTGTAAATTTTTTGCTCATGACCTCCGTTTTCCCGAAAATTTTATTTTCCATTTTACCTTCAGGGGTTTCCAGTGCACTAAATTCCAACCCCCATATGCGTGTCTATTCCTGCGTGTGCATGTCTCCTGGTAACATACATGCACACACACACACACACACACGCACACAACACGCACACACACACACACACACACGCACACGCACACGCACACACACACACACACGCACACGCACACACACACACACACACACACACACACACACACACACACACACACACACACACACACACACACACACACACACACACACACACACACACACACACACACACACACACACACACACACGGTCAAATGCTCTGGGAGGGGGCAAACCGAATTTCCTGGAAAGGGGTAAATGAGTAATTTTTTCACCTATTTAATGTCAAATTTTTGTACTTAATCCGTAGTATTTTATTTTTTAATGGTAACAGTTTCGTTGTCATCTCGTTTAGCCTCTTCCTCAAATAAATCGACATTTTTATTAATCAATCTTTAAACATGTACTTTCGGTTGGACCATTTTGCCCCATCTGCCTCCTTTTTGCCAAAACTCAATTTATATCTAGTAATTTTTAGTACGTACTAGCTTCTGCTTTAGATCACTGTCATTCAAGGCATCTGATAAGAATCCGTAACAATCAATGAGATAATTAACTTTGTTAACGAAAGTACCATATAAAGCCTCCTTCTGAATTTCTTCAATAGTACTAGGAGTGTAAGTTCTAAAATAGACATTTTTTACATGTGCTTCACATTTATGTCACACTTCTCACATTTCAGCTCACATTTTTCACAATAATGCTCACAATAATCACATCGTGACGATACAGCCTATCAATTCATTTTCTTTATAACAAGAGGGTAATAGGCAGGTACAGAATGGTTATTTGCGTAACAAAAATTACCATTAATAAAAACTATTATAAAAAATATTTAAAAATCACAAAAATCGAAAATAACCGTTCTTTACCTGCCCATTACCCTCTTGTTATAAAGAAAACGAATGGATAGGCTTGATCATCATGATGTGATGATTGTGAGCATTATTGTAAAAATGTGAACTTTAATGTGAGAAGTGTGACGTAAATGTGAAGCACATGTAAAAAATGTATATTTAGGACTTACATGTGAAATAGCAACAAAACGACTGAGGTCTGCGAAATCGTGATAAGCAATTACTTAACAATTTTACTTTAAAACATCACAAGTACCTTAGACACGGAACAAGTAACTGATGATAATACTGATTGAGGCGGAATTGGAGGAGTTGGCAATTTAGAAGTGTCTGAATATAGTTCAACTGAACCTCAAATTGAAACTGGTTGGACTGACCAATTTTGGCGCTTTTACTAAAAAATGCATTTCAGATTTTGAGAATTTTCTTAGTACTATCGAAGAACTTCAGAAAGAGCCTTTTATAATACTTTCGTTAACAAAATTCATTATCTCTTTGATTTTAACGAATTCTTATCAGATGCCTTGAATGACAGTTATCTAAAGCAGAAGCTAAAACGTACTAAAAATTACTATAGATATAAATTGTGGTTTGGCCGAAAGGAGGCAGATGAGGCAGCATGGGCCAGTCGAAAAAACACGCTTAAAAATTGATTAATAAAAATGCCCATTTATCTGAGGAAGAACAGGCTAAACGAGATAACAAAGAAGCTGTTATCAAAGATGAGCCTCATAGCGCACTCGGAGCCCATCAAGATAGGATAAAAATGCTTAGAATGTAATCAGCAGCCTTGCCATTAAGAACTCAAAAGACTTTAATAATTTAATTATTAAAATTTATAAATTATTAATAAATAATTTTTAATAACTGTTTTCAGACTCAGGCGTCTGAAAATCTTTCCAAAAAGGGTTGTTATATTTTTCCATACTTTATTTTCCTTTGAGTCATTTCAATATTACGTAATGCCTTAAACTTCCTCTTTCCTTATTGTCCTCAGACTCTTCGCTAAGACATCATCCTTTTTATTTTGTGTATAAATTTGGTAAGCGCTATTTTTATGCACGTTGCCCGTGCCATCCATTGCTTTACATTGCTTGCACCCTGTTTTGTGCCACAAGTCTTTCTTTTCGACAAAACCTCACCATGGCACTCTTTTTTTACAATAAATTAAAAGCTACAGGCCTACTGTTTAGCTTTGGCAAACTGATGCCTTGGAGCAAAAAGCGTGACTGAAAACAAAACGGCGAATGAAAAAATTTGCGAAATTCAAGAAAAAAGCGGCAATAAATTGCAGGTCATTAATTATCGCATTCGCAACATTGTTGGAATGGGCGAAGTCGGTGCGACTTCGCTAGCGAACACACATCGAAAAATTGATGAATATGAGCCAGCCGGAATTATTTCCGGGGCTAAAACTCACATTCCCTGACAGCAAGGCAACAGCATTATTATTTACGACAGGAAACATTGTAGTTACTGGGTTGAAAACCGAAGCTCAGCTATATAGGTTTCATAAAAAATATTTTTTTGCTCGATATCTTCAACGCGGCGTAAAAAACATTGGAATGCAACTCTTGTTTGCGTGACGTCATAATAAGCAGATGAGGCGAGTGAGTGAGAATGCGTGGGTGGATCGTAATCAGGCACGTAGCTGGCCGTCCTATTTTGGGGGGACCAACACCCATTTTGAGGGGACTAAGCCCAAAAAGGCCAAAAATATCACAAAATAACGTTTAAAAAACCATTTTTGAATTTTGGGCCAAACGGAATCTCTATGCTTAAGCACAGAGACTGCAGGCTTTACTTCTTATGTAAATTAAAGCTGTGCTGCTCTCTGAGCTCAGCATTATAACATTTAATCAAATTTTAATTTGACAATAATTAGTTGTTCCAATATATGAACTGCGTGAAGAGAAAGATCCGAATCTAAGAGTTACTCGAACCCTCAGTACAGCTCGCTATCTTGTTTGATCTCTCAAAATCTGCAAAGGTTGAACATTACGCGACCTTATTCAAGTGCGAGTATAATTTCAAGCACTTTAATCGTTCATAAAATGTGAAATCAATATTTTCTAAAGAATTCGCTCGTTTGCTGTTTATTAAGCTTGCTTTGTTTTTTCTAGATCCCTCCTTTATTTCGTCAATAGCCGATTCGGATCATGTTTATTTCTGGCTGCACGAGGAAGCTGTTGAATTTAAATCGTGCGGCAGAGCTACTTATTCCAGGGTCGCTCGAGTGTGCAAAAATGATCGCGGAACTTCCAGACCATCCGGCTTCTGGACATCGTTCGCCAAGCTACGGCTTAATTGTTCATTGCCTGGCGATTTTCCATTTTATTTCGATAACATAGGTAAAAATCGAAATAAAAAATTGAGCACTGATGGTTATTTGCCGCCTGGCATTTTGCATTCGTTTTATACAGGGTGGGCTAGAAAAAGGCTACACCCGTAATTATATCATAACTTAAGCTAATGTGAAGATAAAACTTTGAAACCACTTTAATAGATGGATAAAAGTTTCCATGTTCGAAACGTGGGAAAAATTTTGGCCAACAGTCAACGGATCGTGAGCTACGGAGATTTGTTTACACCTCACTTTGTTATTGTTTACACCTAATAGTTTCTACAATGTGTTTCATTAATGAGTGCATAGGTAAGCTTTCTTGAGCATATCTCCAATCGAAAAAATTATTAACATATTGTTTGAGACCCAAAGTGAATACTTCTTCCTACTAGCTGCAAAAACTGCAAAAAATCGTCAAAAGGGTGAGCAAATTGACGACAGAACCGGAAAAGCTTTCGGGGTTTAAACAATATCAAATTAGGGTGTAAACAAATCGCTCGCGCTGGAAGATAGCCAACATTTTTTAAACAATTTAAACAAGGATATTTTTATCTATTTAATAAAAGTGGATTTAAAAATTTATATACAAATTTGCCAAAGTTATGACCTATAACATTATAGTAGAGCCTTTGTTGGCCCACCTTGTATATTTCAAATAGCAAAGAAAAATGCTCCGATGGAACAAACTTGGAATTAGGCATTATCCAGGACATAAAAGCAGGGGACTAGGGAAAAGTTATCTACGTATGCCTGCGAAACTTGTAAGAATCTACTAAAAATTAGACTTTCGCTAAAAAACGCAAAAAATCAAAGCATATTCTGCGGCCTGCAGATGGGAGTTGCACCTCTGACATAAAAATAAATAGCATGAATTATTCCTAGAAAAGAAGCGATCACTAATCAGAAAGCGACATAATGTGCATTCTTACGCTAGCATGTTACACACTGCTATAAGGCAGCAATTAGCAAGATGGTGTGCTTGTCATAATTCATTTATGAAGCCATTGACGATTGAGTAAATACTGATCATATATTGAAAGAGAAATTTGATATTGATAAGAAATTAAATCGGTTATGAGAACACATCAAAATTTTATCATAATCTCCTTTTCTGAGCCAGGGAACAATGTTTTGTGAAGGCACGCTTTTCTTCAAAAACTCGCAGAATATACTTAGATATTTGGCGTTTTTTAGCGGAAGTCCAATTTTTAATAGATTCTTACAACTTTCACAGGCATACATAGATAACTTTTCCCTAGTCACCTCCTTTTATGTCCTTAATTAAGCGTAATTTCAAGTATATTCGTCCTTCGGAGCATTTTCTTTACTAGTACCCTACTTTGAATTAGCAAGATTAGAGTAAATCAGTCAGTAAACACTTACGGTAACATGCCAAAATAAAGACAGCAGTCCAAAAACGCGGAAAACATCATCATTCTGAACAGCAGCATTATCTTTTTTAAACGAGACAACCTTATCTTATTGAAACAGATCGATTGTTTTCAGCGTAAACACTTACACTCAGATTCGTAATTCTGACGTTACATGCTTCATTTTGAAAAAACTTGAGCTTTTGCAACGCTTTAAAACTAAAGTTGATTTTCAGTGTAAACTTTACATATACTAAGTGTAAAGGAAACATACAGCCAGATTCGTAATCCTGACTGAAAGGAACTTTTTTGAGAAAAATTCACTTTTGCAATGCTCTGGAAGTAAAATAAATTTGTAGTTTAAACTTTGCACATCAATAACAAATGAACAGTGTAAACTTTACACGACCACTGGGTGTAGAGAAAACTTACAGTCAGATTTGTAATTCTGACGTTACGTAGAATATTTTGATGGAAATTAAGCATTCGCAACGCTCTAGAACTAAAGGTAATTTTCATTGTAAACTTTATACAACCACCGAGTGTAAGGTAGATTTTAGTCGAATTTGTAATTCTGATATCACTATGATCTTACGATCAATATTTATGAAAAAAATTAATTCTACATAATGTTCTAAATACAAATAAATATTAGATGTAAACCATTTTACACCAGTGTTGATTGTAAACAAACGCGCCCAACTGACATAAGACTTTTGACCCCTGGTGCATTTTTAGACTAGCGATTATGTCTAAATTAATAACCGGAGAAGTTGGCAGAGGAAAACAAGACAGAAACACGTTTAACACCCCCAATTTTTGACTTTATACCTCTCGAAAAAGCTCAATATTGATGCAAACAAACACAATTTGCTGTGACGTGTGGGTACTCCTCAGAGAGTACCTTATTTTTATTTTATTCGACTTATCCCGACTTCTAAATGGAGAAAGTGGCGTCCGAAAAAAGGGACAAAAACGTATTTTTCCACGATCCACCATATTGTAAACTTTAAAAGTCTGAAGCTAACTCCTAATTGAGTGTACAGAAATTCGGTTTAGGCCAATTTGTAGCCTTTTAATTGTAGTACATTTGTGTGTGGAAAACTTCTGTTCCGCATCCTATTTGAGATATTGACCAATCACAAAAGGGAAGAAAACGTGTTTTTTCGCCCATGTTACATCCTTGATTGCGAACTTTACACCTGCAGAAGTAACCCACATTGAGTTTTTGAAACACATTTTGCTGCGACGTGTAGCCCTTGGAACGTGCTTTATTTTTATTCTATTCAATATTTGTCCCGACTTACAACCGGAGAAATTGGCGAAGAAATCTGAAACAAGATCTGTTTTTTACACCATTCAATAGAGTGTAAAGTTCAAACCTCTTTATCTAACTCCGTACTGAGTGTAAAACTGTTTGCTAGTAAGCCGAAAGTAGCCCTTAGATTGTAGTACATTTTTATTGGAAAAAAGGTTTTAGGGACCCATTACCGGAGTTGTTGGCAGACAAAAAAGAGGCTAAAACGTGTCTTTTCAACACCAGATTTTTACATTCTTCACACTGCCCCTCTGGAAGTAAGGCACTTTTCAAAAAAAAATAAAAAGTGGTTTTGAGCTTACTTAGTTGTCTACATTTAAAAAAAATTCCGCCTAAAAGATTACACACTCATTACAAACTGGGTATTATAGTCTGTTTCACACAACCTCGGTCATAAATTTTAAAACTATCTCCGACAATAAGCGTTTCCAAAAATTTCCAAAATTCGTAAGAAAGGTGCTTTTTAAGCGTTTTCAGCTATCTATTTGCTCAAAACTGTCAAATGTTCGGCGCTTCGCGCCATACACTCGTGTTTTGACTATAATTTGTTCAATTAATTCAACTTTTTAAATTTTGTTTTCGAAATTTTTTCATGTTTTTAGGCTCTTCAAAGATGGAGCATCGTCAGAAACACCAAAAACCGTGTTTTTGACGCGTACCCAGCATTTTGGGCCCAAAAAGTCACCTAAGGATTTCATTTCCCCACCCCCTCCCCCAGCATTCCCATGCTGTGCATAAACAGTCGCTGCCCATGTATCCTAAAGACCCTAATTCTCACTTTTTGTTTCATACGTCTTCGAATTGATTGTGTGTGTGTGTGTGTGTGTGTGTGTGTGTGTGTGTGTGTGTGTGTGTGTGTGTGTGTGTGTGTGTGTGTGTGTGTGTGTGTGTGTGTGTGTGTGTGTGTGTGTGTGCGTGCGTGCGTGCGTGTGTGTGTGTGTGTGTGTGTGTGTGTACATGTGTATACTGAAGTGTACTAAATTTAGTGTATAGCTGAAAAATTTACATTTTAGTTGCCACATCAAATATTGTTCATCGCTTGTCACCATCGAATAGAATAATCACGTCCGATGAGTCAGAGGTCGTATATGCCGTCTTTGATACGCCTTACAGTAATAGCGCTTTGTTGGGCGGTTCTGCCGTATGTGCATTCAGTATGAGCGAAATACGGAAAGAATTTAGTCGAAGCAAATTTTGGCCTTCAGAACCGCGTCCAAAAGGTGTTGGAGATGTGAGTTAAAAAAATTCAGAATTCAGGGAGAAAACGAAACTAATCATAGGAAATATCATCAGATACTTTTACAGCAAAGCATGAGGAGACATGCACGTGGGGTAGTTTGGGGAGGCTAGCTAGACCCAGTGATCGGACCGAGGCCTCGGCCTCGGCCTCGGCCTCGGCAAGCCTCGGCGTTTTTTGGAGCCTCGGCCTCGGCGCCGAGGGCGAAGCTGAAAAGTGCCGAGGCGCCGAGGGTTAAAATCAAATTTGAATAAGTTTAATATATCCATTGAATATTAAATAATTAGAATGCATCTGCAGTATACGGGCTATTTTTTACCTAGACTCTTCTTGTGGTTTTAGTCGCGTACCCAGTTACACCAAGTTATATACAGCAAAGTGCCAATTTATTATTCATGCTCGCTACATGGATCGGAAATACGCATTCTCAAAGGGGTGAGGAGGGTTATTACCGCCCTCTCAGGGTACCAGACTCAAGTCACTGTCAGACTGTCAGACGATTTTTGGTGAAAACCTTTTGAATATTTTCGAACTTAATTTTTACTATGGCAAAGTGCAGCTAACTATTAGAATTTCCCGAAGTGATACAGTATTTTTGAATGTGAGTAAATAGACAAACTATCACTATAAAACATGCATGTAACAGCTCAAAATTTTCGGAAGGGGATCCTCGGAATACATGTAACAGCTAGAAATTTCGGGTAGGGGTCCCTGGCCATTTTTAGAAGGAGGGGGGATTAGCGACTCTAATTCTATGTCAAAAATGGCAAAAGCACCTAAAAATAGCCAACAAAGCGCAAATTTTCGCCAAAAATGGGGAGGGTGGGTTAAAATTTCCTGACGATGCAGGGAAGGGTGAGGGGAGGACGTCCAACCCTGGGTGGGTGGGGAATTCTCCAAAGCCTCCTGTTACACGTATGGTTTTTGGCCATTTTATGGGAGAGGGCATTTTCACGAATTTTCGGCCGAAAATCGCAAAAACGCACCTAAAAATGGCCAATAAATCCAGGTTTTGCCAAAAATCAATTTCGGCTCATGCATTTTTTGGAGCCATTTTCATACAATGTTAAAATACTTTCTTGGACAAAGTGATATTAATTCTATCGTTTTTTAGTATTTTTTTTAGAAAATTCCAAAAAATTTTCGGCGCTTCGCGCAAAATATCGCTAATATACTGTATTTAGATTGAAGCAGGGGCATTAAACACTCAAAAATCAATTTTTGTGTATCTAGGCATCTTTATACAGATTTGAATATCTTTTGTATCGATTTATACTATTTTTAAAAGTTTTATGCAAAATAAGTACTATTCAATAACTTTGCACTTTTTTGCCGTTCAAAGATAAAATTGACTAATTTATCCTGATGTTGCATTGGATTTCTAAGCACAGTAGTGCTTATTACAAAATTTAATTGGCATATTACAATATCTGTAATATTTCTGATTTTGTAGTACAAGTTGTTTTAGCTTTCTCAGTCGAGTTTTATGTGTAAATTTCATCAAAAGCTCAAAAAATTTCGGTCAGCCCGAATTATGACATTTAGGGCCACGGTTTTTTGTATTCGGCAAAGATTTTTCATAATGTACAAAGACTTTTCAGGACTGTCTTTGTACACGCACAAACATTTTTTGGAGAGACGAAAACTGTAAAAAGCTGTAAAATTCCCGGAAATTTTCGGCGCATCAGTAATTGTCTGTCCTATATATCTTTAAAATAGTAGAATTTGTATTTAGAATGGAAAAATGTCAAATATTCAGAAACCCAGGAATTAGCTAAGATACACTACCAAAGGTCAAAAACCCTGTTTTACCACACTAAATCGCTACTGTACCATATTATAATAGTACACAAAAATTTGCATGCACAGAATGTTCAAAGACTTTTGGATACCATCTTTGTACATGTAAAAAGGTATCTTGCACAAAAAAACACTGTTTAGGATTGCATGCCGGATGCAGGTCACACACTGGCAGTATGTAAAAATGTGTATGTTTAAAAATATATTTATGTAAAATATCTACAAAAATTTGTTCGCTCATACAAACACTACTTAATTTACTGGTCCCCCATTTTGGGATTTCACCCTTCCCTCAACTCTGGACCTTGGGAAACTATGATCGGAAAGTACAGTGCAGTTTCCGTCATATCACCTGCCAAACCAGAATTGGATGACCTAAAAAGCGTGTTTAAACATGCATTACTGCAAAAGCGAGCACAACAATGGCTACAGTTCTGTCTTTACTTAGCTTATTTCGTTTGTTCGTTTATTTCTTTGACACTTATTCTTATTTATAGTAATAAAAGTTTTTAAGTGCTTGTTCAGCCATATTTTTTATCAACTTTTCCAAGTCTTCAACGGCAACTTGTTAAATTAAGTATGCTTTCATGCTGCTGACTTTATTCAATAAATCCTTCACACATTTAATCTACTATTATTGAAAATAAGAATGAATTGTTTGACATTCGATAAAGTGTTTAATATTACGATTATTCTCTAGCTCATGTGCATACAAAATATTACAAGAGTACTACTTATGGGTATAGGTATATAAGCTTGACCCTCGGCATTACCCTCGGCCTCGGCCTCGGCCTCGGCCTCGGCCGAGGCAAGGATTTTAAGTCGCCTCGGCCTCGGCCGAGGCCGAGGTCCAAAAAGTACCCTCGGTCCGATCACTGGCTAGACCCCATTGAAAAAATAAGAAATTTTATGGGGTAATGAGGCAGCATGAAAGCTGAAAATAGATAAAAATCGAAAATAAATTCGAAAGTGCTTGAAATTGACCAGTAACATGGATTTACTACAGTTTTTACGCTTAGCATTTATACCACTTTTTTTAGATCATTTTGATTCAAAAAGGTCAAGAACATTGCCCCAGGCTAGCCTTGCTGTGCATATTTGCTCATGATTCGACTTTGATTTACATTTTTCTACATATGTATATATCTGCAGGAATGGCTTCGCAGATCTATTTATTGCTTATACATTGAGAAATGAAAAATGACAAAACTTTGCTATCGTATTTTAAATTTCAAATAAAACTAAAAATCAAAAATATAAAACTGTTAGTAATTCAGACTTTTGGTGTTAATACAAGGAAAGGCTCGAAGTTCAATATGCTGGATTCAATGCGCGGTTTTATCGAGTACACATCGTTTAGATTATTCATTCTATATTTCAATATATTCTTTATAATTAAAAACGCTTGAAAATGCGACTGAGAACGTTCAATTTTTTGGATAGTGTCACCACCCAGAAAACAGATTATGCATAAAAATGTGTACATTTTTACAGTAAATGAGTTCTTTTAAGTGATGTGTGCAGTTTGCAATCGATAATTGTTTTTGCAAGTCAAAAATTTGCTTTTTCAAGAAGGTAAGAAAAAATAAAAAAATAAAAGCGAAAATTCAATTATTCTTCTTTTTTTCTGTATTCTACTATTTAAACGGTAAATTCTAAAAATCGCTCTCGGAAAAATAATCATATAACAAAGCACAATAAAGCGTAAATGCACGAGATCAGAAAAGATTTATGACTAATGAATATACATAATTTCCATGTTTTTTTCACGAGTTAAATGACAGAAACTATCAAGATAAAATGTCGTTTTGATTGAATATCGCATTTCCATTTTTTCAACTACCGAATTCAGGCACTTCACGATTGAATAAAAATTACTAGGGCCGGAAACTGCTGATTTTATTACTTTTACCCCTAAAAATACTGCAGGAGACGTCAAATGAGTGGAAAATCGATTGTTTACGACCATACATGATCTTGAGGAGGATTTGGGGGGTTTTCAACCCCCAGAAAAATTTTCACCCCCTGAAATTTTTTACCCACTGCCAGAATTCGCGATTTTTCAAAAGTTTCTAAGAAATTCGCAGGAAAGGTGCTCTTTAAGTGTTTTTAGCTATCTATTTGCTAGAAGGTGTCGAATTTTCGGCGCTTCGCGCCATATACTCGTGTTTTGACTACATTTTTTCAATTTATTCGACTTTTTATATTTTTTGAAATTTTTTATGTTTATGCTCTAGAAAGATAGAGCATCGTCAGAAACGCAGAAAAACGATGTCTTTGACGCGTACCCACGATTTAAAGCCCGAAAAGGCACTTTAGATTTTCACCCCTCCCCAGAATTCCAATGCTGTGCATGTATGTTTCTGACCCCTCAGCTGGGGCAAAACTGCCATCCTATCTTCCTCCTAACCGCTTGCGTGGTTCAAAAAGCATAGAAAACATGTTTTATTAAAAAGCGGAACCATTCTGTTCACCTGGCCGGATTACAGAATGATTCTTCCGAGCTAAATTTTTTTGCTAACAAATTACTTTATTTAAGTGCAACGTTAATGCGGCGTCATTGGACGATAAAGCCAAGGATTTTGTACGAAAAAATTTTCTACTCGAAGCAGTTCTGCCGAATTATTTTAACTCGCCGTTAATAGTACAAACCGGTGCAAGACGTTTCACGAAAATCGCGGTCGATCCTCAAGTGCAGGCCGTTAACGGCCGGCGTTTTGACGTCATATTTTTGTCAACAGGTAAATAGATGAGAATTTCATATTATGCTGGACTAGCATGACCACACATGGGCATGAAGGTCTAAAGCGTCTGGACCGCAAGAATTCGGCGTACTCCCCGAATTCAAATGAACCCCAGAATTGAATTTTTGGCGCTATTTTTGGCAATTTGCCCCATTGGACCCCCAGAATTTGGCTGCTTGCCCATGTATGAGCGTAAAGTACGCGGCCGATTTCTATATGCAATAAAACGCGGCTCGGATTAAGTTTTTTAATGCTTCAGTAGAGTATGAATTGACGCTAACGTATGTACGACAAAATGTGGTACCACTAATCCATTTTCAAAATTACTATAAATTCGTCAAATCTTAGTCTTCTTCGTAAAAGTGATACTGACTTGATCATGATATTTTGTTTATTCGATAATAAGTGTGTATGAATAACGAGAGTTTGGGGGTTGAACTACCGAACAGACTTTCAGAATTTCATCTTTTACAACTTACTATGAGTCGGATTAAGAGTTAATCATAGCCTAGCAGTGGACGAGTAGGCTAGGATTGTCCTAGATTTTTGTTTAAGGCCTTTGCCTTATCACCATTATAAAATTAATCGCTCCGTTATAGATGACGGGAGGATTTTGAAAATGCTCAATTTGATCGGATCGGATGGTCGATTTCTCAATGGTGCCCCGAATGACGGACAACAGTCTGCTCTTACTATAACCATTGACGTCATAAAGATTTTCAATGAGCCCAAAGTTTCCATAAACAACATGCAAATTTTTCGGTCGAAATTAAAAGAACCGACTAAAAGTCAGGAAGGACGATTAATTGTCGTTAGTGATGAATTGGTCAGGGCGGTGCCATTGTCTTATTGTTCAAGAGCAAGTACTTGCTCCTCTTGCGTCTATTTGCAAGATCCATACTGCGCCTGGGATCCGGTAGTCGGGGTCTGCGCAGCATCCCTATCCGGGTGGGAAAACTGGGCATCATGAGCGGATTTAAGGGGGTGGGGGCGGCCGCCCTTCATTGGCCCAAAATATTTGGCGAGAAAAAGAATGGACAAGTAATTTGTAATGATTATTGGCCGTCATTGATCATAATTTCTCCGATTTTTTCGGCGCTTCGCACCGGATAATACCTATTAATGACATTTATTTACTTCCTTGGCGGCCTGGAAGTCATATTTTTGCCCAAGAAAATAAGTTTCAAAATGATGCCAATAACTGAAACAGCTTTTTCAGCTCAAGCTAACTTTTAAAATTTTTGCCGTTCCGCGTTAAATGATACAAATACAGAAAATCGAGCGATAATTCTAATTTCTACACCATTCTCCTGCTTAAATTTCACAAGTTTGCCAGATTTTCGCGAAAATCAAACAAATTTAATGATTTTTTTCGAGCTAAATCCTCAAAAATTTTCAAATTTTTTTCGAAAAAATTGCGACAAAAGCGATTTCAAATAAAAGTAGACAACGTAAAACGTCGGAAAATACGCTATATTGCACGTAAGGAGCATATTTTTAGACCCATTGCCGACTGTTTTTAGAAAAATCGGGGTACCGCCCTCTCCTAACGAAAATTCTAGATTCGCCACTGCTAGGTATATCAATTTTTAAGGTTGTTCTATCTCAGAAAAGCTCTCCGGCAGATCAAGCTCAAATGCGCTGCTTTTCTCAGTCTGAAAAGTTGTTCACGTAAAGGAGGTGATAGATCACATGTTTTTACTGAATTTACCTGACTGTTTTGTCGAATTTAAGCTTCTGATTTTGAAGAACTTATATTCCACAAATGAATGTGCATGCAAGCAGTGAAAATTGCACATTTTATTCATATTTCATTTTGATAATTCTGTGTTATTTCATGCTCTGCTTTTACTCGTACATGATTAATACGTCTTGAATGTTAAAATAGTATAAACGAAGAACGAAATACAAGACTAAAATGACACAAAGATTTGGATAGAATTCGAGTATTGCAAACAGGTTTTCAAGATCATTAGCTCTCTTAAGATAAGTATTTTTTCAATTAGCATGGTCACTTAGGTACATAGAAAGTTATTCTTTCAATTTTTGCAACTACATAGTCACGAGTCACGACCACACATGGGTCTGGGGATGCGGGGTTACCATAAGAATCTGGAAGAGCCTCCGAAGATTGATAGATCTCAGAAGTGAATTTTTGGTGCTTGCTTTGGCAATTTGGCCCCATCGAACACCCAGAATTTTGTTGCTGCCCATATATGATCACGACCACACATGGGCTGCACCCCCACCCCAGAAGTTGAAACCCCCAGATTACTGTAGACCCCAAAATTCTATTTGTAGTAACATTTTTAACGATTTTCCCTATCCTGACCCCGCAGAATTTCCTTGTTGCCCACGTATGGTCACGATATATAACTTCATAATAAAGTTGCCTCGGAAACCTTTTTCTATTCGAAGTGATCATTGTTTTGTCACTAGGATTTTTGATCAAAAAATGTTAAGAGAATCTATTTGGAAGCTTGATCAAGATTCTAACGCTAAACACGAAATTCTGCACAGTAAGCTTTGGTATATAAAAATCAAATAAAACTGACTCGTCTTCTTACTGCATTGATGTATGTAGATGTCTGTTGTTCAAAATATTTCACCTTAAGCTGGGAAAACAAGAAATACATCCAAAACGTAACAAGTGGCTCTTCCCCATCGTGCGTTGATGATAATGGTGAGTTTTTAGATTGCCAGATTTTTGAATTTCATTATTACTGTTCTTCATTTTGTGTCTGACAATACAAATTATTCAATTGTGAGCGATATTATGAAATTTTCCTCGGATCAGTAAACTTTGGCAAGGGATTGATTGTTATTTTATATTAAATACTGTACGTTAAAATACATCATAGTTAATATACGGTATTTTTTAATCACAAGTTTATTTATATATCTGTCTATTTCTTGGTTAGTCCACTTGTTTGTTTGTTTATTTATCTTTTCATTTACTAATTTTTTAATTATTTATAAATTTATTTATTTGTTAACTTATTTATTTGTTTTTGCTAACTATGTAAATATGTAGGAGTAACTTCATACATAAATGTTGTTAATTCACTCGCTTAATTATTTATCTGCTTGCCTACTCGCTTATTTAACCATTTTATAGCTTTATTTTTGTTCCCGACGACAACAATGTCCACTTTGAATACATGGAACTAAAATAACTTTACGTTATGTTATTTTTTCTATCGTGAACACTCTTGAATAGAAACCTTTATACTACTGAATTTTCGAATCGAAGTTCCAAGCTAATATTCATTACGTGAATTATTTCTTAATAAACGATGGATATAAAATCTTCTGATAAATATTCTATTAATTGCTTAAATCCGATTCCTGACGAATCTATTCATCAAAATTCTGAAGACATTTGTTGATGTCTTTTTCAAAAGTTTCCATCGAGCATTTGCTAATCACTTTTTTAATACTCATCTCAGATAAAATATAAATAAACTCGCAAATAATGGTACTACTTATACTTTTTGCATTCAGTCAAAGATAACCCAACCATGGAAGTCGCGAACGACGTACCAATAAAAAGTAAGCAATAATGTAACTTGTTTCACTCATACTATGTAGTTTTTTGTCTCTTTTACATGCATTTATTTTGGACGAGATTTTACTCTGTTTAAATAATATAAGGTTTATTTTTATTCATATTATTTTGAATTTCATGGCTTTCAGTATAACTAGTTGGTTGATCACCCAGCTACGAGTAAATCCGTTTGCATTATTTACCGCAAAATACGCATGATTCTGGAATTGATAATGATCTGGGAATGTGATCTCTTATGTTTGAATTAGTTTCGTTCAAATGATGCTTTTTTTGCACTGCATCAATAATATTTTATCAGTAAAATTAACGAATATGGATATCTTGTTTAGTCATTAATTAGCAGAGAAACGTTGTTCCGTCAGTAAGTCCAAAGCATGAAATAATTCAACGTGTATTTACGCCTTTTTAGGTTAAATAAGTTGCAACTTTTAAAGCTAATCAGTGTTTCTTTTGGCCTAGCTAAACAATTTCATGGCCGATTGGAATATCAAATATGAATAGAGTATAGCCTTTCAGCCGTATTAAGCTGCAGAGGCCTCTAGGAATGCCTGAAAAGAGCAAATATCATTAAAACTTGTAGTTCGTTGCTTGTACTCGTAGATTGTTTTTGGCAATTTCCGATGTGCTAGATTTGCGTCGTTAGATCCTCGGTAAAATTAAAAAAGAAAGTCTAAGAAATTTATCTTTGAGGTTTACGTATGCAAATATTTGATTTTTTGTCGGTAAAGCGATTCGATGCCAGCTACAGTACGTTTTACGAAACATGGATATCGAATTTCCGGCGCTTTAGGCTGCAGCTACAAAAGTCATTTTTGGGCAACATATAGATACACAATTTCTTATAATGAAAGTCCTCATATGCTGCTTGATTTCAATTTAAAATATATTGCTTGTCATTTCAAATTAAACCGTTTTTGTAATCCATTTACACCACTTCAAGTATTATACTTCTTCATTTTTTCTTCTGGTTTTGCAATTTTATGTAATACATTTGTATATCTGATCCCCATCTTTCCCCTTATTCCCGCAGATTCTACTTATGGAGCTTTTGTGAAATCGCCTTGGAATTTGTGCGACTGTAAAGGAGCTCTCCTTGATAACGCTAAGGACGGTAAGCACTGTATTAGCCCTTCTTATTCAACTTGTGGAGTTACAGTGTTCACATAATATAGAAAATAATGCAGTGAAACCCTTGTTCATAAAAACTGTTCAAGGATCACTTATTAAAGGATCAAATTAAGTTATTAATTTAGTAAAAATTATTTTCATGTCTTTTAGAGCACATATCTTTGAGAAGGGCTATATAACGATTGGTGGATAATTTTGAGAAATTTTGTTTGTGACCAACTTTTCCAAAAAAATTTCTCTTCTTACTTTTGTGCAATGGAAGTTTACATGTGCATATACACGTATGACAGAATTTGCATCTTTCGCAAATATATTTTAGGCACAAATCTGCGCGTTAATATCTTTTCAGTATACAGAAAATTGGATTCCTTCTTATAACGATTAGCTGAGATAACCATGTGCATCCTAAAACAGTAAAAATGTGCTGTATAACTAGTTGGTTGATCACCATGACATCCAGCTTTTCCCAAGACGGTCACAAATTGCCTGCAATGTGCGGAATCAACTCCTTATGCGAAAGTTGTTAAGCAAAATTCAGTTTTGATTCATGTCTTATATTAAAAATTAGGGTTATTTATTCTGGCAATGATGCAGCTTGCTTAAAAGTCTCGAGCACGAACAGTCAACAAAACAAATGAAGATGAGCCATGTTCAGAGAATGTACGAATGTCCAAATTCGTTAATCCAGTCAATGAAATCAGAAGATACTGAATTATTTTTTGAAATTGAAAACATTCAATTTTATTTAAATAACATGTACCTATCATAGGTAGCGCGATAGCGCTACCTATAATATACTTGGCCATCCTTTTTTCTTATATGTTTTTCACAGCGAGTGCGAAATTTGTGTCCCCCCCCCTCACAGCTATAACGGCACACATCTGAGAGGTGCGGTTTTTTTTAAAAGGTAGATAATAAAAAAACTTAGTGCCCCCATTTTTTCTTGTTTACACTCAATACCGAGCGCGTCGTGAGTGTGTAAAGTTTACACCAAAAATTCAAATAATTTGCGGAGGGCCAATTTTTTTTAAAAATGTTTTCCCTAATTAGTAGGTTACGAATCTGGTCTTAAAATTTCTTTACACTCATTGGTTGTTGCACAGGAGTGTAAATTAGACGGTTTTTTACAGTTTTCATGTGGCCAAGCATATCTAACTCAGTTTTACATTCTATGCAGTCTGATTGGTTTCAAAATGTAGACGGTTAAAAAATCTAGGGGAGACTTTTTTTAATTTTTTTTCAAAAGTAATATTCTCGAATTTAGAGGCGGTTTATTGTAAAGAGTCTAAGACAAAAAAATTTTCCCTGCCATATTCTCCACTTGGTAGACAAAACGTGGTAACTACCCTTAAAATGTGCCTCGTCTTAAGCGCTACACGTCAAAATTTATTTTGTTTTTTACAATCAATATTGCGTTATTAGTGCAAGTGTAAACTTTACACTGAAAACATTTTTTCCGCCCATAGCGTCGTGGATGATGAATTTTTTTAAAAAATGTTTTCCCTAATTAGTAGGTTACGAATCTGGTCTTAAAATTTCTTTACACTCATTGGTTGTTGCACAGGAGTGTAAATTAGACGGTTTTTTACTGTTTTCATGTGCAAGAGCATATCTAACTCAGTTTTACATTCTATGCAGTCTGATTGGTTTCAAAAGGTAGACGGTTATAAAATCTAGGAGAAACTTTTTTTATTTTTTCTTAAAAAGTAATATTTTCGAATTTAGAGGCGGTTTATTGTAAAGAGTCTGAGACAAAAAATATTTTTTCCCTGCCATATTCTCCACTTAGTAGAAAGAACGTGGTAACTACCTTTAAAATCTGCCTCGTCTTAAGCGCTACACGTCAAAATTTATTTTGTTTCTTTACAATCAATATTGCGTTATTAGTGCAGGTGTAAACTTTACACTGAAAAAATTTTTTCCGCCCAGAGCGTCGTGGATGATAAATTTTTTTTAAAAATGTTCTCTGTGAGGTCAGAATAACGAATCTGACCTTCAAACTTTTCTACAATTAATACACAGTACCAGGGGTTTAAACTTTACACTCTAGTGGATGAGTAAAAAAACAGATTTTGTCCAAGATTTCTCTGCCAACTTTTTCGGTTATGAGTTAAGATAATTTAAATAGATAAATATAAAGTAACTTTTAAGGGCTACACGTCGAAGCAAACCGCGTTCAAAAAAACGTAATATTGAGTTGTTTATGGGGGTGTAAAGTTCGAAATCTGAGGTGTAAAATAGGCGAAAAAAACAGGTTTTTTCGTATTTAATTGGTAAATCATATCAAATATTTCGCGGAACATAAGTTTGGCACATACAAACGTACTACAATCAAAGGGCTACAAACTGGCCCAAACCGAATTTATTTACACTCAATAGGGCGTTCGGTTCAGATTTTTAAAGTTTACAATGTGGTGGACAGTGAAAAATACGTGTTTGTCCATATTTTTGTTCGCCACCCCTTAAAAAGTACTTTATTTTTATCCTATTCGACCTCTCCCGACTTCTTCACTTCATATTTTTGTTCGCCACCCCTTAGAAAGTACTTTATTTTTTATCCTATTCGACCTCTCCCGACTTCTGAACAGAGAAAGTGGAGTGTAAATAAATTCGGTTTGGGCCAGTTTGTAGCCCTTTGATTGTAGTACGTTTGTATGTGCCAAACTTATGTTTGTAAACTTTACACTGAAAAAATTTTTTGGGAAAAAAAATCGGTTTGGGTTTTTTTGAAACAGATGAAAAAAAACCGATTGATTGCCCCAGATGTACATTCTTGTGCTCAATTTCCATACGCACGTACACGGCCGTTAAGCGCAACGCTTAAGTGAGTCGCCCGGGACCACCTTCCCCTAAAAATTATCATATTTTTCATTCCATTCCCACACATATTTTCAATCAAAATCCGGGATAGGAAAATGGGTACTCGGGCTTAATGCGACTTGAGTACGAATTGGTATGTGTGTTATCATATCTTACGTGTGTTAAAAGATCATATGTGTGTGTCTCATATTTGTGCCTGTCTCGTTTGTACATACCTTTACCCAGGGGCGGATTTAGGGGGGGGGCGGCCGCCTCCCCCATTGGCCCAAAAAGTGCGCAAAATTAAGCATTTTTAAGCGATTTTTAGCGATTTTCGGGTTAAAACGGCTAATTTTTCCGCCCAAGTCAGGGTTCCGCCCCCCCTTAGGGGTACCGCCCCCCTTAGGGAAATCCTAGATCCGCCACTGCCTTTACCGTAAGCTTTTGCCCATAGGCCTATTGTCGTATTCATAGATCCTTTTCATCTCTTGGTTCGTGTTGTTACGCCTCTTTTTCCGCATCAGTTAAAACTGCGTGCGAGCGCAGTTTTGACGGCACTTTAAGATTTTACATTTTACAATTAGTTTTTGAGCCTGAGAGCCTCTCCGCCAGCTTCCGCGCTGAGCGTATCTTTTTTCTTTTCGTCGCCGTACGTGAGCAGACTCCGTACGTGCCTTTTTATCTGCTTGGCTGCAGAACTCGTCTGTTAGTTTTCCTGCGTAGTGTGCACGCTTCTTTTCGCCGTACGCTTTGTTTTTTATCATTCGTGTTTGTGCCAATTGGCATCAGTTGTTGTATGCCTTTGGCAGGGCTTTGTGCCCTTGTTTAATTACATTGTTTGATTTTACCCGATTAGCGTAACACGACGGTCAGCAGCATGTATCCTCCATGCTGTCGCTTTTTAATTGCTTCATAATTTTTCTGTCCAAAAAATATTGTAAAAATTAATTATTTAATTAACGATGCTGGGCTCGGTTGAATTTCCGTGCTGTTGAATTCTGTCCTTGTGCTACACTATACTTAGGAACCCTTAATATTTTCAAGCACCGGAATTCGGTCCAAAACAAGTTAAATAATAATCTTTTTGAGCCCTCAATTAGGTTTCCGGGGAACTTACTTTAATTAGGTACTTAATCTCAAAGGGGTTAAGTAAGTAAGTTTCACTAGGTGCGTGCGTAGAGGGACGGGCTACCTTGAATAGGCCGGGCCGCTTACCCCCGAATCGCCGGCTGGTGATCGACCTCCTAAAAAGGGCGAGAACCCCCGTGTGAGCGCATAAGCTTGAGATTCGGGTTAAGTAAGCGAAGTGAACGTAGCTTGAGTCTACGTTAACACATCTGATATTTATTTGTCCTTGGGCCATTGTGGAGACTTAATTTTTTCATAAATGTTGATCGTAATATCAGAATAACGAATCCGACTGAAATTTTCTTTAAACTCTGTGGTTGTGTAAAGTTTACACTGCCTATTAACTCAACTCTTGTTCTAGAGCCTTGCGGAAGCTTAATTTTTTTCAAAATGTTCTACGTAAAATCAGAATTGAGAATCTGACTATTAGTTTTCTCTACACCTAGTAGTTGTGTTAAATTTGCACTAATCATTTGTTGTTAAAATGTAGTTTATACTACAAATTTATTTTACTTCCAAATCTGAGCGTTAGTGTTCCTTACACTTGAAATTTGCGTAAAGTTAATGCTGAAAAACTTTGATCTGTTAAAATAATGTAAGGTTGTCTTGTTTGAGAAGGATAATGCTGATGTTAAGAACAGTATTGCTTTCCGTGTTCTCGGACTGCTGTCATTATAATGGCATGTTACTGTATGTGTTTACTGACTGATGTACTCAAATCATACTAATTAAAAGCGGGGTACTAGCAAAGAAAAATGCTCCGATGGAACAAAAAAGATGAATATACTTGGAATTGTGGATTATTAAGGATGTAAAAGGATGGGACTAGGAAAAATCTACCTAAAGTCGCAAAATCTGCTAAAAATCACACTTTCTCTAAGCAACGCAAAAAATCGAAGTATATTCTGCGGCCAACAGATTAAAATAAATATTTAACCATAAAATGATTGAAAAAGCAGCACATTAGCTACGCAGTAGCTATGGGAAATGATGTTGAGTAAACTAACTGTCTTTCTAAGCCAATTGAATGAATGGTTTAAAACAGTAGGAAACACTTAAGTTGACTTGAAACAGACTAGATGTAGGTACACTAGCATGCCCTTAAGGATTGTGTGCACTAATCAATCGGCCGCTGCTTTGCTTGCTTTAATGCTCAGAACAAAATAAAACAACTTTAAATACAATACCACTTAATTTTCTATCGATCAGGATACGAAGCTAGTCAGCGTTGCTACTTGCCATTAATTTAAAAAAATAAACATTACAGATTTCGTTTATACACTCTTATCTGAAACTTTGAACATTATTTAAAAAAGACACTTTTTAGAGGCTGCAGAATATACTTCGATTTTTTGCGTTGCTTAGAGAAAGTGTGATTTTTAGCAGATTTTGCGACTTTAGGTAGATTTTTCCTAGTCCCATCCTTTTACATCCTTAATAATCCACAATTCCAAGTATATTCATCTTTTTTGTTCCATCGGAGCATTTTTCTTTGCTAGTCTACTATATATTTTTGAAAGTTTGTTTGTTTGTATGTATGTTTGTGCCGGGTTGGCTCCGCCCAATGAAATTTGGTGGGCTGATATTTTGGGCCGAGGTCGGTCGAATGGGGGAGGAGCCGTAGCGATCTTGAAATTTCGACAAACGCACCCATTGGCCCTGGGCAGGGAGGGGAGCAGGGTTTGGCCCCTGTGCTATAAGCCTCCACGATTTCGGGAGATGGCCGATTTTTTGCTATTTTTTTCAAAAATTAGTTTATACTGTGACGTGATATAAGACACCCCGTGCTACAAGATAGGCAATGCTATAAGATAGAACGTTATAAAAGATACCCCGTGCTACAAAATAGGCAATGCTATAAGATAGGAAGTGATATAAGATACCCCGAGCTGCAAGATAGGCAATGTTATAAGATAGTATGGGATATAAGATACCCTGTGCTACGAGATAGGCAATGCTATAAGATTGGTTTAGTATAGATACCCTGTCTGTGCCATAACATGCAATGATATAAGATAGGAGATACCATCAGCTATAACATATCACGTGATATATGACACCCTTTGCTACAACAAACAAAAAATTTTTAAAACATCAAAAATATGGTTTGACCGAAAAAATTTTTCAAAACATCCTAAAACATCAAAAATATGGTTTGACGAAAAAAATTTTCCAAAACATCCCAAAACATCAAAAATATGGGTTTGATTAAAAAAATTTTCTAAAACATCCTAAAACATCAAAAATATGGTTTGACGAAAAAAATTTTCCAAAACATCCCAAAACATCAACAATATGGGTTTTATTAAAAAAATTTCCAGAACACCCCAGAACATCAAAAATATGATTATGGCTAGACAATTTTCAAAACCATTCTGTAACGTCAAAAATATGGATTTGATCAAAAAAATGGTTGACAAAAGACATTTTAAAAAAATCCAAAAAATATAATATGGTTTGTACCAACAATTTTTTAGAAATATCCCAAAAACATCAAAAGTCTTGAAAAATAAAAAATACAAGAGACATATTAATTCCATATAGCTATCAGGCCTAAGTTCAGCCCGGGCAACGCCGGGCGGCTCAACTAGTTGTTCTATATATTACAATACAAAAATCCCATATTTTTGACGACTAAATAGCCTTATATCACTCTATTTTGAACGTGTCTGAATTAAAGTCAAACCAATTTAGAAAGTTTTGCTTTCTGATAATTTTCCATTCCTTCGATACATTCGAACAGCACTTGTTTTTACTGACTCGAAATTCATTGCCCTAAAATTGAGTCAATTGATGATTGTCTGGGCGCAGTTATGTTTTCAAGGACGTCGTGATAAATGCGTAAAACAAGTTCGTCAAAATTTTCGAACCAGTTATAAATTTGGTGATGCTTATTCATAACGTCTTTTTCGTTATTTGTTTCTTCGTAAATCATATAGGTATTTGTTTCCCTCCTCGATATGATGAAAAGTTTGATTCGATCCCTGGAATGGTCACAATCATACATGGGCGTGGGAGTTTAGACTCCTCGAGAATCCGGAAGACTCCCTCCAAAATCGATATACCCCCAGAATTGAATTTTCGGCATTTTTTGGGATTTTTGCCGGTTTTACACCGCCCAGACCCCTTCCCAGAATTTGGCTGCTGCCCATGAGTAGTCACGATCTTGCCACAAAATAAATAAAAAATCTCACGTTTTCATCATGACATCTTTTCTTAGGCTCGTACGTCTCGTCCGAGAAAATTGCCAGTATATTCGTGCCCTCGACAAATAAGCACACGTACTCGATCGAAAATTTGATTTTCGCAATTTTAACGGCTAGCTTTACATCTTGTCTAGTCGGATTCATCATTGGACTACGTTTGGGAAAAAATATCGTTTGCTGGCCATTGATCCTCGCCAAACTTGGCTCTAAAAAATGCCAAAGTCCTGCATTAAATATTAAAGGTAATAAGAGTAGTTATTGTTATTATAAATGTTGATAACGAGTTATTTTGCATAATCTATTTTCATCGTCAGCTTTTTATTCAAAGAATTTCTGCCGAAAATCAGCTGAAGTCTAAGACAATTATTAGACTATTCAATAAAATGAACATCAAGTGCTCTATAACGATAGGTTGTAAATTTCGGATAAGAAGCAAGTCTTTGTGTAAGGTCGTCCTTCCGGTATACTATCACTTCGCTTTTAAATTATCAAACACGTTTTATCTTTAAGTCATGCTTGATCGAAAATTGATTTTGCTGAGCATATCATAGTAAGGGACATGGTACGGAAATGTTCGTCGGAGGTCATATCCCAGCTTTTCCCAAGACGGTCACTAATTGCCTGAAATTTATTATTTATGAACAGAAAGACATTTTTTACTGTTTTAGGATGTCCATCATACATAGGCGTGAGATATGGGGTCCGAACCAGATCCCCCGAGAATCTGATGGACAATCCAAGAATCGACAGACTACAGAATTAAATTTTTTGGCACTATTTTTAGCGATTTCGCCCCATCGACCCCCAAATTTGGGTGCATCTTTTTTATTAATGTATTTGCAGCAAATTATGAAGTCATTAAACACTTCGCTAAAATATGGGATGATTAGGCGAAAAATCACTCTTTTGCTCAAAAAACATTTGGAATTATATACATATACGACGCTAAGCGTCGTAAATTTTTGATAACATCGTATAGCGATGAACTAAAATCAGTTACAAACGTATTTCATTCCATGTCTCGTGAATTATGAATATGTATGTCAATCATCGCGGCCGGTCTACCAGCATACATGTAAAGCATGGAGATTCTGCGGGGTCAGCCTCAAAAAATTGTATAATATGCCTTTTTGAGCTAAAAATGATGAGCATGCGTCATAGTCTTTAAAACAGCACACTTTTTTCGAAAATCGACTATTCTTTAGGTCACAGCCATACATAGGAGCAGCCAAAGGCTGGGGGGTCTGTGTGACGTAAAACTAGCAAATATCTCAAAAATCATGTCAAAAATTCAATTTTGGGGTCCGTCGATTTTTGGGGAGTATCCCCTCAACTCCCATGCCCACGTGTTGTCACCACAGTCATTTGGAGGGTCACTCACTAGCCATTCTAAGTTGTCAAACCCTTAAGCCCCTAAGATTGAAAACGTATGAATAGCGAAAAACATTTGGCTAGCCAGGACTCGAACCTGGGCTTCCTGGTTACCGGTTAAACCAGCCTCTTAGAATTGCGTTGGATATGTGTCATAGAGTAGGTATTTACGTGCTAAAAGCACATATCATTTACATTTAATGAGATTTTGGGGCACTTTGAAAGACATTAGCTTCTTCGATCAGGAGCGAGTGTTTTAAGCAGTGCACTTAGAAGAAAAATGAACCATTTTTAAAAAGCAATGTTTTGTGAGCAATGGGGACACAATCTCTTGATATGCTTATGCAAAATTAATTTCAAAGTGTGACCGATTCGCATTCGATGCGTATTAAAGGTACTTTTGAAGAAAGAAAACCTAGGAAAGCGATACATCGCTTTTTCTCTATCAAGTCAAAAGAACCACATTCTAATTCAACGAATGGTCCAATCAACGCGTACGAGTACGATCCGCCGAAAATATCCGATTACAAATATTTGAACGAGTCTTCTACGTCTACCGTAACAAATAACAGTTTTGGAACCCCTGTCTACTGCAATAAGGCTTTTTGCAGTTCATACTCGCCGGCTCATAATGAAGCTAATGCAAGTTCAGCTAATCCGTCTTCAAGCGATTTCACGGATCTACCATTAACTTCGGTGCCATCTCACTCCACGGATACTGCGCCTTCGACCGCCTATTCAAATTATTGCACGCTTCCCAAGGATTATAAAGTCAAAAAAACATATTTATGACACATGAACAACGCTATGACTGATTTTGCCAGGGTGATGCCGATTTCGATATGTGATCGTATCCTTATCAAGATTCGTCCAGCACCATCTCAAAGGAGCGAAAATGTGGGTATCAAATACGAGACAGTAGGCTAAATAGCATGATAATTGGCCCGTAGCTTGTTTTATTAAAGACTGCTTTAAAAAAATTTTTAAAGGTAAGATATGCACGAAAACATGGAAAAATTGCATTTCTTTGACGTGAAATCTTTAAATTTTCGGCGCTTTGATCCAGATGTGATGTTTTGCCATGATTTTGGCTCAAGCGCGATTGAAAAATGACACTTTTTGAGTGATAAAAAATTTTATTTTCAAAAAGTTAGAATTTTATGACCTTAATGCATAGAGCATGTCGAAAAAACGTCGAAAAATACGGGTCTTGCAAGCTATCCCGACGAATTTTCAGAAATATAGACCAACTTAGGTTGGGTCCGCCCCCTCTTGGCCGAATCCTGGATACGGGCCTGCATACTTTAACTTTATCAGAAAAGTTCTTGAAAATTTCAAGAGCGTTTTCTAGAGAAGGTGCAACATAGTTTTTCATCTTTGGAGCGTGAATGGCTGGACGATTCTGCACTTATTTTGTCCGGTGATTAGGTACTTATGTACTCATTTGACGCATAAAACTGACTCAGGGTTTCTTTTGTTTACGTATAGGTATCTGATTGTAGTGTTTACTTGTAAATAATACTATGCCAATTTATGTCCAAGGTGTATAGTCTATAGGAGGTAAGAAAAGTTCGAAGTCTTAAATCTACTTTAGGGAAAATTGTTACCTGTCTAAAACGAATAGTTTCGTTCAAGCCCTTTTTGCGTTATACATATGTCGGTATGTGTTCGAGGAAGGATACATTGCAAATTTATTCATATCGTCTGTTTTACTGCAGTGAACGTATGTACGTACGACTTCAAAGAGATTTTTTAATAATGGTACTTTTTCTGAGCATTTCTGTTGTGATTGATGCGCGTTCCTAAAAAAATGAGAAAATTTACTATTTTGTCATGAGCTAATCTTAAGAATAAACAGTACCTGTCATTTATTTCTTAGCGCTTTCTTGGTACGATTACTAATACTTTCCGATTTTTGTTTGTCAAATCCAACTTATGTTCTAGACCTGATGACATTTACGTAACCCCTCACGCCCATGTATGGCGGGATCAGCGGATGACACCGTGGCACATTTACTGTTTGATCATTTACGCGTCTGTGCATATTATTACCGTTGTATAATGTCTCAATCTGTTTATGGTACCATATTTGTATGTGCATGAGTTATGTTTTATGTAGATTACATTTAATGTAATTTATAGATAATTTGTCTGCTGATCATTGTATAGTCTGTTTTTTAACCTATAGTCTGTATCACAAAAGTTTGGGCATGAATTTCAGGAATTTTTTCGAAAGTAAGCCGACGGATTACGACAATTATATATCAGATCAATGCTATAATCGCTATCTGTCGGCTTATTGTCGGACGTAGTTTTTTGTAATTTATGCCCAAACTTGTGTGAAACAGACTATAGTGCATAAATTCGCTCGGAAAACTAATATCCTTATTACTGTAGGGCTCAATTTTTCCCTTGCTCGGCGGAGTCAGTTTCAAATTTTTTCATAGATATGTATGTATGGCGTGTCGAGCGATGAAGGATTCGGGCGTTACAGTTATAAGGAAAATGGTTTGCTGGGCGAATTCATTCAGTAGTGTAATTGAGCGATCTAAAAACTGGGCAGATCCGAAGATCCGCCACTGGCCAGTGTCCGGTCGCTTGCGGGAACCGAAGCAGTGCTCAATTATCTACACAATCTGCGCTATCTAATCCGGAGATGAAACGTCATCTCGACGGGTTAAAGCGCAAAAAGGCGCAAAAGCTATAAATAGCCCATCCGAACAGCGAAACAAACATGCTAACGGGGAACAGTGTTGCCAGGTCCCAAAATTCAGATTCTCCTGCACAGAGGTAAAATTGGGGAAAAATTCTCCTGCAATTCTCCTGAAAATATTTTGATTCTCCTGAAAATTCTCCTGGCTCATATTTTGCAGGAAAGGTTGTACAGCAGATCTACAATTGTATGTACACATGCATATCAAGCATGCTCAGGCCAATTTACCTTGGTTCACCCAACTATTTTATTCTGATCTCTTACCTGTTAATCCTAAGGACACTCAAGGCTAAATAATGAACATTAATTCTCTCACAAAAAGCTCATGGAGCATATCTGCATTATACAGGCAGATGCAAAAATAATGGAAGAATAATGCTGCACCACAAAGTATAACATTTTATTCAACATCAACAGCTGACAAACATTCAATAACAGATTCCTGATCTTCATCAGGATATACTGCTCAAGGGCCTAAGCTAAAGAGGTCGCATTGTTTACAATACACATTATTCGAAAAAACAGTTTCTGTGCTTAAAACAGTGACCACCAATTTTCAGTTGCACTTACATCCTCAAAACTTTCTGAAAAGAGCCCTGTTTGCAATGTCTTTTGAAAAAATAAATAATACTTTATTACTAATTGTATGTACTTCAGTAGCAAGCAAATCCTTACGTTTTGAAATATATAAAAAAAATGTTTATAGGCGCTTTGCAAACACCGTTTTTTCCCAGCGATTTGGTTGACATTATAGACCGAACCCAAAAATTTTTTCCACTTTTTCCGACTTTTTTCCACTTTTTTTGGGAGGTCTAAAAACGTTCGAAATAGAGCGCCTGTGTTGAAAAATCAGTGTTTTTAAGTGGAAAATTTTATGTACACATGCAATAGCGGTGTTTGATGCACTTTTTGTATAAAAATTTCGCGCTCTACAAGAATATCACGATCAGTAACGTTATTTATGTTGAAGCTTGAATTTCCTTCCTTCAGTAAAGCATTTTAGCCAATTCTGAAGTCGTTTTTGACAATTAAAACTATAATTTATCAAATGGCGCGAAGCGCTAGAAAAATTTTGAAATTTTAGCTTTTCAAATCATTTTTGCATTTCAAAAACTGTGCAGAAGGTAAGGATTTTCAATCGTAGTGGAGTTCTAGGACCAGATTATCGATAAAAAATGCTGCAATTGGCGCCGCGCGGCTTAAACAACAATAACAAGTAAGAATTAAATCAATTCGGCGCGAAGTGCCGAAAATTTTTGTAGTTTCACCTCTCTGAAACGCATTTTTGCATTACAAAAACTAACTGAATCCGTGCAGAAGATAAGGATTTTCAATCGTAGTAAAGTTCTAGATCAAATTGTCGATAAAAATGCTGCAGTTGACGCGGCGCGGCTCAAATATTAATAACAAAAAAGAATTAAATCAATTCGGCGCGAAGCGCGAATAATTTTGTAGTTTCACTTCTCTAAAACGCATTTTTGCATTACAAAAACTAACTGAATCCGTGCAGAAGATAAGGATTTTCAATCGTAGTGAAGTTCTAGACCAGATTGTCGATAAAAATGCTGCAATTGGCGCAGCGCGACTAAGGATTAAAATCGAAAAATTCGGTGCTTCGCGCCGGTTTATTCTATTATTTGGCAGTTTCTACCGTTTTATTGGTGGAAAATCAAAAAATTAGCGCTTCGCGCGCATAAAAACATTTTATTCGTCAAGAACATGAAAAAAATTTTGAGAAAATTTAATTTTTTTATGGCTTAAATCGTGCAGCGCGTTTTTACGAGTTTTTTTAGACGAAAAAAATTTTTTTTCTGGAATTCCCCCCTGGCGGAAATCCTGGCTACGCCTATGCGAAGCGCCGAAAAAGTTTTGAAGTTTTAACTCTCTAAAACGCATTTTTAACATTACAAAAGTTTCCACAAATGCAAAATAACTTAACACTTAGATCTTAACTATGAACGAAATAAATTCTTAATGTGAAACAATTGACTAACTACAGTAAGTACAGTAAGAAGGTTAATGTATGATAATCATTATAACTTGCTGTTTAAGTTTTGAAAATTCTCCTGAATTCTCCTAGATTTTCAGGATTCTCCTGAATTCTCCTGACATTTTAAAATTCTCCTGCATTCTCCTGCATGTTTACAACTTCTCCTGAAATTTCTCCTGAAAAGCCCATTCTCCTGCTCCTGCTCCTGAAAATTTTAGATTCTCCTGAATTCAGGAGAATTCTCCTGCACCTGGCAACCCTGACGGGGAAGCTATAGCAGCGCATGAGTTCGATGAGTGTATTATGTGCACTGCACTCACACTAGGTTAAAAAAATAAACAGATACCTACTACGTATGTATAGTCTGTTTCATTTAACTTTGCGGTTTTTTAAATTTTTTCGCAAGGATCAGGCCACAAAAGTGGTTTGAAATTTTGATGCAGTAATGCGGTTTAGCAATGGCATATGTACGTCTCCATATGACTCGCCACACTGTAGAAATATCATATTTACCGTACTAGTTTAAAACACTTGTAGTCACTTTAAACTTTTTCAAAAACCTCAAAGTTAAATGAAACAGACTATACATAGTCGCAAACAACTACGAGTACGACCATTGTTCGATAAATTTTTGAAGTTTCGAGCATCATAGTTGTTGTATAGTCTGTTCCATTCCAAACGGTGCATTTTCACTTTACGTTTCATTACTGTAAGCAAAATCTTTTACGGTCTGGGTTGTTACGGCAGCTTGTTAGATGCGCCACATGTCAAGCAAAGCGAATTAAACATCAGTAAGAAGAGTTTGTAACTGCGAGAGTTACACGTTTAGGCGAACATGCCTTAGCAGTTCGCAATAGCCATAACATAGCCAATACTAGTAGCTATCTATGATAGTGTACTGTGGGCTATGCCTTCGGTCTTCCCATTATTTTCCCAAATTTTCAATAATAAAAAACATTTAGATACTTGTCCGGTATCGTAGAGCTAAGTGTATGATAATAGTAATTGTTTCATCCATACCGCTTGTGTAATCGATCTGAGATAAAAGTCAATTCAGTATTATGTTAAATTGATCGTTGTTTTAATTTACTGTAATGGTCATTGAGGCCAACGTATTGAAGGTCGTGTTAGTTTTTTGGCTTGTTTGGTTTTTCGTTGGTCGGTTATTCTCGACTGTACATAGTCATTTTTCTTTTGCGTATTTGTTTTCCCGGCTATAGGCCGTGTGTTATTCGTTGAATAAAATCTTAGAAAACCAACCCAGTGGTTTCGGATATACCGAGGGTTTGGTCGGCTATCATCCCTTCGTCGAGGACTTCCACCCATCTAGTGGACTGATAGGTAAATTCCGTATGATAGCTTTTTCCATTCGAAAATCATAATTTATGTCTCAAGCCTAAAAATTGATCAAAACTATTATTTAATCTTTAGAGATGATTGATCAGCATAGAGCTCGTTGTTGTTGTTTTCATAGTTCAGCGTGCTACACAAATTAGGAACCAAAACATTTCGAATCAGGCACTGATTGAAAATAAGTTAAATTACAACTTGAGCTTGAGATAGGTCAACTGACCTCCGCGGCAAATACCGAGACTAGGTAGGTAGCCTTAGGTCTTAGGGCGTAGCTGCTGAGATCACCCGACATAGAAGCAGCCAGCAATATTAGGGCTGAGGGGATCGAAGCCGTAAGGTCTGTAAGGGTCCAAAGATCGAAAGCCTTAGAGCCGCGCGATCGGGGCCAGCACTAAGCGTAGACTTAAGTACCTACGTACCTAGGTAAATCTCGAAGGTAAATGCTACCCGTCCTATGTCGATTCTGTAGACATAGGGCGGCTCTACATTTACATTGGACGTTCCCTCCTCTAGGCTGCTAGCTACAGCCGCGCTGATCAATCATCGTAAAATTATTTTTCGATCCAAAAATAATCATTTTGGCCATCTAAAAATGTGTAACGTTTCGTTCACCTTTGTTGTTGTATCGACCGCGATCGTGGCAGTGCGCAATTTAAGTAAGCGTCCGTGGTAAAGATTTTGTGTATCGTGGTAAAGCCATCGTTATTTTTCTATTTCCGTCGGATCTCTACCGACGAAGGCAGCTCTCACGCTCGCATATTCATTTTTCTATAAACGTCAGCCCTCAGGCGACGATTCATCATTTTTCTCAACTGACGACGAATTTCCGTCATTTAGGTTCTTACCTACCTATTTTTCTAACCACGTACACGTTCTTGCGCTTTAGGCTTAGTCCTATCTGTTTTCGATCATTTCACGTCAGGTATATCTTACTTCACGTGAGGAAGTACTATTCATGTGAAAAAACCTGTTTTTCGGATCGACAAAGGTCTAATTCGAAACATTTATTTTGGGAAAAATTTCGACGTACGGAAATTTATTTTACCCAAAGGCACAT